>KB667489.1:1289117-1328421 GCA_000349065.1 Anopheles quadriannulatus | reverse complement strand
ACACACACACACACACACACACACACACACACACACACACAGCTCTAGCTCAAGCAAAATATGTCCGGTAGCTGGGACTAAATATGGACTTTTGAGAGGTACCCCCCCCCTGCCTTCCCCAAGCTATTCCCTATTCAATGGGTCTCTTTCAACTGTTCTGTAACGTTGGTTAGCCTCGTTTGGCAGTTTGGTTGGACCGATTTTCGTAAACAATTTGTACGTTCTGGTTTGTGTGTGTCTGTATGTTTTTGTTCTAGTTTGGAGTAGTATCGTGTGACTGTCCGGCAAGCTCTATTACGGCATTTATGATTGCATATGCTGCATTCGCACCATGAAAGAGATGTTCGTTTTTTTTTTAATGAGCTTCAATTTGATCTTAAGCTTACACAAAAAAAGAAACTTCCTTTCTGATTGTACATTGCATTTTCTCATTAAAGATAATTGTAATTTTGCTTCTTAACTAAACTCAGACGACCTGAATTAGTGCCACTTAGTTCATTCAGCTAAATTTTCTCCAACTATGACTATATATGGTAAAAGTAACAAGCCGTCAAATGATGAGTGTGTAAGATGTTTTGCTACACCAAATTTCCTCCAAATGTGTTTATTAGCAGCAGCTTACAGTGCTGCCCGCGTTTCACCTTCTCGTCAACGACAGCATTTTCAAATCTTCAATCACCTCGACGGTGCGCAACCAGAAACATTTGCTCGCGCAAACAAACGTCACGAATCCAATCAGATACCGAATAAGATTTTTGCATTCCCGTAAATAAAAAAAAAACAGGGAATGTAGCAAAAGTGAGCAAAATTTTGAAACGCATCGCGCGACATTGACACGCCGCCTTACTGGGCGACTTTCCCGAGCAGCATCTTGGAAAGGAAGGCAAAGCGAAAGGTGCAAACGCAAAAAGCATCTCTACCATTGCGTTTCGACGGGGTTTGTGCATGCATGCACAGAGCGCTATAAAATTCATAGCTCATCTATATGCAAAGATGCTGCCGGTCGACACAGTCATCATCATATTGGTTTCCTGCTATTTCGTGGCCCTGCTCACCCTGTACGCGATGCACGTGCTGTGTGAAGGGTAGCAAAGAAAGATAGAGGAGCGCATGCAAGAAGAAGAAAAAAAAGATCCCTAGTTTCTTCCGCAGAAGCGTTGCGGCTCGAAAGCGCTGCAGTAATCACTCAACCCTACTGACTGAGTGACTGATTGACTGAGTTTTGGCAGTGTACTTTTTTTTGCTGTTGTAACATGTTGATGATCACATTCCTCCGAAGGGATACCTTGTCCGTGCAACATCTGGTTGGAGCTTTTCCTTGCCAAAAGGTACAAACTTGAAGGGGATGTTTAAAAATAGCTAAAGCTATATAGCGAACTAGTAAACTAGTCCAGCGGTGAATGTTTGTGTTCATTCGAACGTTGAATTTATTTGCAAAATGTAATCTGTTGGAAAATGAAATGGGTTCGAACGCTGTAAATAATACGCCGTTCCATGGGCGGTATAAGATATGTTATCAATTTCAGAAAGCACCTTTTCCTTTACGCAGCCTTCGCGCAAAATCTTCGTTTCCCATACTACACCATCATCGTTCATAAGCGCTCACACTATTATGATTGTCATTTCTCACCGTTGGTGGTACCAGTGGCACCCCCCCCCCCCCCCCACGTTCGCTTCCAAGGGAGAACCGCTTTCGACAAAACGGCTGATTTATAAGTGGCAAACAAAATGGATAAACACTCATCAGTAAACTGTGCATCGGCTTCCCCACACAACAGTGTTAAAAATATTCATAGCCTCATTTAGGACTAACAAGCGTAGGGCACCGGGGCAAAATGTGCCACCGGCTTTCCGAGCCCTTAATGGGAGCCAATTTTTCTCACTCTTATCCCCTCCCGAAAAAGAAAAAAATTTCACCCACTCGCAGCGCGTTGAAAAAAATATGCCCACTCCCATTGTCAGCCCACACCGGAGAGACCCCCGCATTTTGCCCTGTGAGGCCTGCCAGCGCGAAACCGTCGGGGCGTTTTGTCTCCATAGCAACGGCACAGAAATCGTACGCGCATGGTGCCTCACATAAATAATCCATTCGTTTTCTGTCATGCCGCCTAAATGGGGGCAACTTATCTGGTAATTTACTTCTTATTTATATTACCCCAACCCCTTTCCCACCACTGTGTGGGTGTTCGAAGGATGTGGGTGCATGTTTGGGGGTAAGTGATAGCCACCACCTTTCGAGCCAGAAAAGAAAGAAAAAAACAATCACCACCTTTTCCATCTTATGCCGCCCTCACGCAACCACCGTTTCGTTTCCTAAACTGATGCCAAAAATGATTTACGGAAGCCTTGTGACAAATAATATAAAACAAACATGGAAAGTAGGCGCATGCGAGAGAGAGAGACAGAGAGAAAGAGCGATAAAGCATCGCTTAAGCGTTAGACGGAAGCTGCGCCTTTGCTACCGTAGATGCTGTAGCGCTGGAAAACTCTTATACACACACACACACACAAACAAGCACAGCGAAATGGGAAACCAAACAAGTGAAAAACGATGAGCGGATGCGGGTACCAAGGGAACGAAGTAGTACAGTGGAGTAGAACTGCCGGCCACAAACTTGTCACACTTGGGCATTGGCAACACAGGCATTCCGTCGGGGGCAGCAGGTACCACTGCGCACGTTTTCACTCGCGAATAACATTTCCCAAATTATGATCCCATGATTGATGGCTCGTCAAGGGGTGGAACGTTGCTTCTACCGATATGCTGCACTGTTCCAAGATTATACACACACAGCCAGACGGTGCGTGCACTCTTTTCCAGCATGCCCACACATGTAGAGAATAACAGGCGCGCCAGAACAAACGTCAGAATATCCGGTTCATCGATACGCAGGGCCCCAGTCCAGGGGTAAAACGTTCAGCATTCTGCTGCAAAACGACCGTCATCTGGTCGTAGTGGAGCCTTGATTGAAGGGAGCTATGATGAATGTACGCTATGAAAAAATAAATGTCCATTGCATGGCAACACTGTGGCCGTTTTGTAAAATAATTTCTCCAAAATATTAACCAACAGTTCCTGCTCATTCGTTTCCTATCCATGCTTTTAATTACTACCAAAATAATAATGAACTCCACCGCTCATCATGGTAAGAGCACACACCATTGTTGACTACCCACCATGTACATCCGCCGCTTAATGTTAATGCTACAACGCCCCACTGTACTGTTTGTGTGCAATAAAGTAGAAGCAATTTATCGGTTGCCTCATCGGCCTACATCGGTCGGGCTCACGTGAATATGACCCGCCCGTTGTCCACGTGTCAGTGTCTGTTTGGTGCGCTTACCGTGGCCTTCGTATTAGGACGTTTCCTACCGCCTCCTGCCTCCTGCCGGTCAGTTCCTCATTATTCCCAACCATTTGCTTGTGTGTGTGTATGTGTGTGTTTGCGCACGCTCCTCGCCAGTCTTCACATTCGCGTCCAATTTAACCTCCATTCCCCGGATATATTTGCACGAAATTTAGAGCTCACCCTAATGTGCCCTCGTTCGTCGCGTGCGTGCACGGTTCCGAGAACGGGGCGTGCAAACTTTGCCCGGCCAGCACGGTAGCAGCCTCGCTGGCACACTAGCGCGCGCCCGGCACCGAGGGCTTTGGGATCATGTTAAGTAGACTGGAGAAACCGGAGCATTGATTTATTGGAAGCATAATCATACATCACAGTGACGGATGGGCGTCGTCGTGGGTCGTCGTCGGGTATCCGCGCGGATCTTCCGCGCCGCTACGCTAGTATTCGCTCGCTCGTGGCGATGTTTCGCCCAGGGCCCGTTCGGGGCATGATGCTAACAATTTTTGACATACGATGCGACTCAACCGAGTTCACTCGAGACTGGACGAGAACGCACGTATCGAGATGGGGTGAAGGGGAAAACGGTGCCGAACGTGCGACGCACGGTACTTTCATCAGTAGCTCCTATTCGAACCGACGATTTCCAGTTTCGCTGCGTGCATTGCAGTGTGCTCTAACGCGTGGATATAGTGGTGCGCGGATAGATGAAACGAAAGCCCATGGTCAGTGGTCACCGTTGGTATGGAAAGTCAAAGTCATTATTAAACAAATTGACTTCAAACTTCTTGCCCGTTGGTAAACGCAACGCGCGCCGTCGATGATGGTGTTGGTCGTAGCAAAAAGGCTTTCCTGTATCCTGCCGGATCGCATGGCACATGGACTGCTAACAAAACTGACTGCTGATGTATACAAGGGCATACAGAGAGATAGAGAGAGAGAGTCCCATTCGGCCGGTGTGTACTGGCCACGAAACAGCGGTGAAGGGGAGCAGCAAAACGTTGGCGCCCCGGCTATCGGTGTGCGTCGTTGATCCAACGGATGTGTCGTTCCGCGATACTACACCAAAACCGAAACCGGGACCCGGCCTTGGTACGCTTTGACATTCAACACATTGATGGATCGTCCGAAGCGTAGGGTAACAATATCCTCCAGAACTGACACAAAGTTCAGCAACCAAACGGCAACAGTATGAGCTGGACAGGAAAAAAAAGTAATACCATGGCCTTGCGTATTAATTTTGTCTCCGTACGCACATGACACACCGACGGGGCCCAGTGTTTGGGGGCAAAAAAAAGTTCCTCAAAATTGCTACCGACACACAAACGTATACACGCAAAGGTTCAGTTTTAATTTGGAGTAACCGAGCAGGATGTAGCAAAAGCAACAACGACCCCCCAAAAAAAAAGGATGAAATAAAAACAACCTATCATCTATTGACGTATGCTGCTGCTGCTGCTGCTGCCAGTGTTGTTCTCCGGCAACCAATCAGGAAAGGTTGCGGCACCAGCAAGGCGCAGGGGTTGTGATGAAAATGTCTGCTCTTTGTGCTAACGAGAGAACCGATTCTCGGTACACCGTACGGTGGGAATAATTTGCTATCAAGTCCTATTGAATTTCACCTCTCCCAATGTAATGTCAGCGGATCAGTGTGCTGGGAGAGCACAGGGGCAGCAAAAAAAGGGTTTGTTGGGTCGAAAGAAAATTAATGTTTTACCTCGGCACAGGCTATTGGAGGCAGGGATCCAATGCTTGCTACCCCAATACCATAGCCCTCCCTTCACTTCCCTCCCCCTGGGATGATAATGTCTCGTTTTATTATCGGTTACAAAAGCGGTCATATTTTTCACAGGACAGCAACTTGCCGGAAATGTGAGTGCATTAAAAACACACATCTTTTTTGGGGGTCATTTTAAAACGATAAGGCCCCATTGTGGATGCGTTACCTTTATCAAAAAGGGGGAGTCATGTTTGGGGCACGGGATATGTGCGTACCATGGTGCTGGCGTGTAAATGTAAAGGCCGATAAAGTTTCCAACGTTTGCAGGCCTGCTGGGTGAAGGGTTTAACGACCCAAACAATACATACCTTTAAATTGGTTTGCATGTTCATTCGCTATGTACAAAGAGGCATGTGTTTGTATGAGTATGCTTTATTGCTGCCGTAGAGATGCGTAATGTGTGAATGAGTACATAATGTTAAGCACCTGAAAAAGAAAAGGTAGTGTGCTGTGTACACAGCAGTAGTGTACACAACAATGCACTACACATCAAACCCACTCGATCATTACGCAATCAAAGGAGGTCGAATGATCGATTGATTTTTAGCTGTTTTTTCGTTTTTTTTTTTTTTTTTTTTTTTTTTTTTTGTTGTTGCTATGTTGGTGCGTGTAAAATAAGTTTAATATCCGCACCACAACCGCCCACGACGTGCGTGTGCTACGTGCTCAATAAAGCTGTCACGACGTTTGTCCCTCCGATCACGAAAGATAATAATCACTTTTAAAGTACCGGGGCAGCTCCATTAGTAGGCGCAGCTTCGGCACACTAGACACACGTCACACGTCGAACCAGCTGCTCCCGGCGTGGTGAGCTCTGGCGCAGCACCGCACCAGCGAGCGGATTCAGGATTTTGCACTGTTCGCACTTGATTAATGCCCGGTGTTGTGTATGATTAATGACTTGTCAACCGTGATCCGAAAAGTTTGATAATATATTATGCGCCAGATGATTGCCAACCAGAGAGCCAGAGCCATGTGGGTGTGTGCGCGAATGTGTATCTATAAGAAATTTTCTGATTCTCTTATCAACATTTTTTTTTTTTGTTTTTGCTAGAAGTATAAAATCCTATTTGATTCAATAGAGTTAATTGTGCAATTCGCAATATTTTTATTTTGGACGATGTTTTTGGTGAAAAGAAAACGAGCTCAATCATCCAGAGTCCAAGCAAACAAAGTTGATTCATTTTTCCAAAAATTTCTCATTTTTTACTCCACCCAAACACACGGAAGAGACGATCAAAATTAAAATTTATCATTGCGGTAAGTTTATTGGTAGCAACTATCACTTATTCTTCCTTCTGCTCCTCCTTCGGCTCGGGCTCCGGCGCGGCAAAGCGGAACGACAGCTCCGACGCAGCATGGTGTCCACCGTAGCCATGGTCGTGCACTGGCTGGCAGGGAACCTTCGCGACGGTCGGGGCACAGCCGACCAGCAGGTTGGCTCCGCACTTCACTGGGGCTGCATGACCGCCGTACCCACCGTGGGCCGGTTCGTGATGAGCGGCGGGAGCGGTGTAGCTGGCGGACCGGTAGTGCATCTTCTTGTGCTCGTACCCACCGTGGGCACCGTGGGCCTCGTGTCCGTAACCATGTCCGCCATGTCCGCCGTGTCCGCCGTGTCCACCGTATCCACCGTGTCCACCGTGTCCACCATGTCCGTGCGCTTCATGACCGTACGCCTTGTGCTCGTGGCCACCGTATCCCTTGTGCTCCATATGGCCGCCATGTCCGTAAGCCTTGTGCTCGTGGCCACCTCCATGTCCGTATCCCTTGTGCTCGTGGCCACCTCCATGTCCGTAACCCTTGTGTTCATGGCCGCCGTATCCCTTGTGCTCGTGTCCACCGTATCCCTTATGTTCATGACCTCCGTATCCCTTGTGTTCCATGTGCCCTCCGTGTCCGTATCCCTTATGCTCATGGCCTCCGTAACCCTTGTGCTCGTGTCCACCGTATCCCTTATGTTCGTGGCCTCCATGGCCCTTATGCTCGTGCCCGTATCCCTTATGCTCGTGGCCACCGTAACCCTTGTGCTCCATGTGTCCACCATGTCCGTATCCCTTATGCTCATGGCCTCCGTAGCCCTTGTGCTCGTGACCTCCACCATGTCCGTATCCCATATGCTCGTGGCCTCCGTAACCCTTGTGCTCCATGTGTCCACCATGTCCGTATCCCTTATGCTCATGGCCTCCGTAGCCCTTGTGCTCCATGTGGCCACCGCCATGTCCGTAGCCCTTTTGCTCGTGGCCTCCATAACCCTTGTGCTCCTTGTGGCCTCCGCCATGTCCGTATCCCTTATGCTCGTGGCCTCCGTAACCCTTGTGGTCTCCTCCATGGCCGCCATACCCGCCGTGCTCCATGTGCCCTCCGTGGCCGTGTCCGTGCCCCTTCGCCTCGTGATGCCCGTACTCGTGACCGCCGTGATGGCCCCCGTGCCCACCGTACGATCGCTCGAACGCCACCGCACTGTCACTGCTCTCCGCATCCTGGTCCTGGTCGCAAACCGTCCGCGTCACGCCATCATCGCCTAAGAGTTCGGTACATGCAACTGAACGCTTGGCGCGGGAACTAGCACTCATCTCACTACCTTCGTCCGCCTCACCGTCGGCCGCCTCCTCCGGCGCGAAGCTGCTCACTTGGTTGCCCTGGTCCACCGCTTCCTCGACGGCCGCGTCCTGGGTCACCTCCGCCGCGACGGCCACCACCTCATCGGTCTGGGCAGCCGCCCCATCCACAGCTTCCGCCGGTCGCAACTCTTTCTCTTGCACTTCCACCGGTGCCGCATTGGCCAGAGCCAACGCCACTACACACACTACACCGAGCACTTTGGCGAACTTCATTCTGCTGCGACGACCGTGCGGCAGATCGATACCGAACCACAAACTCAACTAGCCGCCAGTCACCAATTGCAGCCGTATTTTAAACCCGGGCGCCCGGGATCGATCGTTTGCCGTCAGCACAATTAGCGAAAACGGACTGTCGAGGTAAAGCGGCAGTCTTTTTGCTTTGATTGATTTGGGTTCCACGGCCGCGGCTTTCCTAGCTGCCTCGCTGCGAGCGTCATCACTTTCTGGGGAATGGATGTAGGGCGGTTTATTGTTTGGTTTTGCGTTTCTCAAAACTGGGAACAATAACAATTACCTATGTGTTCCGTTTCTTTCCGCCGTCGGCAGTGAGATGTACAGGTGTGCGCGTCGCTGCACCCGGCTATTGTGTAAAGACACAAAATTGCCGACCTAAACACGGACGAAAGCCACGATTCCCTGTAAAAAAAAACGCCTCGGTTGCAACATTTTACAGGTTTGAAGGCAATTGGTACGATTTTTTTTACAGTTAATACACTCAAACACGGTCGATAATTTTCGTGGCCCAATTTCTAATGCTTGGTACCAAAATAAATATGGACAAAAAGTATCTCAACTTGCATAAACATCCTTCATCGTTTCCGAAGCACACTCCACCTCCAAGCGGGTTCTAACAATTCCATCTACAACGGCATTCCTAATCAATGTTTTATCCTATTTGCGAGAAATAGCAAAACCATTAGCTTTACGCAGAAAAAGCCCCTACCCCTAACGCCCAATAATCCAACCAAGATTGAAGTGAATTTGTTTGGACGGGCGAGTTTCGCAAAAGGCACAGCCTGCCATTGCCGCATTGACTAATTAAGGCACGGTAAGCCGCTCGATTCGTGCAATACAATATTTATTCTCATTTCAAGCCGATTACAATTACAATCCTCGGCCAAGATTTGCCTCAATTATTCTATCATGGTACGCCAATGGAAAGGCAGACGAACCCTCCGCGCGTAGCTCATCTTCTGTAACTTTGCCAGAAGATTGCTGCAAGGTGCAAGGAATTATTCATCGGAGGTAATGGGTACAGGAATTGATACCGAAACTTTGCAGGGCTTATTATAATAAGTATGTAAGCTTCATGTGGAAGTAGTACAACAAAGTTTGCTGTGAGATCATGTAAGTAAGTACTTAAAATCTTGTTTACAAACGTATTGTTTTGTGAGTATCAAAATAACCTTAAATGTGAAAAATCCTTATGAACATTTCAATTAATTTAACAATAACGAATGTAAAGTCTCCTACATTTCAAACGTTGTTGATGTTGTGTGAAGGAAATAGTTCCGCGTTCCACTCATCGCTTCTTTTCTCATGGGCCCAACAAAAAAAAAACACGTGAGAACCATTCTTCTAGATAAACTTCATCTTCTCACGCAGCACACAAGCTGCAGCTGAACGTGATCCGGTACGATGTTGAAAATTCTTCCGCAACTTATGCACCGGCATAGCAGCTCGTGTTTCACGGCCCTTCCTACCTTGCAGGGGTTTTTGCTTATTTTTCTGCCCCCAACACATCGGAATGCAAACGTAAACGTTCTTTGCAAAACGTGTGCGGAAGAGTTCCAATTCTGCCAAACGTACGGGGACACCGTTGTGAAGGGGGCTTTTGGGGGTAATGTAATGTGCCGTCCTTTTTGCTCGGCTGCGGTTGAGCTGAGTTGCTACCGAATCGATTATTTCTTTAGTTTGCATCGTCAAACCTTCTTTTCCATTTCGCTGACGCCTTCGATGGGGTCTCATTTTCTTTGTTTGTTTTCGCTGCTCCTCCTACGATGAACCGAACTTAATCGAACGTTTGTTTGTCTGCTGACACAGGGCACGAGTTTCGGTTCGATCCAAGGTTCGGGCATCAAAAGCGGACGATTGTATGATTTTTGGCCGTTGGCTTCCAAAAAAAAACACGCCACTCTGGCAGGTTATACAATCTATAGGACTTTTGTTCTCCTCTTAAAACTTAAGGCTGACGAAAGTTTGGTGACTTGTGTTTATTACCCCATAAGCCTATGGTGAGCCTGTTTAGGCTACAGCTTTTAAGAATAACCCGTGACCAACCGCGCAAATCGACCACGCTCGCGTTATTCGGAACAGTTTGCGTTATGGTTTTATGTGCTTTTCGTTAACCCCTTTCGGCTCGCAAGTATGGGTTTCGTCTTCGTCATCGTCTAGCAATTTACTGCCCAATACTTTGCACAGCCACGAAACATGAAAATTTGCGTGCAAGTTTACAACTCCCGCCCGGTTAGTGGCTCCTTTACCTCAAGCAGCGTTACAAACGTTCAAACAACACCAACAGCGAAGCATTTAAAAAGTTCCTCATGCTAGCAAAAGCTAAAGCCAGCCGACCTTCTCGCAGGTTCTCAATAAACAGCGCTAGCACATTTGAGCTCGTACCAGGCTTTCTAATTCTAATTGAAGGAAGTAGCAACAATTTTCAACTTTAATCACCCAAATGGCAACGCTAGTTTCACCTGCAAAGAAGGCCCATTCGCGTTACGATCGGTAACTATTTCCCCCCTTGCTGACGCGCTGCAAACCTACCCTCCTCCGGCCAGTAAACAAGGCGAGCAGTAGTTCGTTGGCGTTTTAGCGTTGCTCGTTCGTGTCATTTAATGGCGTACAACGAGCCCGGGAAGACCGCCACTAATCGATTCTACTTTTAGCACATATGGCTCGCTCGAAGCGCTAGCAACCTCTGATGCCGTAACGCCTTTTACACATAACCCTTTCTCGCAACAACATAAACACATTTTCGTGTTGTATGCGAGTGCAGGGAAGGGTTATGAAACGGTTCGAAACGGGTGTGGTGCACTTACAATTTCAAACTTTTGGGTAACGATGCTTCGGTGTGAAGTTGAAGTAATTGAGCTAGGTACAGCTTACCTGTAGGGTTGACCTGAAACTGTTGCACCGTATGTGTTGAAAAGCCATAGGATCATCAAGCGCACATTTAGCTCACTGAGCTCATGTATCAAACATGAAGTCGTGAAGTCTGAGAGCAATAATAATTATTACTCTATAACTATACTTTATTTTCAATGCATAAATTTTGTAAAAAATCCCAATTTAATCAACAATTCATTTGCTGCTTTAAAAACATTCACTTCAATAACACCGTTGGGGCTCAACGCTTTTATCAGCACACACTCTCGTTCCCTCTTACCAACCACACAAAACACAAGTTTAAAGTTACGATGCTCGTGTAAACCATTCGAGCGGAAAGGTTCTTAGATTTCACGCGAAAGAAAATTGATCCTTGAACAGGGCTGCAAAACTCGCCGGGCCGGTTCGGTTCGATTTCGTTCGTTTGGAGAAAAGTTTCCCATAAGAACCCAATAGCTTTCCCACACAGACTCACGCTGAAGTTGTGCTGTACGCCCATTTGCAGCCGTTTTTCCAGTACGAACTGTTTCCGAAACTCATTAGCAGTAAATTTTACAGCCAACATATTGATTTCCCAGGTGTGTGAGTGTAGGCTGCCGAAAGTTATGCTACCCGCGGGCGCACGATTTGAGCCGGTTAATGGAAACCGATGCTGGATCGAACAGGGCAGCACTTTCTGTCAAAGCAGCGGCAGAGTGGCATGGCAAGTTTGTTTACGCTCTTGTGTTCCTTATTTCAGTACTCTCGAGCGGCGCGGAAAGTTAGACGGAAAGCGAACATACAGTAAAGGAAAGGCTAGTGAGGCACTGAAATGCTACACTGTAGGTAGAATCATTATTATCTTAAACTGTTCGGGTTTATTCTCTACCAAGCATTTTCACCCGTTTTTTCCCCAATCAATATGGAATCTTCCGGATGCTTTCATATTTGCAATTTGCATCGTATGAATGTTTCAACCGTCAATTTCATTGCATTTTCTATGACCGATAGTGTGCCCATCCATTGCAATCAGAACCATACACACACACTTACTATTCATTTTCTCATGCATGAGGTGTGCATTATGCCGGCTTTATAGGACAATCTGGCCAATCACGAAGCGAATCGAGGCAACAACGACAGCAAAAAAATCGTTCAATGCTTCCTATCTCGGCCCGCACAAACACCCTAATGCTATCTAATCCAATTTTTCATTTTCAGACTGTTGTGGAGGTGAAAAAATGCAAAACGATGCCAAAACGTAGTGACCCTGCCTGGTCTGGTGCCATCACAGTGAGCAGGACAAGACACACACGCATCCAGCAGCAAGCAAATGATTCTTCACAGCGCTATGTTTACACGCTGACACCCACAGCCTCGATTCGATTACCACTCGAAACGTAACAAGGGCGGGAAGAATTGTTTTTCCTCCATCCGGACTGAGCTGCTTATATTTTTTCTCCTTCTCTTTATCGGAATATGACTGTCCGACGGGTTAGGGATGCATACGGAATTATAAGCGGCTCAACTTTAGCAACAGCAGTAAGCAAAGAAAAAAAAAAGGTCGTGCACGTTCGTGAAGATGTGTCGTCCGGTGGAAATAGTTTTTTTTGTCGAGCTGTTGTTATGGCCGAGGACATCCAAGGCGGAAGTAGAACGAAGAACGCTAGCATTGAGCAGAAATCGACGATCGATTTGGATACGAGTCCAGGGTCTATAAGCTTCCAAACCACAATCTTCTCGTATGCGTGTGTGTTAGTGCCATTTTTCGGTATTTGATTCTATGCATACAAGAGGCTGTTCTAGGATGTGTGTGTGTGTGTGTGTGTGTCGATGGTGAAGTTGGAAAAACTTACGACGCGATAATCCGAAATTGCTTTCCTCCTACTTTAGTTTGCATGCGAATCGAATCGAAACGTGTGCCCAAGGTACCCGATTTAGTCCTTCGAGTTGGCGTTCGTGATCCTTCGTTGCTTGCTTGAAAATAATTTAGTTTCCTTTTGGCTGATTGTAAGCTAAATCGATTGAAGAAATGCGCTACACAGGTTCTTGTTAAAATCATGCCGAATATTTTGAAACAAGCAAAGAAAGCGGTCATGTTACAGAGAGACTATACCGCATACAGATAAACTTATAGGGGCTCGCAGCTGAATTGCACATTTTTGTACGTCATGAACAAAACCTGAAACAGCATGCTTTTGCTTTAGTCTTTAGCCTGAATAGTTCGATTATTTTTCCCATTAAACGTCTCCTTTTTGTGAACATCAATCTGTAGAACTATATCGAATAAAATCATTATTGAAGATTGCTTAAAGTCCTAAAGGACGAGCTCGATAACTCCTTATCTTCCACCTTATTTTTATACATTCCCGTTCGTTCGTTTTGTGTGACATACCTGATATTTTGTTTACTAATCTTTTCCAGGAATACAATGTGCTTCGTTAGTTAACTTACATATTCCCTAACCTTGAATCCATACGAGCCCATTTGTCTTCTCCTGGCTGAAGATAGTTGTCAAAACAGCATGAATTATTAAACCCATATCAATGGTGGACAGTTCATTTTTTATTCAAGAAGATAGACCATGCCGCATTGTCTATTACCGTCGGTTAAGTATATACTCATAAAAATTTGGAACCTTGTATCCTTAGTGTTAATTTCGTAACGTGTCGTGCAGGTAATTTGAGCCTCAATCTGTCTGGTTTTCCATTCGACAGCGACACATTTCTTTGGTTTCCTTCGATCGGTTCTGACAAATTTTGACCATAATAACCATTTACCACGTGCCATTGCTACTGCTTTTCGATGGTTTCCCATACTTTATTCTTTCCTTCTTTTTTTCTTTGTTGAAATATACTCTTCGATATTGGATACATGGTTGCAGAGCGCATTTTTTTTTAACACAACCAAAACTCCTTCATACATTTTGTATCCGATTTGTTTGCCGTTGAGGCAACGAAGGTAACACATTCTGTACAATGAACTTGAAACTTCATTGATCTTCTATATGGCGAAGCCACCGAAATCCCTCCCTAGCTTCGTATTGTTTATGCTGAACATGTTTTTTGTTTCTTTCTTTTTCCATCGCCTCCCCAGCAAATCCCCAAGCTTGTTGTGTTGCGGTTTCTCAGCCGGCACAAACACTCTTCGTATTTTATGATTGCGCAGAACCCGGCCCCAGCTTGGTATCCTTTCAAGCCCACCGCACACGCCCGGGGTGTATGGTTTACAAAGTTGAACTGCCTGGCAGCATGCAGCATTTAGACCCGCATTAAAATGGAATTTCATCTTTCGCGGCCATCGGGTTCTCCGAGGGGAACCAGTTTCTGTGTGTATGCGATGTCACATAATTTACATTTACCATCGTTTATTATTTGCAAGGAATTAGCGCCGCGCCCATGAAGATTGGGCCCATCGTGTTCAATCAGCAGTGTGAAAGAGGTCTGGACGAGCATAGATTTAGTCTGGAAGTTTTTTGAAGATGTATTGACGACCTTTTTTCAAAATTTTTAGTACAAAATAATGTGAATAAAGCAAACATCAAATTTGTTTATTATCATTGAGAACCTCGAAACAAGTAACTACAGGAAAATGGAACTTATTTCCAATTTCATCGTAAAATTCCATTATTTTCATATAATTTCTAACGTAAAGATCATGCAACGTAGCATCACTAAAACATACTTCTCCTTACAGCACTTTGTCCCAACCAGATGAACCCGGCTGGCTAACAATACACCGACATCTTTGAATTGCACGTATCGAGAGCTGCAGCAACAGTGCGTAATATGGTTAATGCAATTGCTATCACGTCATGTGTCCGGCACGAATAGGTAGGATCTATTTTATAAATGAATCATCCGACGTACACCGTCCGTATTCCGTAGGGCGAGGACGCATGAAGGAGCAGCACTAACCTAATTTTCCTTCTTTGGCACCGGCGCAGCAAGACTCCACCGGAAGCGGACTGCCCTTGCAAACAAAGCCGTGTGTCCGTAAACATAATCTTTCGTTGCATCCTGCACGAAACCGAGCGAAAAGCGGGCGGCCATGGAAAGTGGCCGACACACCTACACACAGACACACACACACACACACATGTCGGAAGTAGTCAGTAGCTCGAGGAGACAAGAGTCGAGGAGAGCAGAGACCGGATGTACGTCAGCGTAAAACGACAGGTTGATACTATCACTCACTTTGTCTGTCTATTACTGGTCACGTTACACCCGGCCGGGTAGTAGCACAATGAGCGTTGCTTTTATCCTCCTGCTACCCCGGCTGGCTGTATTTCCAGCCCGGCCATCGAGAACGGGCCAGCCAGACCAAACGCGAGAGTGCCACTCAGGCCATTGTCCGGGGCACAAATGCAGCGCTCTGCAGGGCATACCGGCTGTGCGTGACCTTAGCAATTGTGCCACGTACCATCGCCCATCTTTTCAAGTGATCCTTCGAGACAATGTGTTCCACTCCTGCCAGTATCGCCACCATGCCCCCGGAACATGGGATCGAATGCGGGAAGATACATAAATGGAGGAGTGGAATCGTGCCGCACGCTATGCGGAATTAATGTGGCGCTTATAAATTATTGATTCAATTATATGCGTTTATCTGATGGAAGGCGTTCAAAACGGGCGATCAATAGTCACATTGGCCTGCAGTTGGCCAGCTCCCCATGCACAGAGCATAGGATTATGTAAGCAAGGAATGTGTGCAGTATCGGTTCCTAATCGAACGGCAGTGTTGATAACGATTGATAGTACGATCTGGGAGGAGGAGTGGTGAGTTGCAAAAGAGCCTTGCCGTCGAAATCATGATGCGTCATAAGATTGTGCTCTAAGTAGTTAATAGACCACGATAAGAGCAAAAGTATGAAAGTGGAAAACGTTTCATTCAAGTTGGAGCTATATTTTCAAGTTCAAACTTCTTAATCGAATTTCACATTTCCCACGTTTAGGATAGCATCCATACGGCAAGCAATAAACTGTACTAAGCAAATATTCTTCATATAGATTAGCAGCGGGCGCAGGATTCATACTATCCACATCTAACTAATCAAAGTCCAATCTCTTAAAACAATACCAGATCTTATTACAGCAGCGCCATGGGCCGAGCGAACAAAATCCCAAACAAAGCCGGATCACCAACACGGGAATTCTTCTACCACGACACTCATGGCACCGCTCGACAACGGCACACGCTGTACGAAGTGTTCGATAATGACGATGATCACGGATCGAAACACGACCCCCGCCTGACCCCCTGTTGCGGATCCCGGAAGTAGGTAATGTTGGCGTGCGCCAACGGTACACGGCGCTACATTTGCATAAGATTAGATCGCCTTGCACATTATCATTATCGTGCTTGTGTTGCATAAATGAATTGATTACGTTGTGACAATATTGGATAGATAAAGTGGAATGATTAATGCTTTGCGATGGAGTGTTCTGTGTGTGCGTGTGTGTGTGTGTGTGTGTGTGTGTTTGCGCGTCCCCGTGCGCGTTAGATGTCGCTGTCGAGCAACAAAAGGCGCTCGAATTACGGGCCCGGCACTTGAGCGTCACAGCTCAGGAACGGCACTGCTAGTGCTGCTGCTGCTGCTGCTGCATTTGTCAGGCGCAGTGTCCACGGGGAGCCATAGCGTTGCGCTGGGTCAACGCTCCGTCGCATGGCCGTGGAGGTTTGGGGAGCATTCCCGCACCCCGTGCTTGCACGCCCACAACAAGCGCGTCCGCTTGCTCAACGGATGCAACGGATTCTCATTTTCGCATTCCAGCTAGACAGTGCGCGCAGCCCCATGGTGCATTTTCTGCATTGCTCAGCGTAAAGCGCGCGCCTACATTCGGCGGATTGTAAGCACGCTCGCCCTTTTGGGTGGGTCGAAGCGAACCGGGGTTGCGTTCGTTCAATAAAGCGGATCGGAATGTGTGTTTGATGTTTTGTCGAACAAAGTGCTAAAACTGTGTGGACAGATGGGAAGCGAACGCTGCCGCTTCTTGGTACGGCGCACTCATTCAACGGTACGGCGTGAGCTTTTTAGATTGGTGCGCTTTTGTGCGACACAAAGCAATTTGATTGTGTCCGTAGGTTTGCGTGAGTGTGTGTGTAAGTGTGCAAGGAATGCAAATAATGGTTTAAAACAGTTTGAAATGAAACCGTAAACCGTAACATCACAAGCATTTTAAATGAAGAGTGCTAAAGAATTACAAACAAATACTGATGGTTGGGATTTGTGTTCTTCAACATTTGCAATTGCTTCCAATAAAACAGAGTCAGACTGAAACTTTAAAACATTCTAGGTACGAAAACCTACTCCAGGGCCGTGTTTACCTTTTTCTTCCATTTCATTAATCCCGGAGAAAAGCCTACCATTTAGCAAGCAAGCACAGCAACGGATACCGTCAAGCTCAGCAGTACCTTTGGATTTGCTGAACTGGCATATAATGGTGTTTGCTCGCCCGTCAGCTCGCCCGCCCCAGTCTGTCTTCCCCTTACCTGAAACGAAACACACGCAATGGACAAGAAAAGTAGGTTAAGAAAGTGCACAGAAGAAGAAAAAGCAACATTAGACACAAGAGTTATTAAAAGTTGAATTAAAATCAAATAGACAGATTTTGATCGGGGTTGGTTGGAGCATTTTTCAGTCGCTTTCTGTGCTTTCTTTTCTACACCAAACCGTCCCTTTCGGCACGTTCGTTGTGTTTGAGTAAGTTATTAAAATATGAAACAGCACTGCAAAACGATGCTGGCACACAAACAAAAAATCCCTCACCTCGGACCTTTGCCAAAAAAAAGGTACGATGAAATGCACCTTTGGGATAGTTGAAAGTAACCTCAGGAAAGTCACGAAGAAGGCGGAGGAAGAAGATTTTCGGGTCTTTCGCTAAAAATCCAACTTCAGCAAAACTGAATGAACCCGGTGGCCCGGAGAAGCTTCTCAGGGCCGACACTGCCCCGCAAAACTATAGGACACCACAACGGAGCAGATCTAAACAAACAGCCGTCTGGTGGAAAGGGAACCAAAAAAAATCCACCTAAAAAAAAGGTTAAAAAGATCAGAAAGGGAGAGAGAAAAAAAGCGAGACGTTCCGCCTATATCGAGCGAAATAAAAAAAGAAAAAAAAACAAGCAAATTTTCCAAACACGGTGCTAATTCTGAAGAGTGTTTGTTTTCGTAATTAAATTATTCCTAGGAGAGTTGTGTGTTAAAATATGCAGCAGCAAAGCCCGGGGCCCCCTGCCCGGGCTGGTCGTTCGGTTATCGAAAGGCAGCGGCGCAACTTTCGAGGCTCGTGAAACGATACCCCTTGGGGGAGTGGGTGTGTGTGTGTTTGTGTGTGTGTGTGTGGGTATGTGATGCCTTCAAGCCCAAAGTTCCAACTCGCAAAACAGCACCGACTGCTACGAGACTGTCCAGGCGGATGTTCTATTGATTGTAACTCAGCGCGAGGACGCACGAAACCGGCAGGACCGGTTGAGTGTCTTTTGCATATTTTATCCGAAAACTAGCCTTCCAAGGGAGGTGGGTAGGGTAGGATGGTGGGTTGTGTGCCTGTTGCTACATTTTTTTTTAACTCACCCACCAAAAGAAGCAGAACTTTTCGAGTCCGAGAGCGCAAAAGTGCTGAGGGGTGGTGCTGCCGTTCGGCGGGTGACAAAACTTTCGGCCAGTGAGCATGAAAAGACAATTGACCGGTGCTTGGCTGCATCCGGGTGCGCGGGAGTTAGCCTAGTTGGCCGTTACGCGCTCCATTGTTTCAACTTTTGCCATTGTGTTCTTCAGCGCAGGGATGGAGGACATCCGGCAGCCCGGGACGCCGGTTGCAAAGCCGCCGGGCAGTGGGAAGAAATTAGTACTACAGCTAAGAACAAACAGGGCAACAGGGTGGGCGGTGCGAGTGTCCGGCACAGGGAGAGCCACATTGCCGGACTGTGGACCCGGGAGGACATTTTCCGCTTTAGCTGGCGACAATTGCCGACCAAACGGCTCGCTAGCAGAGGAGTGTGGCTCTAATTTCCGAGACATTCCGGCACTAGGCAACACGCAAACGAACGTCACTCGTTTTCTAATCGCTTTTCACACCACCACCCCAGCACCCGCCACCAAGCAGGGGACAGTACTTTTGTTTTTCTCTCTTCTTCTTTTCCGAACTGCCGAGTGACGCGAGGCCCCGCTGGGAGGAGTTGTAAAATTTTAATTAGTTTTCAATTTTTATCGTCCTCCCGGGTGCCCGGTGGCCCGTTTCCGCTCGCCGCGTTGGCAGGCGAATGGCGAGAAAAATTAATTAAAAGCCTGCCGCCTTGGTACGCCGGGTCCGGGCTTGTTAGGAAGTCGTACCCGCGTTCGTTGCCGCCCGTAAGTGGTGTCCGGGTGTAGGCAAACTTGTTGAAACTTTTATCCGACGATGATAGCGTAATCGATAGTGAGATCTTTTGCAATCGCACTTAAAACCCCGTATCGCGATGGCTTGCTGTTGCTGGTGCTGCGAAAGTAAGCCATCAAAGCGGCCCCACCCGCTAGCAGCTGGTGGAGTTGGTCCCCGGTTTGTTTAATGTTTCATCTCAAAATGGGACCGGCAAAATTGGCAAAACCATCATGGCGCAACAGAAATTCCAAACCGTTGCGTTCGGTGTGATTAAAATGAAGCTCGGTCGGTTTCGGGAATGCAAAACCGATTGCACAACAACGCAGTGGTAAAACGTTTACGCTAGCGATGTTGATTTAATTGTGTAACACTTTCAATAGCTAATTAAAAACATTACAGTTTTAAAATGATGGTTTGCTGATCGATTGTTCACTCCATGCAGCAACAAATCAACGCGCAGCCATACGAGGGGAGAACAAATACACAACACACGTGACGCTTCAAACCTTCGCTCGCTAGCAAGCAACTGGTGTTGGCTAGAGCGGAAAAGGAAGATAGAAAAAAACGGCGACCCAAAACGAAGCTAAACACCCCGTATCGATTTTAACATCAAAATGCTGAAGCAATGTTTGGGTCGCCGCGTGTAGCAACAGCGGGCCCCGGGCATTCTTTTGCTTTCCTTACAGGTTCTCCAAAAGCCCAAACAAAACAAAAACGTTCCCACCTCCACTACCGAGTGTGGCACGAGCTTCGGCCCGAGGTGGCCAATGTTGTTTTTACGATTCACTGACCAATAAAAGCAAACGGTATAGGAGTGTGTGTGTGTGGGTTTTTCGCTTGTTTGGTTCACTTTTTCCCGGCACACCACATTAAACGCGCCCTGTAAGCCAAGCGAGCTCGTGTGAGTGTGTGTGTATGTGTGTGTGTGTTGTGGTTTTCACATAAATTAACGAGCAGAAATGATTTTCCGCTTGATTTATGTGTACCGGGATTTGGAGGAGATCTTGACCCTACTGTGCCCCCGGCGGATGTACCACCACCAACCACCACTTCATGCCACACAGGATGCTTCAAGGTCAAGAGTTCACATGCCCGCACAATTACCTCAAGGTTGATTGATGCCGCGCGGCAAAGAGTGGTCAACACTTAAAGACTTTTGACGTGGTGTGTTTGTTAAATTACTTCTCAAATTAATCTTTCGAGCCACAGCCAAATACAGGTAATGCGATAATTAGAATCATTGCTTCTTCTTTTTTTGCTTTCTGGATGAAACAAACAAACCCACAACGACAGCACAGTACAGAAATTAGCAGACTCTGCTGAACTCTGAAAAGCTCTTAATTATTTCCAAACGGCTCTAACAGCGGCCTCGCCTCTCGAGGATCAAACGAAGTACGCCATGTTGCAGTTTTTGCCCGCCCTGCCATGCTCGGGGGACGCGGCTTTTCGCTGACGGTGTGATGTATTTTGTGAAGTAAAAATCACTCCACCACGTCAAGGGCGACACCTCCCGCGTGCCAACTCCCCGTCGGTACGGTTGCGAGCCTGTTGGGTTGCAAACACCGTCCGCTTTGAAGATGCTCCGGATGCCCCCGGGGCGGCTGGGGCTGAGCGGATCAAACGGCCCGGTACGGCAAGTGTTAATTAATATTCGGCAGTAATTGGAACATCGGACCGCGAACTGAAGTGCGAACTAATCTTGCGACCGATCAAGGACTGGAACGGGTCTGGATAAGAGTACGTGCGGAAGGGATGTTTTGCCACCTGGGCTACCTGTCCACAACAGGTGTCGAGCTGGCAATCCTTATCGGGTTTTGCGAAGAGAGAGAGAGAGAGAGAGAGAGAGAGATTCTTTCTTGCTGCCGAATCGATATTTAACTTGAGCTAGAAAATAATAATGAGTTCAAAGAAATTTAATGACGCGTCTTGCGGTGAAAGTCTGGAAAATTGTGTTGTTTTAAAGCATAACCGGCGTAACCGGCATTGGGTGGGTATGTTTGGCAGCAATATTTTGATTAGTATGATTCACCCGCTTCATACTTTTCTTTTTTAATATGTTTAATAGTAAGTTTTGTTCTATTTAGAGGTATCACTTCGTTGAGAAAACCACAACGCATTGCTGGCGATGAGCCTACTTCTTGGATCTTAAACACCACCAACACAAAACAAATTTTGCAATTTCCAGGAAGTTACAGTTTTACAAGAGTTGCCCTTTATTTTACGCATTCCCAATACCGGCGTTCCTTGAGGGCAGTTGTGATTCTCTGTTTACGGAGGCGCAAAGTCCCTAGCAAAGTGAATAGAAAAAAACAGTTCACGAAGTTATGTGACTTTAAAATGGATTCAACTTATTTAAATACGATTTTTCCGGAATCAACACGGTTTCTTCAAGTGGGGAAAATATGCTCTACCTCCGCAAAACGTTTTGACCACATTCACTTCGACAACGATGATATTTCATTCAGAAAATTAAAATTATCATACATTTAATATCGATAAGCCGCCAGTCGGTCGTTTTGCAGTGCTTTTATAGCCTCTGCCACTGTTCTCAACAATATTTAATGCACTGTTGGAGATTTTCCATTTTTAGAACCGGCAAACACTTCCGCTATACTCTTCTACCGTTTGTTGACTTGACTAAACGATAACCGTTTGCTTTGGAGGGAGAACATTCATCATACTCATACTGCAGTACCGAGACAAGCCCATCCTATCAGCGGGTGCCTCCTAGCACCTAAGAAAATAAACCATTTCCAACCCCAAAAGTCAGCGTCATAAATTAACGTTCGCCTGCCGTACAGCAGTGTGCATTTGCAGAGTGACTGCGTGAAGATTGTGTGTAGTGATGTGCTCTCTGGAGCGCACACACGACTTCAAAGCGTTTCCGTTTATGATTCCGGGAAAATGGTAGTCACTAGCTGCGCCAGAAATACGAGTCGTCTGGAGTCGTCTGGAGTCGTTCAGAGTCGCCTGGAGTCGTCGCGGGTCGTGTAAAGTCAGAGTCTACGGAATCGACTAGGGACAACTCCAACTCCGGACATTTTCAAATATCTAGGGACGACTACAGACGACTTCGGATGACTCAGGACGACTCCGACTCTGAACAAGTCCGGGCGGACTTACCTTTCGGAGTCGATTCCAAAATTTTCGGAGTGGATCAGTGTCGAATCCGGATTTTTGCCAACTTTACCCCATCACTAATGGTGTGTGTCTTGGGCTGTCTACGAAGAACCTATGCTTTTCTATGCCGTCTGTGGTGTATGTGAGTTCTGCCCGTGTTATGCCAGAGAAGCCCAAACGTTCACTCCGGGAAGTGATAAGGCTTCTGCTCCTCCCAACCCGTGTGTGATGCATGCGTGTGAGTGTGTGCGTGGTTTGCACAGCATGAGCCTAGACAAACAATAGACTTAACCAGACAAGAAAACACATGTTAACCCACCACCACCATCGCACCCTCACTCACCCTCCTTCCCATCGTAGGCTATTTAAGAGCGACGACCAGTTTTGCGTGGTGAAAGTGATACGGCACAACATAAATTAAAACATGCAAACAAAACGCCACACGCGCGCACCGTTCACGGATATTGAAGTCTTTCGGTGTTTCGGGACAATATTTATCCAAAGTCATCCCATTCTCGGTCGGTAACCGCCGGGTTTCTGCCGTATCATGCGCAGCAAGCCGTGCAAAACCCCGCGGCAAGTGCTCACGCTGTGTCGCCGCCGCCGCCGCCGTTGTGGGCTGACTTGTTGGAGGAGAACCCGTTTTTGCGGCCCAAGAAAACGTCCCAAGCTGGGTAGCTCCTGTCCAGTTACAACGTGTCGTTTTGCGTGCTTGGATGAAGAGGAGTGGTATAGTGCGACGTTACTCAGGCGACGATTTTACAGTTTCCCGACGGCTGTCGTGTTTCGTGCAAATCGGCAAGATTCTCCCTCCCGTTTTTGCTCCCGTGCCGTTCCCTACTCCTTCATCACCGACTTAGAATATCCTGCTGGGCACGGTTGGGGTGGCTGGTCGAAATGGCAGACACATCCGCCTGAATGACAGATGACGTACGGGGTTTCTCTTTTTTTGTTGCAGAAGAATGTAAAACAGTTCGATTGTTGTGTGTGCCTCGTGAACGCCAGGAAAGCCTCTGACAGATCTGTCAAGCTTGATTGAAGCGACATTGCTAACGGTGAACGCAAATGGATTTAGAGCGATGATGATAAATTGGCTACCGTTTGGTGCTGCCGGGGATAAAATCGCTCCAACAAGCGCACGATAAAACGATATGATTGGGCGGCTGGTGGACTGGTTTGATGATGTAAAAGTGTAAATTTTTGTTTCGCTTTTTAACGCGTCAATACATTGACAGCATGCACGTGTCACTTTAATTCCACCGAAGATAGATAATCCGATGCAGGTCTTTCCAGTCGTTTGACCGGTAGCTCCTTCGTAGTAAAAAGATTCACTTTTGCTGTTATTTTCCATAACATGCCTCTGCTGGAAGTAGGTATGTAAAGCGCGTTTTACATCCAACGTCTTGGTATTCAAACACCCACCGATCAGAAGTGTGCCTGGAGCTTGCCTACGGGTGAGGCAGCAAATTATTATCCTTCCCAGAAGATGGCGGTGCTCAGTCGGTGGCTCCGGTGCTGGTGCTACGCCGGCTTGAGCAGGTACTTTTCCACCGTCCACTTTTGACGCATGACTAAAATGGCAAAACCGAACGCTAGGCACCGAACCCCGTGGGACGAAGTGTAATGGCTGTCAGGGTCGAGGGTTGGCGAAATGCAAAACCTTCCAGCACGGGACCGGACGGACAACGGGGATAGAACTGTGAAGACACACAGTTTGTTTGCGTTTGTCCAATACTTTCGTTTGATATTAACCCGGGCCTCTTTAGTTGACAGATATGATAATGTTTAACCAGCAGCAGCAGCAGCAGACCCTAAGGGACGAGTGAATTTGCCCGGCTGCGTCCTTCACTAAACTCTTCTGCGTCCGGCGTTCGAGATGTTGGGGCCGATGTTAGACAAGTTTTGGGGTAACTTTGCTTCGTGCAAACATTTATCTATCAAAAATGAATTTCGGTGCAAATATAGCTGCCGGTGAAGCTTTCAACGGGGTGACTCATGCGCCGCATGGTGCGTTGTTGGCACCGACCGGAGATAGGGGAAATTGTTTAATTCCACCCTCGGTACAGTAAACCACAGCAAGCCACCCCCGGGCAAAGTGATTGATTTCTCGATTATATATAAAAAAGAAAAGGTTCATTCACTTGCTTGGAGTCAGTATGAATGGTTTAAGTTTCCAAGTTCCAAGAACATTTCTACCCTACCGCCAAGATGAATGTGAACACCCAAGCGAGTGATGTTACTTTAATCGTTTTCCCCACCGCCGAGTGGCCTTGGTTCTTCATCAGGCATTCCAACCATTACCGTCGGCCCCTTTGACGATATCGCTTCCCTGAAAGCCAATACTTCATTAGACCCACCAGAGTGATCGGTTCTGGTCGAACCCGATCCGCGGCGCACCTTTCAGCGGAAAATTGATCCCGATAGTGATCCCGAGAACTGCGGACGACTGCGTTCATTTGATATTGCTTCAAATAGTTAAGCACCGTTTGTCGCTATGAAGATTTGCGGAATCTTGAATCGACAGAGAAAGAGCGATAGAGAGAAAACGGCGACCAGGGCTGGATATTTTACACCTTCACAAGCCGACCAGACCCTTCCACTACCGGGAAGGGGCGAACGCCTAGAAGGACGAATCACTAGCGAAGGCCGCAACAGAAGAAAACAAACAGTCCGTTTACTGTCCCGTTCCCAACCCGTGGCCCCGTGGCATGCACTGTCTCGTTTGATGTCCAGCAACAAATTGTGGCACCTTTCTCATGAAGGACCCTGGCAAAAAAGAACCTCCGGTTTGCCAGGGTACACCTAAAACCACGCTAGATTGACCGGCGGCAATTCTTGGGATACGTTTTCTGCGTCCTTTGGCAGGACGCCCCTCTTTTTTGTAGTGTGGCCGGGCAGTGGTTGTGCCTTAAGAGAGAAGATTTTCACTCTCTCCTGTTTGACCCTGCTTGACCCTCTTCCTTGGGATGGTCCTCCACCGGTTCTTCCGGTGAGAGCAAAGTCGAAGGTGTTTAAATCTGGCAGAGAGGTAAAGCTTTTGCACGGAAGGCGATTGGCATTTTGGGGTTGCTTCACTGTGTGTGTGTGTGTGTGTGTGTGTGTGTGTGTGTGTGTGTGTGTGTGTGTGTGTGTGTGTGTGTGTGTGTGTGTGTGTGTGTGCTTTTTTGTGTGTGGATGTTTAGCGTTGCTGACCATGTTGCTTTGCTTTCGTAGCAAACCGGCGAAGGAGGGACGGAGTGAAACGAGGCTGAGGTTTGGTGAAGGATGCGGTTCGGTGGCCGCAGTCCAAGTGGAAAAACAGATTGAAAATTATCACCGACAGAGGGAGCTGTCGGCATTTCTACTGCTACCACTACTCCCTGCATCTGCGCACCGATCGGTGCCGCCCGGAAGTCCGGACTTTCGACACCGGGCACACTACCTTCGTGTGCCAACCAGCCAAAGGAACGTTTCTAAATGGCAGCATCAGCAGCACGGGCTACCGGTGTTAACTGAAAAGATTCCACCGCCCGGGCTGCTGATAATGAAAAAGGTGCCGATCGAAAGGAGAGCCGGATGCGAGGTGCGTTTTTGGTGTCTAGTACGTGTTTGTGTGTGTGTGTGTGTATGGGTGTTTGGGATGAGTTTTCCTTTTTTTTTGCTTTCTTTAAATTAAAACGAAACTGTCAAAAGGGTACATAAAAATTCACTATCTGGTCCGATCCGATCGGATATTTAACTTCAAAGTGTTTTCCGTTCTTCTTTTCTATCGGTTCTCCCTTCTGGTTCTGGTTGCTCGCTTTCGGTTCGGTTTCCTCTCCAAACCCTCCCCCCGCGGAAAGCGGAAGCAATAACCCCACGAACACGGCGCACGTTTGGGAATGTGCAGTTTAACAAAATAATTACGGTCCCTTTGAACGGTGTTGAACCGATGAGCTGAAGCAAACCATAACAGCAGGTGTGAAACGGCGCGCGTTTTAGATGAAAGGGACAGTCACGATACCGATGCTGTTTGCCGAAGTTCGGTGTTTTGATGGAAAGAAAATTGAAAGATTTTTGCACAACTCTTCACAACACCTTTCTCAATTTAATTCGCCCAAAAGAGCCAAAAGCCTGAGGGAAATTCAATTTTAAGAATGACAAAAACTCATCAAATTTTCTATCCAACGGAGGCAAAATATTATACATCCCCAAAAACCTTTCACTTTCACATAACCAAACCACTGGCGCAAGTGGTGCTTGTAAAAAGGGCAACACCATTACGCATCGGTTGTTTGTTCGGGTGTCCTGACGAAACATGTCGTTAATTAAAATACGCTTTGTATCACTTCACTCCGGCTGGATCACTTGCACTTGCGTTCGGGAAAACAACAGGCAAACACTCCACACACCCGTCCAATCGAATGCGACTCAGCGCCATTCGATAGCAAAATGCTTGCTTGTTTTTCGGCAACAAACTCCCTTCACACAGGGCTCCCGCTACACATACAGGAGGGAGGTGGCGTGTTTTGCTGCTGCTAAGTACTTGTTAGCAGTGCACACGAACCACTGCTGCTCCTCTTTTTCGCCAGTGCATCGGAACGTTTCGGCTTCGATCGCAACGGTGGGCCGGCTACGAGATAAACATGATGTTGATCGATTTTTGATTAATTTCCTCCCCTTTCCCGGGGGTACCGACAGGCCAGCATAACTTTGACCCCGAACAAGAAACACACAAGGCTCGATATCGAGAACGTCGACAGTGCTTCGGTGGGCAATGGCGTTAGTGATGATGATGATGACGGTGCTGGTACTATCACGGTGGCATGACTAGAGGAACGCGTTGCGAGGGGGGTAACAAAACCCTCCTCCTCCTAGTCAACAGGAAGCGGTGGGAAAAATGGAAAGGAAAGAATATCGCTACCCAACTGTAATGGCTTAAATGTGCTGCCGACCAGCACCAGTACGATCCGATGAATGTGATATGCGCCTGCAGAAGGATGGCCCGGAACCGATGCCTTAACAGTATGGGAGTGGGCAAAAAACCGGCACGCCAGTGGAGCAGTATCATCAGTGTCGAAAGCAGCTCACCAATCAAGTGGGTTTGGCCGTGTTGTTGTTTTTTTTTTTGCAACGGCAAAGGACATGTTCTCCCGTACATGGGCGGGCCTCAGAAGGAAGGGAAGGATGGGATGGGGATCCCATCCAAAAGGCGACAACAGTGATTGCATAACCGTGGCCATGATGTTGCTCTTGTCGAGCCATTTTGCACAGTATGGCCGTGTTCTGCACGGGACACATTTTTCTTGTCACACTCCCTTGTCCATTCGTTTATTTATGCTTTTCCATTCGATAGGTGTGACAGTGTCGGTTAGCGAACTGAACTTTTTTTTTTTTTTTGTTTATATGCAACGATGCTCGGTGAGTGTGAGACATGTTGATGATTGCAGAAATGCCATCCTGCCGAACGAAGGCAAGTCTACCTTCAGTGTCTCAGTGTCTTGTGTGACATGCCTGTTCGCTCTCCTTGGTCGCAAGCAGGGCGCGATTTGTACTGCAACGAGTGTTCTGAGAGTTCTGCCAAAAATGAAACCCAATCCCGAGAAAGTCCAAATAAAAGAGCCGTAAAAAACCACTCCAAATGTACCTTGGTAAAAAGGGAAACGCGGACAATCTGAGCTTAGAAACGAACGGCTAAAAAATCAAAGCGCATCGCACGGCGTGTGCACGGGTGGCCACTGGTGGTGCTGGTGGGCAAACAAATTTAAACACAATCAAGCACGATTGGGAAATAATCTGGCGCAGAATTAGAAAGCAATTTGGTAAATATAAGCGACTGACCTTTTCCCGCATGGAAATGCAGGGGGGGGGGGGGGGGTAAGCGGTAGGACAGAGCGAAAAGCTCTGTGGCACAAAAATAGTCCTTGTCGCGGGGAATGCCCAACTTTCGCGCATCATATTTCGACAGATGGCGACAGCGGTCCGGGGCACACTCTAAGGATGAACTTTTCCAAGAAGGAACACTGCTGTCGCCTTCTCGGTTCTCGCGACCGGAGCCGGGGAAACAAGGTAGGAAAATTACTCCTAAAAGTTGCACACTGAAAAGTAGCACACTTACTTCGACCAACACTGGGAGCAGGAGCTTGCGCTGTAGTTTTTGGAATCGTAGCCATTTGACGCGAGCGTTAATTAAATTATCATATTTTTGGGATGTCTTATTGAATGGAACGGAAAAGTTTCGGCTGAAACATCGAGCAGCAGCAGCAGCAGTGGCAATAAGCGACCAAACAAACAACGGATGCTGTTGATCAAAATGGTTTCCATTTTAGTTTGCAACTTTATCCGCGGTTCTGCAAACGCGCGAAAAGCGAGAAATCGATTTAAAAAAACAACAAACAACTGCATTCTTTGCTTTGTTTGTACACTCGCGTCGATGGTTTGATTTTTTTTGAGAGAAAATATAACCCCTTTCCAATCACAGATTGAAGCCAACCACCACTACCAAGAATGGCGAGATACGAGCAGCATGCAGCACTGCCCCACGCTTGAAAGGATGACGATACTGCGAACAACGGCACGTTTGTACTGATTTCAGTGAAATCAGAGCTGATAAAATTACAGCCAGCGTATCGAGTTTGCCCGGCTTGCGACTGATAGCAGTAGCTGATTCTGTGTACAGACCATTTTGAAATGTGATCCTCAATGCAAACGAAACAGGCTGGGCGTAAGCGAACCTTAGTTTGTGTGTAAATAGAAGCAATCATATTATTATCGCTGCTTTTTTGCCATCTCTATCAATTGATTTTCTAATGCTTATTGCGTATGAAATAACTCATCAAATGGCAGAAGAGGGGTAAAAAAACAGAGGCTAGTACATCAGATAGCTGGCTGATGTTCAATTTCCGCCCGACAAGCAGAAATTTTATTACATTCCCAGAAGCATACACTACATGCAGCGGGAGCAAACGCAAGGGGCGATATATTTTCGTATTTCCACCAAACTGTCTGTAGCACATTCGGTGTCGGCGCGGCACCATTTCCTGTTCACTGTTCAAAACACGAAAGTTTCACCCTCTAGCCCGCTCTTTCAACGCAGCCCACTACTGGGTGCGATCAATCTTCCGACATCTTTGAGACATCTTAATTTCCCGCAATAACAAGATAGTGGACAACAAATCACGCTCGACGCTTCGCACTTCGCAAAGGGTAAAGGTCTTTGCATGGTTCCGTGCGGCTACTATTGGCGCCCAGTGCTACTCGTGTCAATTGTTACGACTACACCGAACGTGACGGCTCTTTCGAGCAGCCGAACTCGAACCCTACCGACCCTGCAGTAATGTATGCGTACGCAAACGGGTGCCGTTTTTCCGGGGAGCCAGTCAACCGAAAACACATTACCGTGAAGTGACTATTGCGCGTTCGGACTTCGATTTCAACGACCGGCAGGGACGCCTTTGCCACAGGAAACGTGTGCCCTTTACACCAAAATTCCTGCACAGGAGCGCTTAACTTCCCGTCGACTAGAGGGTGTAAGATCTTTTATTTATGTCGCCCACTTTGACGTTGAGCTTATTTTGGATTCAGTTGTGTTCAATTCGCTGTGTGTTCCTTTGTGGATGGCTATTGCCGGTGTACTTCTCTTTCAACTGAGAACATCAAGTTAAGCTAAGCGACGTTAAGCAAACTTAGAAGCGAAATGCGTTTCAAATAGCAAAGAGCAAAACAAATATCGCAAACGGTTTAACCGTGTACCGACATTGACATTAACGACCCCAACAGGAGTACAAAATGAATTGAACATAATGGCCAAACGCAAGGATTAAAGGGTCAGGTCTACACGAACCGCATTGTTTGGTAGTGTACGTGACCCGAACTTATCCCTAAAGATAAGACAAAGCGATAGCAAAACTGGAAAGTACAGGGATGATTGGATGCTCCCCCACTGAAGGGTTGCGTGAGAACGTATGATCGATTCAGCTTCGCAACGCTCGCCAACTCACACGCCTCTAGTGCAATCCCTAACGCTTCAATGGAACGTTTCTTGCTCGCTCAAGCGCTCCTGTCCCTTTGGAATGAGGTTCAGCCTGGGCGAAGAAACAAACCCACACAACAAAGCAACACATTGCGCCAGTCATGCTGGGCGCACCGGGCATGAGCATGCTCTGCCTTTAGTTTGACGTAAATGCGGCCGCAAAGATGATGATAGTTCTGCCCGGCGGTGTAGAAAGAAAAGCTTTACCGAGCGGTTTTGTGTGTGTGTAACCATTGGTTTGTTGTTTCTTCCCTACCCAGTGTAAGCAGTGTAAGTTCCGTGCCAGAGTCCAACCAGCCCCGTGGTACGGACGAGTCTGACAGGGCTCGGTTTCAATTTGTGCTACACAATACAATTAACTACACAACGAATCAGGAGGTAAATCCGTTACGTTTACGGTGGGCCAAGACACCGTCGGCTCCCTCGGGGATGGTGGGGCGAAATTTTGCGCTACCCTATCCATAACCTAATGATGATTGCGTACACACGAACAACAATTGGCCAACAATAGGTGCCAGCCGGCTGGTGTAACACCAAACGCGCGATGCTCTTCAACCCAGCCTAAAGGTCTCAATACAATTAACAATGAATATCAAATGACACATCATTTACCATCCAATGCGACAAGAAGCTACCATTCTTTGTTTTGCTGGTGTGAAGATGATTTAGCTTTTTTTTCTATTCAATTATTTTACTCCACTTTTAAATTCATGCTAAAAGCTCCTGCATGCAGAAAGACACCGGAGAGTGTCAAATGGAAACCGCACCGAACAAAGCAACGGCAATTGAAAATGAAAACCAAACAGATCCCCCGGCCGGCATTTGATCCGCTATACGCTGACGCCCACTGCGGCACCATCGCTAGCCTGACGCTGAAACAACAGAGAGGCTGAGCGTATCCCGCTGACAATCATTGCATTCTATTGTTGACCAGCTTCTGCTGCTGCTGCTACCGAGTGTTGTCGTTTGTTTTGTATTATTATTATTATTTTTTTATTGCTGCATTGGAAGGTTTTATCTTATCAGGTGGCAACACACCGCTTCACACCGTCTCCGGTTACACTCGGTCGGTGCAGCGTATGGCACTACTGCCATGTCCTTCCACCCTTAACCAATCGTTCACGCTCGGACGCTCGGCATTCCGAGCCGGATAATCCATTTCACTGACACGTGACATTCGATTATAGCGCTGCAGTTGCATTTGTGCTTTATCGTTTTTGTTCGGGGCTTTCACGCATCTCGCAACTTGTGCAATTACTGAGCGTCACCTGTATGCTATAGCACGGTGGTGACCGTACGGTTAACGAACATGTGAAATGACTTCTTTCTGGTAATTTGTGCTGTGAGGGGTTGTTATGAGCTGATTTCAGTTGAAAGGTTACAAACGGTGTCAAGCTTGTTGAGACAAAACTGTAACATGATAACTGAAGCCAATTAAATTTAGCCCTTCGAACCGGATAAGCGTCGATGTAATGAATCCAGTTCCATGAACTAAACGTTAAAGTTTAACTAAAACAACTTGAGTTACTTTAATGAATAATTATTAATTTAGTTGAAGAGAATAACACAGAAATTCCTTACATGTTTTTTACCTTCTACTTTACAATTAAAGACAAACAAATATTCAACTAACTTTCATTGTACACTCTTCCAATGTTAAATTTCACATGCTCCTTTAGGTTAAACATTGCCACTGTCCTTTTTTTTCTATCGAACTCAATAGGGCCCGTGAGCAGTTTATTTTTAAAACAACAACCCGCACCAACAGTGCTCTCCACTCGTACACTGCACTTCCCTCCGGGGAACAGGACAGTGAATCACGTAACCCCCGCGCGCGTCGCTTAAATGATTCATAAATTCAATCAGCAATTCAGTGGCGTAAGCAAAAGGGCCGGTGGATTAATAATTAAAACACGCTCAAAAGCACTCATTCTCCTGCTCGCTTTCTCTATCCCTCCCATTCCGTGGCATACGATACAATAGCTAGCAAGCAGACCATCGTCGTGGGTTGGGGTAGAAGGCGAAGGTGCGAAGGTCTTCACTTGCAATGCAACTGCCACTACTCTGCCTTGCCGGCCCACCGCCACAACAAGCGGCCAACGCAAAAGAAGCTGTGGCGTGAAACCTCGCCAAGTGCCGCGCATCGCTTTCCACCGACTTGCCTCGCGTGCCGTTTTGAAATTGCGTCACGAGGCGTGAATCCGACGGAAAATTGCACAGATCCTTCAAAAGTCCTTCGGCTTCTGTTTCTTCGAATGGTTAGTGTCGGTGTGTATGTTTGTGTGTATGAGAGAGAGAGAGAGAGAGAGAGAGAGAGAGAGAGAGAGAGAGGCAGCTTTGTTGGACGGTTGCTGGTGCAGCTGGTTGGATCCCGGGCGACAAAGAGTACGAAGATCTTGCTTGAACTCCTCGGCATCCAAGCACTGTCGACGACAGTAAGTATTGCTAGCCCCCCCCCCCCCACGGGGCAGAAGAACCGGGGAGCAGAAGCAGCAACACCGCCAGAGAGCAGTGAAAATCTAATGGATGGAAAATTTATCGGCACTTTAGTCGAGAGCAGAGTGGAAAAGCATCGAAAAGGATGTTGGTTGCATTTGCAGCAACGAGCAGCTCTCTTGACGTTTGCATTATTATTTTTTCTCTTTCTCTCTCTCTCTCTCTCTCTCTCTCTCTCTCTCTCTCTCTCTTACTCTCTCTTTCCCGCTAAACTACTTTCTATTGCAGCTCGCCCACTTCAGATATGCGAGAAGCGCATCGGTCTGGGCGCGATAAAGTATGTCTGTTTGTTTGATTGCAATCTGCAATCGTTGCACTTTGCTGCTCGCAGACAGAGCGAATGAGAAAATGAGATAGAGGGCATGAGAGCGAACGTAAATTATGGTACATAATATTTACATTCAAATGGTTGGCTGCATCCGTCGGCAGTAAACAACGGCAGGAGCGAAGGGTTGGAATTTAATTTGACACCATAAGCCAGCGGGAAAATAGAAATGCTCATATACGATGTCCTCCCTCCCCCCACCAAATGCATTGCACCGTACCACCACAAATGCCTTGACAGTGGCAGGGTTGGTGCTTCTTGATCCATTCCACGTCACTGTTCACCGAGCTGCTAACCCTATGTACGTTCGCCACCATCGCACCCTTCACAAGACGAACAGCGGGCAGACAAGTTCAATCGAAATTTGAGTTCGCCTACCACCGCCCTAGCCGGTCACCATTTATTTGACCAACATTGTCGAAAGGACATTGGAAATTGGTGTTGTTTGGTATCGCCGGCAAGCATTTACGGTCTAGTGTTCGTTGCCGTTGACATGTTTTACTATCGGTTAAGGATGTCGTTCGCAGTCGGTCGGCGACGGGCAAGAGCTCAACTATTGGAAACGAATCGAACGATTCAATTGAAATGGCGCATGGAAGTGGTGTTTCGGGAGGTTAAAACAAGGTGATAGGTTGATGTGTTTCGAATAAATTTTTATACCGATAGTAAAAGCAGAGTGCCATTTAGCTGTTGGCTTCGATGGATTGCTTTGTTTATTCCAGGAAACGGGTATACGCCTTCAGCTTTCATACGTAGTGCTGTAAAATTGATGTCAGTTTAAAGTTTTCACGGTGTTTGCTGCAGAGAACCACCTCGCCCAAACAACTTGGTGTGCATATTTGTGTAATATAAAAGATGTTTATCATCTTCCAAGCAGCTTTTAGCGTGCTTGTGGAAACTGTTTCTTTCCACATACAATTCTCTTCTCAACGCAAGACCAATTTCAAAACAAAACACTTGACTTGGCGTACTTGATTTTCCCAAGCAGCAGCACTGTCTCGTTCGTGCCGCTTCCGTTACCGAGGCAACAAATACTGCTCAAGTGACAAGCGTTCCAATCTTCCGATGGGAAAAAGCGCTACAAAATGCCGCCCGTAATGGTTGGCTGACTCCCGGGACGCACCATAAGGAGCAGTTAATTTGTCGTGCTGCAAAGTTGCTATTCCTTTATTTTTAATCGCAAAGCTCTTAAAGTTTTGATCGCCATTGCATTCGGTGTAACAAATTTGCGTGTCAGCATTTTGACGCTTCTTGACATCAGTATGAACTGCGAGGCGGAACAAACACCAAAAAAAAGAACAGATTTACCAAGGCGTTCCAAGATCGGGTACCACCCACAGCAGCCAAATCGAAAAGCTCAAAGACCAGCCCAACGAGCTGCTAAGGCATTTCACGCGCGCGAGTATGTGCTGGCGAAGGTTTCATCAGATCGATTCGAAAATGGGAAATGCTCGTTTCAGACGCAAAAAAGCAAAACCAAAAAAAATGTGCCCAAATTCCTGGAACATCATATCACTGAATATGCTGCCGGCGATGGTGGTTACGTTTGGTCCTGTTTCACCGCTATCTTGCATGCTGTGAGCTGCTCGCTGTACGCTCACCTCGAGCGCAGAGCAAAAACCGGCACAAACACCGCGCGGTGTAGGAAGGTAGCACATGCCAGCGTGTGGAGAAAAAATACCATGACAACCCATGGCCCTGGGTCCTAAGCACAGGACGACGGATACGACGAACACAGTGGGAGGGGGGGGGGAAACGTCCCATCCTTAAGCTCAGCCAATTTTCGATCTCCGTACGCACTTTGAGTTCACCGGTGGTACCGGAGTTCCACATCGGGCAGATTTACATAAGCTCACACGTGTGTGTCTATATGTGTTGGGATGGTGTGAGTGTGTATGTGTGTGTGTGTGTGTGTGTTTGGGAGGGGGAGCCCACAGCTTGGAGAGAGATCGAGCAATTCTTGCCGTTTCTTTTTTTTTTGTACAGGTTCGTTTGTCAAGCCCTGTCATTGGTGTTGTCAGAAAAATTACGCTTCCTTTGTGTAAGTGGCTGTTTTCCTCTTTCTCTTTCTCTCTCTCTCTCTTTCTCTTTCTCTCTCTCTCTATCTCTCTCTTTTTCGCTTTCTCTGTTTCTTTCTTTTTTGTCGGTGTATTCCCGCATATTGCTTTTCCGTCGCCGTTGGATATGCGTTTCCCACGATTCTGCCGTTTTGGATTGGAAACGAAGGATAAAATACCATACGTGCATGCGTATATGTGCCCTTGTGTGTGTGTGTGTGTGTGTGTGTGTGTGTGTGTGTGTGTGCTTGTGCGTATTTACCGTGGAATGTGGCTGTACCTCTTTGTTCTTTGCCGTTTGGAGTTGGCAGTTTTTCGACCAACTTTTTTGTTCTGTTTTGCTTCCACGCTCCTTTACCTGTACCTTCACATCCGGGCGGAACGATTGCAATGTGGGATGAAAATGTTTTGCAAATCGGTACCCCTACCCCTGCTCTCATCTGCAGGCGTTCAAGCTTTTGCCGCACGGTCTTTCTTTTTTCAATTTCGCTTCTGCGGTTTTCCAGCGACAAGTATTTAGAGAAAAAATATGCTTCTACCGCGAAATAATTGTCATAGTTTCGTAAAATTTTGATTTCTTAGCACTTCAAAGCAAATTAAGAGGAAATCAAGTAAAATCGAAGGGTGTGTTTGAATACTGGGCCTCAAAGCGTATAAAAAACCATTTCGTGAAATGTTTACCACAGTCCATTGTCGGCTAATGAAGCCTTTTCGTGTCACTGCGTTCGTTTCTTCATTCTCCCCGTAAACACACGCGTACGGCAAAACTATCTACATAACCCGTGTCCCAAGAATTATGGTATGTTTTTTTTTTCAGAGCCAAAGCCACGCCACAACCAACTGCAAAGCACAGAATGTGACAGTAAAACCCGTCTAAAAAAGGCACACTGTAAAGCTATTCCACACAGTCCGAGACGCACCACAGCGCCACCGATGCTATCAGCGTGTCAACCTCGAGGGTTTCATAAGTTCCCCCTTCCCAGACAGCCGTGGCCCGCCCGCAGCTCTCCGACCGTACGGTGGAAACCCGCAACGATCCAACGATGATGCCAGTGTGCATGAAATGTCACAACATAACTGACATCGTTTCTCGCGGGCCCCTTTCCCGGTCCGGTGAAGGTGGGCAAAACAGAAACAAACTGTTGTAAAGGGAAGGAAGTGGAGTGAAAAAATGAGAAGGTTACCGGTTCCCCCTGGTGCCGTCTTCGGGGAGAGGGCGTTAGAACAGATCCGATCTTTCGGTTTGTCCCTTTAATGGTTTTTAGTAAATGCCTTTCCACGGCACTGTTCAGCACAGCGCAGCTCGAGTGCTGGCGCACTGTTCTTGCCCGCCCTTTCCACTTCTGGTGAAGTGGCGTTTGCGTATGAGAGTGTGTATGTATGTCCTCTTTGCTCAACTTTTCTGGTGCTGTTGTAAATGTTGAGGAAAACTCCAAAGCAGAAAAAATACACACACACACACATTCAACCACACAAACGTACAATAGAATCGATCTACTTCATTCCTAGATGTGCGAGGGCATGCTTCAGTCGGTGTAATTCCCAGCCAACCATAATTATTTGCACGACAAAGACAGTTACGCCCACCCAAGGTATGGCCCGTCCTTCCTTCCGGGCGCTTGATTTGCTGTGCGTGAGTGCAAGTGATCTTCAAGCGTTGTTGCTTTTTTCCTGAACCTCTTCTTAACACCGACCGTCCTACATTACTTTTTAAGGACCGCCATGAACAGACCGGACCAACAAAAAAGCGAGCCTAAGCCACCAGGAGTGGGTCCGTTCGATTTCCTTGGTAATGTTCAGTAGAAGGTAGAAAGATATGACGCAGTGCGGAAGGAAGTGGAAGGAAAACTGTGTGGTCCAGACCGTAATTATGTTACTCCAGTGTTCAGTGAGTTAGAGGCGCACTCACAACGGCTACACAGCAGCTAGCAAGCAACATTTTTGCGCTAGCTGTGCTAGCCTGTGCGTGATAAGGGCTGGTAGTAGGGCTGAGCAGAAATTCATGTGAATTATGAACAAAATTAATACCGAGTTTGAAACACTGAAATACTGTATGTGCTCACTGTTTTGGTACGGTACTGCACAACATAAAATTAAAAAAAAACCATTTTTTAAGTAATATTTGAAAGTAAGCTTCATTTGTTTAATGCGTGTGCTTCAAGAACGATCGCAATCGAACGTGGTTCAATATACTACACAAGATTGTTCAATATTTAACGGCCAGCTTTCTTCAAGCATCAACGAATGCGATACTCTTACAACATTTCCAACCCCAGGGACCCACGTCAGTGAGGTTTAGGATTCACCTTTCAAGTACAAGGTCGTAAAAGCCTCCACCCTCGCGTCGAATCTCGGATACTTCTTGGAGCATGAGCTCACTAGAAAAGCAAACAGCAAAAAACACACGCAACCGAAACTGAATAAAGAGAGCAAGCACACAACCTCCGCAGCACCGAGTGTGCGCATGGTTTAATCTGATGGAAATAATTAGACCGAAAGACGGAACTTCGTGCCCTGCTGGCTATTGCAAGTCCCGCAGGAAGCTAAATTTGATTGCCAGCTAGCTTCCGCCACGTGTAACATCGTTTCAAAAGTATAAAGCTCAATTTCTACTACTAACCAGCTAGCGCAAGAACGTCCGCACCGTGTCGGTTTCGTTCGACTTTTTTTTTCTCTCCCCTCTCTGCCCTTTTCGAAACAACCCCGAACGAAGGTCCAATGAAATATGAACGGTCCGAGGGGCCAAGCAGCTGCTTCCTTCCTCGGCCTGAGTGCTCCCAGAGTGGCTGAAAGAGTCCCCCGCAAGGGGGCCGGAGGCGTAGGACAAGCAAACCATTAGGAGTGTGAATGCGGGAGGCGTGCGCAAGACGCGCACAGAATGAAGCGATGAATATTTTATCGAACGATGGACCCAGCCCCGTAGATGGCGATCGGGGAGCTCTCAAGTGCAACGAGAAAGCACACACACACACACACATACATGTGTGGGCGGGGAAGGTGGAGGGGAGATCTACAGTCGACGGGGAGGTTTGAAAGGATCCGTTCACGGTGAGTAAAAGGATGAAATAAATCCCCACAAGATTTATCGACCTCCTGTATCGAATATTTATCGCTGCCCGGTTTCGATGAACTTGAACTGCTTCCGCGAAGGGTAGCGAAAGCAAGCCGAGTGGAAGGTAGAATGCTGGTAGAGCAACATGAAGCTCACCGGGAGGGACACACGCAGTTGAAAGGATGCAGAAGCATATAGGGTAATATGTCTGACCTGGGAAAGCTGCTGTTCGGACGGTTGGGTGGCACGGAGAGTGGAGCGGTAGGGCCTGGAACACGATAGTACGAGTTTGCGATAGCGACCATCTACATGGGCTAAAGGTAAGATGCTGCAGGCGATGGGGTAAAGTAATTTGGTTGAACTTTGAGCGAAATCCTTTCGGAGAAATTGATTTTACGTTGTTTTTTTTTTTCTTCTACTTCCCCCTGCACATTCGATCCCTTGCCAATTCTATTCGCAAAGGCAAGAAGCTGAAATCAGAAGCAGGGTTGCCGATTTCCAGTGTAGACGAGTTGGAAGCTGAATGTATGGTACCGTGCTTCGTGTCCTAAGTATTAGTGTAAGCTTCAGAAACCTTGAAACTAACCGCAAGTTGTTGTAACACTTTTTTTCTCTATGACCACTCAGAACCGTGTAAGAAAGGTGTTGTAGTTTCAGGATTCCCATCTAAGGGCAAATCATTTGAAAGGACTGAAAACACCAACCAACGATTCGATCTTGGTGGTTTTGTTCCCATGCTCACACTCTCTCAATTAGCTTTGACCCAATAAAGTCACAATATCGCTCGTTTGCGTTTTGCATACATTGAGCGGGGAAGAATGTCCAAATCAAATCAGCTCGCCCAGTGCACTTTTCCCTGATTTGTTATTTGTTATTTGTTATTTGTTATTTATTTATTAAAATTCAACGGACCGCAAGTGGCCCACTTGAAGCGAATTCATTTACATTCATTCATTATAACATAGTCACATTACGGTCATTCATTTGTCACGCTTAGTCTTAAGTAACATAATTAACATGTAAAAGGTCGCACGACACGAATACAATTCAACAATGCGGTGCGCGA
>KB667489.1:1136136-1279390 GCA_000349065.1 Anopheles quadriannulatus | reverse complement strand
GAGCTCATATTTGGTATTTTTCTTAGTTTAACCCTTAGTATTAAAACCTATTATTTGGAATTGCGCTATTACAAAGTTGATTTTTTGAATTTCATCCCGGCAAATGCCCATTGTGCACTGTGGAGGCGCCTTGTACGCCATGGTTAGGTAGGAAATACTATGTACGCTTTAGTTTAAAACCTCATTCTATTCTCACTTTTAAAAAATGATTCGTGATTAATACACCTTGAAAGGATAACAAACCGCGGCCAGTTTTCCAAAGCAATTGAGCGCAAAAGAGGAGTAAGCATGTACTAAGCTAAACCATGGAGGCGCCTTGTACTTCATGCAAGGTGTGAAATGTTTTTAAAATCATTCATCTTATCATTGCATAGCCATTAAAAAATACATGTGCCTAGCTCTCATTTGCTAGCTTTACCAATTATGCTGTCTAATATCTCTAACCTTCGTACAAAGAAGATCAATCATGTTTTAAAGCACAGTAGTAAACAGCCAACAGCAGAAACGAAGTACATTTTAATTAATTGAAATCGTGCAAATGCTGTACCGAGATCAAATGTGTATCATCCTTTCCTTGTGCACCATACCAACCGAAACGTGTATTGTACAAAACCAAATGTACAGTGAAACAAGAGCCATAAGTCTCGAAATATCACCGGCCGGGGTTTGAAGGTGAAAGCAAAGGCTTATTTCTTTTGCGTCTAAGCCTTCCAGTCGCTAAAATATACATATCCACACACTTCTGTGAAAGTGAAACTTGTTTCATGCAGGATTTGAGCAACAAAAACAAAACAAAAACATGCAAAGAAACATCGAGAAGGTGTTGTACCTGCCGCTTAGCGAATCATACCTTCCCATACATTATCCGCATGGGAAAGTAGGAACAACAATAACAACAACAACGACAGCAGCAAAAAAGCGTCTTAGCATCGCGTAATGGATACGGTAGCACGGTGGAAAACATTTCCACTAGCACACCAGCCGGTCGGGCCGCCGGTGGACAATTTGCAAAGGTTCGGTGCGGGTGTAAATGTGACATATGGAATTGGAAGTGCTGCTCAAGAGAATGGTAATAAGATAAAAGGCACCCAGCACCGTCCCTGTCTCCATGGCGGGCTGGCAGGAATGCACACTGAGCAGTGTAACGGTGGCACATGATTCCTAACCGGTGCCGTACGGCGGGGGACGCACCCGTTTCAATACTCACCGGCTGAACAGGTGTTTGAAATTCGGAGAAAAGTTTTGCTTCCTCAAATAATGGATCCCCGCTAAGCATTGTTGTGCCCAAAATGATGAAAAACCCGGAGCCAAATGTTGAGCGAAAAGATTTGCGTGTGTTTTTGTTTGTCTATCTTGGCCGGGTTGTGGGAGTGTTGCAATGAACATCCCACTCCTTCGCTCCCATACCATGAGACGTGTGTTTTTCATCGCCATGTGTGTGTGTGTGTTTGCCGTGTGTGCAGAGACACAATCTGTGTGGTTTTACGCAATGTTTGTGTGAGTGTGTGAGAGCTGCTGCTGATGCCGTTCGGAACTTTTTCTAATTTCAGTTTTCACTCAAGCGCAAAGAATCCAGTAATTTAGCAAGCTTCTGGTAATTACATCTTCGCCCACATGCCAATTTCTTTGTGGTTTGTCTTTGAACGCATGCAGCAAAGGACAGAGCTTGGTCTTGTTGTTTTTTTTCTCATTCTCTCGAATGAATTTTGCATCGTTAAATGGAATTGTTTTCTAGTTCATTTTTCCTCCTCGTTTTTGGTAGCGTTTTTTCGCCACCGTTCAGCAAACGTGTTTCGCATAAGAAACATGCGCAGGCTCACGAGTGTAGTTGATTCCCATTCGAGATGACGCACACTGGCGAGACGCGTTGTAAGCTGTACGGGTGTGTAAAAGATCAACAAAGCTGAATGTGTTCGTTCTCGACACTGCTCCACAACTTTTAAAAACATCCGTCGGGAAAAATTGCAAAAATTAATCGAGCATCAAACTAGTTGCGGAATTATTACACTTTTTTAAGCCAAATCGAGCTAAATCATACAACGAGCGTGCTGAACTGCAAAAGGTTTTAATTAGAGCCCATCATCCACATCGTTCGTGAGTGGTTTGAAACCTTCCCAAAGGCAGAAGATAGTTTACGCTGCCAATCTCCTATAGCAGTAGCTTTACGGTCATGTGCCGTGTCTGACTGGATACCTTTGGAAAGAAGAAGCGCCATTTCCTCATCCCGCAGTATGGCACCGGTTCGCAAACATCTCTTAACTGCCACGGCTCATATTACCGTTATTGCAAGTCATTTGTACGCCAGTGATGCAGAAACTTGATGGGATAAAATATGTTTGAAATAGTTGAAATTGCTGAAGCCGCGGAGGTAGCCCATTTTACTGTCGTTTGCTCAAAGTTTGCCCCTAGCGACGGCGGCGCAAAGTTTGATGTCGCTGCTGAGAGATTTGGTGCTGAAGCAAGGTTAGCAAAAGTCTGTCTAGTCTTATTTAATGCGGCAGATGAGAATTTTTTTTATTTCTTTTACTTCGTCACAAGTCTTACGGAATGTTGGTATTTTCTACCAAAACATAAAGAAATAAATGCGTTGATGGTTTTCCTAAGTTGTTTCGTTGCTAATTGTGTACTTTCAGAAAATAACTCATAAAAATATCTACAAGTGTATTTAAAAAAAAACATAATTATTCCATAGTTTAACCAAGCAAGAACCACTCACAAGCTAGGCTATCTGTGACTTGTTGGTATACTCAAAGAATAGTCAGTCCTGCGTATGGGAGCTCGGTGTATACGAAGCTTCAACTCATACAGGGTTTCCCACGATTTATTGGTCAGTTCTCATGATGTTTTGGTCGTTTCTCATAGATTTTTGGTTCGTTCCCATAATTTATTGGTATTTTCCGATTGGATATCAATACAATTGGACCAAAAAAATCTGGGAAACGACCAAAAAAATATGGGAAAACATCAAAAATTTATGGGAACCAACCAATAAATCGTGGGAAACCCTGTAAAAGGGCATTTTCTTCTATTGTTATAGTTGACCATAACAGATTTTGCTGTGTACTTCTTGTTAGATACATATTAGGTCGATTTGCCCCTTTAATTCGATGTTAAATCAAGAATTTTGCCAAGAAAGTTCCAGATTTGTTATATTTTTCAGTCTCAAATTGCTTCCATCCATCCAAAAATGTTACACGTCATGTTGATGTTTAAAATTAATTCCCAAGTAAAACTGTTTCTCAGAAGCATAAAGCATTTGATTGCAAATCCACAACCGTACCTGCCGCATAGTAACATTTGCCTATCAAAATGCTCCATCAAAAACACCCCCACTTATCGTTGCTGTCTTGTTTTGTAGCTTGGTAAACATTTGTCGAAAGAAAAAAGGTTTCGTGTTACACTCGCTCATACAAAAAAAGCACTGGGCAGGTGTGATTACATTTCCCGTTCATTAAGGCAGCGAAAGCTTCCCATCTTGTCGACCCTGCTACAGCTCGCTAATGTGAGCATATTTTACCGCCAAGCGATAAACTTGAGCCATTGCCCTCCTCCATTTCGGGACTCACAGCCTCCTCTTCCATCCCCCTTTCCTCCCACCCTCCCTCTCTCCGACCAGACAGAAAGTTTTCCCGAGGCCGTTCCGATTTCAGCGCACAACACCCATTAAGCGGGTGCGTTTACGTGCTTTCCGAACAGCACTTGTATCCTCTGCCCACGCGTGAAAAAAAAAACCAAAACCGCCTTGCTTCCAGAACCTTTCCGTTCGCGAACCGGCCCAGTGAAGCTTTCCATCTCGTTTCGAGTTTTCCGTTTTTGAGTTGCACCTGCGAGTAAAATGTCATTGTCAAAATATATATATAATCTTGCAAAGTAATTGAGCCCATTTATCAGTTTGATTTTAGGCCTTCGTTTGCCTTTCCCTTCCTACTTGCTGCTCCGACCTCCTCGAAAGTGTACAATCAAGTGGGCTGAGAGGGTTTTCGCACCGCAGAGGAGCCTTTTTTTGGTGCCCACCCTTATTTTGTGTGAAAGTTTAACGCGGGAAGAAAAAGCAACCCCCTCATTCCCAAGCGATAAGAATGCTGAAGGTAGCAACAAGAACAAAAAAAAACTCAGTATCACATTCCCATTTATAGGCAGCCGAACTGAGTTGGGGGACAGCAAAAGAAAAGCAAAAAAAAAACCGGATGCCAAGAAGCTTCTCAACTGTGTGTGTGTGTGTGTGTGTGTGTGTGTGTGTGTGTGTGTGTGTGTGTGTGTGTGTGTGTGTGTGTGTGTGTGTGTGTGTGGGACGCGTGACAATGACTCGAGTCAGTAATCGCCCGACTGGTTCCATTTCACCGAGTCGCCGGAACGCCGGCGAATCGAATGGAAGGCAAAATAATAATTCTTCAATGAGTCAACGGGTACGGGGGCATGAGAGGTTAGCTGCGCTGGTCTGACACTCACACCCCATGGAAGTGGAGAAAATGCTCTAGCACGGACCGTCACGATCCAATTTATTTTCATTCCACTCATTGTCTCACGCAGCTAAACCGGTTTAATGCCGCACCACTGGAGAACAGTTCAGCTCGTGCGCCTGCTTCTACTGGGAGCTGATCGTCGAGCGTTTGGGAGCGGGTGTGTGGAGCAAAATTATAGACAATTCTTTTTTACGACCATTTGCCTTCCCCATTGCCTTAAAGCTCACTCTGTTTGGTTGAAGTTCTCTTAGTGTGAGTGTGTGTGTTTTTTTTCTGTCGGTCCGGGCTTGGAAAGCTGACAGTGCACTACTGGGAAAGCTGTCACTAATAGGCGCGTTCGCTGTATTTTGTCTAATCTTGAGATTCGTTGTTGGAAAACCAAGAACTCGTTTTGCTTGTTTGTTTGTCTACCATCCATGTGCTATCCCGTGTTTTTTTGTCTAATAAGTCGCTTCCCACGGATCGCAGGACGTGCAGGATTTTGGCGTCGTGGTCGTTGCGAGCAGAAAGTGGAAACCGTTCGCACGTCGCCCAATTCGTTTACTTGTGCTTTCATAAATATTTTCTCGTTACCTCCGCTGGCAACTAGCCTTGTACGGCAGTGAAGGTTGTTGAGTTTTGCCCGCGTATTGATATCATTGCCAAGGGAATTTATTTTGCTCATTTACGTTGTTCTCTCTTCCCTTCTCTCCATGGCGCGCACACACTCGGACCCTTTTGGCCTTTTTTGTCGTTTCGCTTCATTTCACGCCCAAAATTGAGCCAAAAATGAACCACCCGAAACGGCGGTTGCCGGGGTGCCGAGCGGAAGGGGAAGATATGCTTCTAAACGGAAACGGAACACAAAAGCGAAGAAAGGCTCTGCCAAACCCACATTCCGACAACACCACTTTTGGGGGTTTGGTGGTACATGAAACGGGGATAAAAATGACGCTCATCAATTCCGCTCGATGCTCAGTGAAGCATTTTGGGAATAATTGAAGCGCCAGCCGTTGCAGTAAGTGTCGCAGTAATTACGCAGCCTAACCCCTTTTTAGTGTGTGTTCTTTTTCCTTTTTGTTTTGTTTTTGTCACTCCAGCGAACCGAAAAAAGGAAAATGGGTATATTTTTTTTACTTTGAAGGTTGTTTTTCCTTTCACCGCTTTTAGCAAATGTTAAGTGCGTTCCAATGCTCAATTCCTAATACCTTTCCTCGTGTTGCCACGGTACCGTGGGTTTGTGTTCGAGATACACCATTTGTGTGCATTCGTGCCCTTCGGCTGGAATTTGTTTGGCGCTCATTCAAGTGCTTTCGGCGAAACGGCTTCAAACGATGTCGAGATTTGTGGATATGGTTAAACCTTTGTTTGTTCTAGCAATTTACAACTGCGTTTCGGTGCTGCATCTCCATGACGCAAATGAATGTTTTATCCGATGCACCAGCGCTGTATCAGCTTTCATTTTATCATTTTCAAATATGCGTTTGAAATGATGCCATTCCCAGCATTGGAGTACATCTCTCATCCCCTCAGTCCATGGAGAGGGTAGAGCGAAACTTTAGCCCACGTGCCGCAGCCTGTCCCGCTCGGCAGTGTTTGCTTTTCATTCCGAATTCTTTTTCCCGCTCGGCAGCAAATTGACACGGCATCAAACACTCGGACAAATGGAACGACACACACAACAAAGAGAAATATTCATTTTCAAATAGCTGAACGGGCTGGCAACAAAAACCAACCGACCCGAGGCCGTGAAGCGGGCAGCATGCGACCTGATGTTGATCCTGGATCAGCGCAAAAACAAAACAAAACGGTAGCAGCTAAACAACGGCCAAGGACAAAAGAATGTGACTCAAACGTGCTGCAATGTGCGTCGGCTGGCCCTGGCTGATGAGAATGAGCGAGTGGGGGAATGGGAGGAAGCTTTAGAAGAAAAAGAAAAAAGCTCTCTCTCTCTCTCTCTCTCTTCCTCTCACACAGCCCCAAGCCCCGTTAAGAGCATACAGGGAGGCCCGAACGGCATTTGCAAGCGGTGCGCTGACGGGTGGAAAACTCAAACATCTATAATTTTATGCTAATTATGGCCAATGTTGTGTCCGCTCTCTGCTCTCTGTTATTTTTACGCTTCCTTTCATGTCATCGTACGGTGTCGCCGCCGCCGCCGCCGCCTCCATGGTCGTTTGGCCGTTTTGGTTGGGCAGGGTACGGCACAGTCCTTTGAATCGTTGATTTTGCTGCGGGAACCGGATCGTGGAAAAGCGCGCTACACCAAATGCAGCGGCAAAAGCACATGAAACATGAAAGCTGCCTAGAATGGTACACTTTTTTTTCGTCGCTGTTGTTGCTTTTCTGCTGCTACGAATGGTGGAGTGCAGAATTTTAATGATTCTATTTCGCTTTGCATTATAGATAAAGCTGTGTCCGGAGCGAAGCTTTTAAACGAGTGGATAACGATCGATTTCAGTCGTTGTGTACGTTTTTTTTTTTTTTGGTGAATGATGCAAATGTCTCTATAGCGACTAACGAGTGGTTTAACTTTGACGACAGAGAACTCCCAAACAGCGGATAATCATTACTTATGAACCAGATCAAGCTTGAACAATTTATCGAATGCGTATGTGTAGAGATCACTGTGATACCCTATTGGAGTAGATTCATGCCGTACATCATGCAGAAAAGGTGTATTCTTTGAATTAGGTTGATTGGTTTATGATTCTCCTTTAAATTGGAGAACCAATATAATGCCTACTTCGCGTATGGGCACAGCGAAACCATGCGCTTATCGTGTGGCACTGGATGTATCGGATCATACATTATCTTAGTTTGCAACATTCACCATTCCACGATACAGTATTTGATAGTTCGAACCATTCTGCACGTGTAGAATAGAACATCTCTTGAGCTGAATTTGCAGTTCACAACCAAATACTTCCATACTTGAGCTATCCACAAACAGCTAGCAATTGGTTGTGCATGAATGCAATTCAAATTGATGGATACGCAGTTGAAATTGATGTTTGCAAATTTGAACCAATTCGTTTCATTACCAGCGCGCCCGCCGACTTGCCCTGCACATCGCGTGTCGAGAAGATATATTTCACTCGTCTGAATTGTTGCCCGCAAATGGATGTATGTGTGTGTGTGTATGTGTGGTCCATTATTGAGCGTACGGCAGCATAACACCGACCATTACGATCGGCGATGTAACGCAAAGCATGTAGCATAACGAACATTCGCGTTTTCGCATACGAGTAGCATGAGTGAAGACTGTTGAGCTTCATTTAACATACTTTGAACTTTAATTTTGCTAGAACTTTATGTATGGAGCACTATTGATAACCTCTCAAAGACGAATGGGAAACTTTCATACCTTTTCATCCTTTTGGGAACAATTATTCACCCATCTCGTGGCTGGCAGTGTGGAAACCGTACATTCAAACAAAGCCACCAAACCGAGTAATCCCCAACGCAACGCCTCAAACCTCAAACTCCCGCACCCGCAAGACACTTCTACGTCGGGAGCGTGTTGCCAGCGGCGGAAAACGGAAACGGCTTTCCCGACCCAGGCCGACAAGAACGTCCGGTCCGTGGTACCGTAGCATGCGCCGCTTCAAACCAAGACACCGGCAGCAGGCCTGTGGATCCGTTTCAGCCTTGAAACCGACCGACCGACCGACCAGGAATCAGGCCAGGAGTTTGCTAAACCATGGCTCACCAGGTCTCACCTACATAGCTGCACATGTGGTGATGGTGGTGGTCACAATAGGATGGCCGAATTCAACGCAGTACGTTGTCCCCGCTCCTTTGAGTGTACCGCCCTTCTCTCCATCCCTCATCCTGCCAAAGTGTTGCGAAACCTTCCGCCCGAAGCCAGAGTAGGTTGTTGTTGTTAAGCTGGAAATTCAATTTACGTAAGGTGAAAGTTTAACGATGTTTGATTGATCGACGGTTCGGCTGCCTAACCGGCGTGTGGGTGCCTGTGTTTGTGTGTGTGTGTACGCGAATCAAACGATTCAAGGTGAACCAAGGTGTGAGGACAATGGTACGCACAGCGGTACTCCCGTTGACGACGACGCTATTTCTAAGCCCGTTTTTCCCTGGGTTACAACACCGGGCCCGACTAGCGAATCAGTAAAGTCGAACACAACCCCTTTACCTGGCAGCGGTTTTAGTGATCGAAGCGAGGGGAAAGAGAGAGAGAGCAATAGAGAGGGGGGAAAGCAATAGTCGGGCGGTTACGGCATGCCGCATAGTGAATGGGTGATAAAAAATATGAATAAAATATGCCCGAATCACGAAAGTGTGGAGAATTCCCTTGAAAGGTTATCCCTTCCGGTTACCGATAGTCGCTTTGGGGTGGGAACCAAAGACTAGTTCCTTTGTCTGACATCTTTCGCCCACTACCTCCCTCCCCTGTCCTACTTTCCGTTCGTGTGGGTGTGAAGAATCGGAAGCCGTGCTACATTTTCACTGAACACTAGTTTCGTAGTCGCGGGTACCCAAACGCCATCTTGCTTAGCCTTGCGTTAACGCGTAAAGGTGTGTGTGTGTGTGTGTATGTCGAACTTCGAGAAATCCATACGAGCCACACGAACGAAAGAGTAATTACAGGGATCGACTTTCAGTGGGCATCTTGGGGCTGGGGAGAGCTTTTGCTGAACTTCCCCATCCCATGGCACCTCCTTCGAAACGATCTATTACCGCTACCCACTGCTGGGTGGGCACATAAACACCACCAACGCAAGGAATGGGGAAGGAATAGAGGAAAAACGGGAGGTAAGGGAGGTGAAAGTTCTGTGGTATTATCGATAGCAAATTGCTATTTTCGTTGGCCACAGTTTATAATCGTAACTTTCATCACGCAATCCATCATTCGACGGCTGCCACTATCAGCCTGTGGGCAAGAGGGGGAAGGCGAGAAATGGGGCTGGAGCATGGGGGGGGGTGCGGTGTTTTTGGTTTAGATTTCGAGGTTTCATCCATTAGCTTCGGCGCGGGCAGGCAGGCAGGCTGGGACAGTGCTGTAAGTCGTGTCCCGTGTAACGACCATAAAAGGAGAGGAGAAACCGACGGAGCGCCAAGGTCTCGCAAAGGAAGCGAAAGTTTCACTATCGAAGGGAGTTGATTTACCGTTCTTCATTTCAGTTCTCACGTTTGCTAGAGGGGTGCGATGAAGGGGCCCACGGGGAGGGGCTCTTGGTTATTGGGAAGCAACACTAAACAAACACAGCAACCGCTCCCGAAACCCGAACCCCAGCCGGTTGGGTTGGGTTTGGTAATTTGTTTCATTTCGGTGCAGAATTATGGAACAGCACCAAGCATCGTAACGTCGGGCACGGGGCGGGGTGATTATTTTAATCGTTCGTTCGATTGCTGCGTTCCCCCATTAACTTCGCCCTACAAAAAACGCATGTGTTTATGTCCTTCCGAAAGTGGTTGCGAATTCAATACCAAAATTGACAAAACAAATGATAACGAATGATCAAACACATATTTGCTCATAATTAACTGCTCGCCAACAGTCGAACTCGACTCTCGATGGAGTCTCCTCGTGCCGTTGTTGCCGTTTCACCGACACCTTTTCCACCGATTGAAACATTTCCATACAAATCGCAAAATCGCAAAACCCTGTCAACTGTGCCACAACAACAGCAAAAACAAAAATATCGACTCGTTCGATATGCCAAAAGGAGGGTCTGAAAAATGAGAACCCAATTTCATTAAACCTCAACCACGCCGCCGCTCCCCACCGGGACCCAATTCCGGGGCAAACAAGGGAGGAGCGAAAATTGCATCTCTTACGAGAAGCACAAATCGTATTCGTTCCGTTCCGTGCCGTAACCACCCACGGGATGAGTTCGGCAGCATTCAATGGAGCAGCGTCGTCGTCATCGTGCCGACATTTTCGAGGTGTTTGTGGGTGTGTGTGTGTGTGTGTGTGTGTGTGTGTGTGTGTTATGCAAATGAAATTGATACCGAACTCGCAAGAATCAAACTCACTCCTTCGAGCCGGGCGTGATACACTTCCGACAGTCGTCGGTCGCACGCCTCGGAACCGTCCCAATCCCCATCCCAGCCGCTGCCGGAAGGGCATGCCGTGTGTTGTGGCCGCCTGTGTCAGGTGTAAATATACATCCATTCCGCCATTCCGGCTTTTGCCGGGCGCGACCGTACGGGGCAACAGGGCCACGGGGCTGGCCGGGACCGGGTTCGACAACCGATATCACTCGTCACTGTCAAAGTTATTCGGGCAAACACACAGCAATCCCATCATAATTTCATCTCATCTCCACTCCCTTTCCCGTTGCCGTTCGCCGTAGCACGCCGAGTATGCAAAGCAGTTATCACGTTTCGGGCGCTGGGAAAACAATGGCACGCAATTTCCACCCCCGGGCTGCGCCCGAGCTGAGTGCTGAGGGAACGGGCAGATGAAATATGGAAAGAACTTGGAGCGCTTTTGCTACGGGGCCTTTGCAAGACGGCCATAATTTATCCCCTTCAATTCAAGCCCGACCGATCCTGGGGGGGAGGGGGGGTGGGCAGTGAGGAACACGTGTGCCGGTTGGGGTGAGCGTGATGATGTATGGTTCTTGGGCCTCCTCGGGCCCGACCCGGAGTGTGCACACGGAGTGTCTCGTGTTTTCGCCGCTTTCGTGTCGAGCCGGATCGCGAATAGTTTTTGATGATTCCATCGCAGTTCGTCGCGTTGTACGTTGCCGTTCTGCCTACGCCCGTCTGCGTGCGGAGCACTTGACATTAACCTTGCCCACTCATGAGAGCTTCATGAGCATCATCACCATCATCATCATCGTTCTCGTGGGCTTCGGGGCAGGCTGCGTCACGGCCATCCTTCGCGGGGTGAAAAATTATCCTTCCCACCGAAGGATGCACGACCGGAGAGAAAGAGAAGGGACCCGAGTAGAAGGAGTACAAGACAAAACAACAGCACGCTCCGCAAAAAAAAACCACGGGCAAAAGACGTTTGAAGGACCTTGAAGATGCTCCCCACCCTCTCAGTTGTTTGCGCACCTGCGTTTGTGGCAAGCGCCATAATGATTTTGGGTGGGGTTTGGTTGGCTGGGAGGATGGTTGGAGCGTGAACTCTGGGAACCGAAAGCACACCACCGATGCTCGATGTCTGTTCGGGCAGGCGCCAGTTTTGGGTGCTGCTCGAAAAAGGTTGCTCTTCTTGCCTGTCCACCCGTTCGGCCACCGCTCAGTAACCGCTAGAACTCCGAGCAGCAGCCGTGCGGCGTGAGGCGGCAGAACGAAACAAAAGCAAAACCCCAAGCAGCAACAAAAGAAAACGAAAACAACAAGCCGGCAACGGCTGGGGCGCCTGAGCGCTAACGAATTTGCGGTAGACCACCTTTAACCTTTATTTATTTAGCACCTTGCCCGGCGGCAACGATGGCTAGAAAATAGGCATGCCAAACTCCTGTCGCTGGCGGTGGAAGGGGGGGGGGGCGCGAAAGCCCTTCGGTCGTCATCTGCACACGCCTGCTCGGGCCACCCATCGGCAACAGTGCGCGGCGGCGCTGCCGTGTGCCGTACGAGGGCCACACTTTTGGATCGAATTGGTTATGACGGGTTTCCGTGCCATTGGTGTGGGGTTTCCACCTTGCGCACCTTCCTCACTACCGCACGGGACCATCTCCCAAACCGGAAGGATGCAGTGGGTGTTTTGTAGAGAGTTGGGGGTGAAAGGTAGTAGGCAAAAGCAGTTTCGAAGCTGCGATGGAAAATAGGCGAATTATTATTAAAATATGCACAACACATTTTTCATTCTGTCAAACCGGAATGGGAGGAGCCACCAACACGTAAGACAAAAAAGGAAAAGGCGAACGATCTGGGAGACCCCGCCGAGTGGAGACGGACCGTTGCCGGAGCATCGCTGATAAGCTGGCATGGTCGCGAGCGATGGCGCAGCGACGGCGGCGGATAGCTTACCACACGAGCAGGGCAAAGAAATTAGAAATGACAGACGACACGGCCGCACGGGTTCGAGTGATCGAGGGAAGCAACACAAACGAGGGAGGAGGTTTGGAGGTGTATCAAGCAAAGCAAACACCCCCTTCACGGTGTTTGGCCTTCGATGGACCGGTACTCGGCACAAACATGATTCACTGTTGCGAAGACATTTCTTATCTTTCCTGCCAGCAGTAGCAGTATCAGTCGGAGCCCGTGGTGCTCCTTCGGGGCGATTTCCTGGCACGGAAAGAAAAGAAGACGAAAAAAAGCGGTGGGTGGACACTGGTGGAAATTATTCCAACCCCAACGCCACCTTCAAACGGGCCAGCGGTGCAAAAGGTGCCGGTGATTGCGACTGATGATGCCACTTTCCGCCCGACGACCGTGGGGGTACAGCCGGGCGAGAAAGAATAATCATTATAATCATTACACCTCTTTGCATGGGGACGAAAATTGGATGCGATGTTCTCCTGGGAGCGAGAGATGCGAGATCTGGCCGCGTCCCGGGCTCTCCGGTCGCAGGCCAAGGGGAAATTTGAAATAAAGGGGGGGAATGGTCCCGAGTGACGTTTTCTCGGCTACCAGGAATTTTCAGCACCATCCATCGCACTGCAAACGGCACGAGGCCCGCGCTGCTTTGCCGAAATGAACTCCAACCCATCTCAACGACTCCACGAAAGGTTGGTTGGATGTCAGGCTGTTGTGACTGTGTGTTTGTATGTGTTTGTATGTGTGTGTATTTCAAAATCGTTCGCCATCTCATTCGCTTCCATTCCCGATAACAGAAGCAGGGCTAAAAAGGTGGCGGGGGGGAGAGGGGAGATTTGTTAATTCAGGTGGACCGGTTATTGGATCAAATTGACAATGGCACCGGCACCAGCTGTCGCATTCGATTCGGAAACTTTCGACAGACAATTTTCCACCCCGAAAGCGCACGGCGACGACAACTTCTGAGGTGATCTATCCGGTGCTAGGGTTTTGGGTTGATGTGGCACACTGTTGGTGCGGTGTCGACCGTAGGCTTAACCACCTGAAGATTTCATCCAATTCACACAGTTTCGGGGCCCGGCGATGAAAGATTAGATTAGTTTGATACGTAACGACTGATCTCAAGGGGGGGAGGGATTGTGGGGCCAAAAGTCAACCCCCGAATGTGCCCGGGCCCGGGTGGCAATCCGAGCGACGGTGACGATTGCTCATGTGGAAGAAACACACATAAGGAAAACATTCTCGATTACCGAAACAGCACTTCGGCCGCCGGGAACGGCCCGGACCGACTGTTCAAGTCTTCAAGAACTAACACAAACACTCATCCCCACACATACACCCACACGCGCGAACACTAATCAAGAGGTTTTCCTATTAAAAGTTGAAATGCAATCAGTGCGAATGGTTGAAAGCTGTAGGCCGTCTTCGGCTGGGCGAAGGGTTTAGGTGGAAAGCAGATGACATAACTCGCTTCACTCCAGCTCAAGATTATCCATGGCTTAAGGAGAAATGGTTCGATTTGGGTGCTATGGAACAAAGCGCATCACGTTGCAGTTGCAATGTTTCTCAGGCTACTTCGCAATAAGTGCAGCTCATCTTCCTGATCGACTGATTGCATTGCCGAGGAAACAAGCCGTTTTTCCAGCGCTGTATGTTCCGTCACATGTGCCCTTGTGCCCTTGAAACTGATCGCTAGGAAACTGATAACTCCCACGATGGATAGGAAACAATGCCAAGGTACCTGTCGCCTGCGGGGAGAAGCATGGGCGACAGGTTACTGTGAAGAAGAAAATGCGCTGTCCATTGGCATTGCTGTATTGGAGTGTTCACCCACGAAGGATGGTGCAGTTTACATTTTTTTGTTTTTGTTTTATGAGCATTCAACCCTCCTTGACAGCTTCCTCGGCACAAACAATCGTACAAATTCCGCTCGGAGCGACGAATGTCACGAACAAAGCTGAATTGCGCAAGCTGCCTCCCCTCCCTCTCATTCTTTTTGCTTTCCATCGAGCCATCGCCCTGGTCGTGTGCTCCCACCCATTATTTATCCAAGAAGTATGCAAAGTCAGGCTGTCGTCAATGATAGTGGCAAGCAGTGGAACCCACTGGCAACGTCGTTACCGGTGATTCGACAAGGGCTAAAGCTGAACTGGTAACGATAGCAAATGTGTTATATAGGACCTAGGACACACAAACACACACACACACACAACCCTTGATAAGGTCGGTATTTTCCACGAAAACTTCTTCACCCACAGCACTCTAGCGGAGAGCGGCGAATGGATCGCGGCGGGAAATGGGTTTGCATCTGACAGCAACCAAAGCGCTGGGCTGGCTGGGCAATTAGCCAGACGTGTAACTGGTACGTGCAAAACGAACGTCGCCTAATTACGGGAACTACGTGCTACGTGCGAAACCGTGCTAACACTGGTTTGGGCGTTTGGCGGTGGTGGGGTGTTCGCGGTGGCGTATGCCAATTTGCCAATTCCAAGCTCTTTCCCCAACGGCGCCCTCCTCCCTAACTGTGAGCGAGTGAGGAAGAGGGAAATTTGAAGCACAAACAACGCTTCATTTCGAGTGTACTTTTTCGTAAGTGCTCTCCCAGACAGGCGTCTAACATTAGGGCGGACGCATTTCTAAACGTGTGTGTTTTAAACGGATGAAGCTTGAAACATGCAAAATATAGTGTCTCGCAAAATTATAGAAAAGCCAAAATGTTTCCTTTTTCATTCCATTTCCAGCAATGTCAAATATAGCAAGCACTTCATACAAGCAAACGATCGTACAGCCTGTGGATGTACCCGTAGAAAGGCTACAAAATACATGCAAAAAGCCTTTCCATATCATTACTACAGGGCACACAAAGCATAAAGATGGATAGAATCCAAAGCCAAGCAACCCACTGACCGGGAAAAAGCCTTCGGGCTAGATGTTGGCTGGCTGGTTTGGTCTCTGACCCAAAGGATTGTTCCTGTACGCTGGCAAGCAGAGGGTTTCATCCACTTTTTTCTCCTCCTTCAGGTGATCTAGCTTTCAAACAAAACAAAAAACGAAACAAACCAGATACGGTTTCAAGCCATGCAAAAGCACTGGAACACCGGTCGAGCAAATAATCGCCCAACAGCAGGGGGAGCGACATAAAAAGCTTCTACAGAGTAGCGAACACAAAACCGGGACCGGAGCCACAAAAACCAGGCTCGCTGCCACGACAAGAATGACGTAGAGGGGTACCAAACAACAACAACAAAAAAAGGAATATTAATTTATTACAGTAAAGGGCCGGCGAAGCATAAATCTCACGCGCTCTTTCTCGCTTGCCCGTTGGCACTTTTTCAGAATTGTGCACAAGATTTCTGTTTACAAGAAATGTCTGCTATAAATTTATCCCGCTGTCAAAAGCGGGCCATTTTATTGGCACGCACAGGCATACACACACACACACAAACGAGGGACAGGTAGGCACACGGTACATGCTTGCGTAGAAAAGGTGGAGGAAAAACGATGCAAAAATAATAATAATTGCGAGCGGAGCTGTGATGCAAAGTTACAAGTTGAATGAATTAATGAGAGAGAAAAAATGTTAATTAATTTTTACTTTTATCATCTGTTCGTGGCACGTTTCGATTCTCAATTGATGTTTTAAGAGTTTACTCAATAAACTCAATAGCCCTCTTAAATATTAACAGTCCGTAGTACTATGATTGCATGTGATTGTAGTTACTCCACTCTCTGACTCAGTTTGACACGAGTGTTGAGCATTCCACGGCATCAGTCATGATCAAAAGCTATGAAATCTCAACACAGAAATGGATGCTGCCACTTAAAGCAATGAAACATAATTTATATCCTTTGCTCAAAGTTACGTAAGAAGAGAATAATATTTGAATACAAAATGATGCAGTTTCTATATAATAGTTCAACCCTAAGCACACCGTAACATGAGAGTTGTTTCGATTCCATAGAGAAAGGACGTATAAAAAGCTACGGCATCTGACCTCAAGCGACTGTGGCTGTTATGGTACTAAAAATTACAGACTCCCTCCCCCTAACTCAAGAAGAGCTCATTTCAACTTTAAAACAGCCATTAAGCAGCCGTAGTTGCCGTAGTTTGGTTGATGTTGTCGGTGTAATGATGCCGGAACTATCGGACAGATTAAACCAACCGACCAACCTCATTTGAAACTCATTAAAAGAAACTGCAACGATCGAGATAAGCCCTCGGACGCACTTTTCACACTTCAACGCCAATTTTCTGCGTCCCACACATGCCCGTAAAGGGCAACAACAGCATACAGCATGAAAAGCTTACCCTTCCACGAAGCCCACCCGTCTTTCGGTTCTATGCCCTGCCCCGTTTATCATCTTATCTACGGCTAACAAAACGATGTTTTTGGATGGGTGAAGGGTGATAACTGGTGAAGAAAAAACTAACCCCCCCCCTCCCCTTCCTCTGCCCTTTCCCGGCCCACCTCTTTAAGCGCTATATTGCGCTAGTGGAGCAACGGTTTCGCCATGCAGGGGGCCACCCAGTCGCCCAAGAGCAGAAGAAAGGGGGCGCGCAACCGAATCGACCCCGAAAACTTTATTGCCTAATTAGATTTGAAGAGGGTCGTAAACTTACAATTTGATAAATGAGCACATGAAATCCAAACGACACGCGTTCGGCTAGTGTTCGGTCGGAAAGACATGCCCCCTGCACACTCACGGCGGCAAACCGGGCGGGCGGGAGCGTGTTTCTTTTTTGGCATGAACACTACACATCGCTGTATTCGAGCGATCGGCGCTGGGAGTGGATAAACTTTCGATTAACTTAACCTCTTTTGAAACAAAAAAAAAACTACACATAACAAAATCAACCCCCTCACCATGGTACAATACAAACCGTGGGAATGTAGGGGTGCCAGCGATGGCAAGTGTAGGCGTTTTGCTACTAGTTAAGTTGTCATTAAACGGCTTTTATGTGTGTTTGGAACGCCCTGCCTCTCCAACTCCACCATCCATCCATCAGCGGTTAACCTTTCCTCGCCCTATTCAAACAAATCGGGTGTAGGTGCCAAAAATCGTTTGTGTGTGTATGTTGGAGGGTACATACCACAGCAGCATGTACGCCCTAGCACAGGCGCAGCAAAGCAAGCTAAAGCTGTTCCCCTTCGCCACTCCGAACATGACGGTGGACCTTTTTTAACCGTTCAAACGACTTTATAACTTTCCCTTAGGCGGGCGGGCAGGCGGCGCGGGAAATCCGGGCTGCTTGTAATACCACCCGGTTTACCGCAGCATGTTGGTAATGCCGCTTTTTTGGTCGTAAATAAACAACAGCACACTCCCTCTGTTTTAGTAGAACCATCTTCAATCCATTAGAGGGCACACTCGAACCGATTTCCACTGTGATCAAACACGCGCTCTTCGCCGTTTCGTGAATCGTTGAGAAAACTTTCGGTCTCTGTTCTCGGGCACAGTTCGCCTGCACTTCGCTATTGGGCGGAAGGTTTGGTTTGTTTAAGTAGCTATCAATAATAATTATTGCTACTTGAAACTCGACATAAAATTAGTTGATCATTCGAGCACGGAGTTGGAATAACGTCATAAAATCGAAGAAATGATTGTGTACCTTGTTGGGTGAAATGTGGCCCACCGGATTTACGCGGCCCCGTTTGCCCGGTGCTGGTCAATCATAACTTTGAACGATCTTAGATTGTTTTACGAGCCCGAACGGCAACAGCAAATTGCATCATTTTAATGAGGCGAAGCTAAAGATTTCATAGCGACGTTCTTATATGTCGGAGTAGTGTTTTAGAGCTCCTTTTAGGAGCCATTTTGTAATGTTTCTCTATGCGAAACCGGTCAACAGATTGGGCAAATCTTTACACTCAAAAACAAATGAAATGCCGTGCTCTATAAACAGGCGGCCTGTGCAAACTTTCCAATGAAAAGTCAATAATAGCAATAACTTCATTAACGACAGCTTTTCGAGCACTAAATATGGCTGTCGGACAGCTGCTGCCAGCGACACCGTGCGACACACACACACTCGCGCACATATGCTGATGCGGTCGGTTTGGCCGGAGGCGACCCAGCCCTGTACGTGGTCGCGTGTGTATGTGCAAGCGCCCGTTCAATATTAATGTGGCGAGCGAAAGGAAATAAAATTAAACGAAAACAAAAACATGTGTTGACGGTGCTAAAAAATGTATAGCACCCGACCCCGAAAACCTGCCAGCTAGCGGTGTCGTGGTTTTTGTGACGGTTCCCCCGTTTTAACCCGCGCATTAAATTGACCAGTTTGCAGCTTAAATCAAACCCCAAGCTCATGTATTTAAAATGAAGCTCATCTGATTGTGTATGTGTGTGTGTGTGTGTGTGTGTGTGTGTGTGTATGTTTGTGTGTTGATAAAAAAAACCTCCGCAACTACGGCTCGCAACACGTCGGTACACTTTACAGACCAACGAATACATACACAACCCCGTGCACTCACACACATACACACACATTTCTCACAGCCGAAAGCACACCTCAATCAACTTACGTCCAGCGCACGTCCCGGCACCGGAAGCTGCATTGCAGACATCGCTGACAGCATCGTCCGACCCGAATCGGTCCAGTCTCTGGTCCGGTGGGCCCTCGCCGTTGGCCGCCGTCGCCGTTTTGCGTTTTAGCATAATGTACCATGCACCACGCAACCCCTTCCGCTAGCGATCGTTCACGGCGAGTGAGCGAGTGGGCTGCCACCGGCCCCGAGGGAACCGAGCTCAATCCGATGGACGCGCGATTCATCATCCACTCCCAACGGGGAGTCCGATGCAGTTAGTGCAACATTTTCCCGGAAAAGTGTGGCCGGTGGGTTTTTCGGGTAGAACAATTTCGTTTTGGAAAACATCGAAACGGCCAAAATCTCATTTGGAGTTGATCTACCGGCAAAGCGGCAGCCAATGGTTGAGAGGCAAAACTGCGACTGCACGGTACTCGAGATCTGCCCACTAAACTCCCGAACCGGGCAAACGGTAATTAAATTTAATGTCGAATTAGCATCTTCCTTCATTACTCGCTTAATTTATGGCGTAACGCAAATCGTGTACGACTGATTCCGTTTTCCCATCATGAACACACACACACACACACACACACACACACACACACACACTCGAGCAACGTCCGCGAGGAAGATCCGATTGGTTCAAAGGCACACTCTGTACTCTTATTTTTGAGTTGTTTTTTCGTTGTTAGCCCATTGTTCTTTTATTGTCTCGTTCACCTTTCCATCTCGATCGATTGGCATTTCGCAAGGCCCCCAGCACTGCCCCAGCAATGCAATGAACCAGATCGCACAGGTTCTGGGTTTCAGTCGACAGGTGAGTGGGTTTACCCTGTGCGTGTGCGTTATGTGAAATGCAAATTAGACAGCTAAACCTATTCGGCCGGAAAGCGCAAAGTGTCACATTCAATATAAGTCTTGTCGCCAGGGAACTTCTCGTGCTCCGCGCGCTTAATCAAGAGCGTAAAGCGTTTTCTTTTTGACGTGATGTGTATGGGTAATCATAGGAAAGGTACAGGGAACATATTCTATGCCCACGGTTAATATTGTATGATTTGGTGACTTGGAAAAGTTTTAAATTTATGTTAGAAACTTCATATTTATAACATATCAACCTTTCATGCAATATGTTTTGGGCAAATTATACATAAGAGATTATTTTCAATTTTCAGATCTCATTAAAGATATCACTACTGCCCTTTCCGTGATTTTTCCCCTCATGTTTGGTTTTCCTCCTTTTTGTAAATTGCTAACATTTGCCCACCCACATCTTCCGCTATCGTCTGACATGCTTTGTGAATGCTTTTATCAGATTGATTTGAGCAAGAGCAAGGCGAAAGCAGAATGATTGTACTCTTTCAACTGGAATGGGACGGCAAAAAAGAAGAATCGATGGTAGAAAATGTTTTTGGTTAGAATTCAATCCAATAAACAGTACTTTAAAATTACCCGTCCTTGGTTCAGACTACATTCTGTCTTTGGGAAGTTTCTTGTGAAAGCTAAATCGATACTGTTCAGCAAATGTTTCCCAGCACAAAACGAATCTCGCTTGTTACTAGCTGCTAACGGAAGCTACAACTGCAAACTGTTTCTCCAAAGTCTCTATTGTACTTAGCTATGAGGGTTATGTCGTTGGAAAGGAGCACTGCAAGGAGGGTTTCGAGATTTCTTCTAACCTGTGGATTATGTTTGATCTTAGAATGGTGGACAAGTGATGTAAAACTTTTTTAAAAACTTGTATATTCTGTTTCATATTTGCTTTTTTTATTCCCAATCAATGGAAATAGCTTTTTGTATGCGAAACAACTTTACGGTTCAACTTCAGCTGCATTCAGGCACTAAACCGACCCGTACGATCGTACCCGCGCACATCGCCTAACTCGACGCCCGCTAACTTTAATTTAAACACAATTTAATGTTACCAGCTTTGTCATGAATAATGTATCGCCGTTAAAAATAAAATAAAATAGGAAAACTTTCCCATTTATCAAAGACGAAGCGAACGGTGCCGTTTCTTGCTTTCCCACCCCAGCCCTGCATCTGCGACGCGCAAGGGGACACCGGAAGGACCGAATTGTCGCTGTTCTTCGCTAACAGTCTCATTATTTCGCGATGCGCCAGGTGCGGCCATTCCTCGGCTGGTGGGTAATAAATGAAACGGCCGTCCGGGCGACCGAGCAAAAGCGACCTTTGCCGTCACGATGTCAAATTATGGCAACAACCAAACAGAATAGGCACAATGACAAGCCACAAATAATCGGACAGTGAATGTCAGAAGAGCAAAAACCGTACACACACACCCACACCCACAAGAAGACACAACAAGAAACGAGCCGAAAAACGTAAATTGAAATACTAGGAAGAGTGAAACTTTGCGCTTACAGTAAAGGTTCATTTGACAGTTGAACGTGGATCCAGCTGCTGGCCCGCATTTTACTTACAACGGAGCGCTTCTGATCGCCGTTGGATGCTCAACTGATGCGTTTGTATAAATTATTGCTTAATATACGGCCTCAGCACAATTTTTCGATCGAAAAAATTCGATCGATCCGGCTGTCATTTTGGTGTCATTTGACACTCATTTCGCCGCCAAGGTGTTCATTTTACTGGTCTTTTTGAAAACTGGTATACCATGACACTCACGAGCAAAATGAACTATGCTACAAAAATTCGATCGTTCCGCTTTGTACGGCAAAAAATCCGCAACTCATTGAGCTGCGGAAATTTTCGAATATCAGAAAAATGCCATAAATCAAGGTTAATGGTTTTGAAAAACGTTATGTAAAAGCAAGTTGGTAATTGTTCTGGTTCTTTTTCAATATTTTGGGTGATAAAAAATCATTTATTAAATATTTTAAAAAATGGTTTGCCTACACTAAGTACTGAACTCGATGGGAATCGACTTCATGCAGGAGTATGAAAGAAATAGTTATACTGTCAGTTTTAGGTGAGCGCCTATCGAATTTTTTCGATCGAAAAATGGTGCTGAGGCCGATAGTATCGTACGCCCTTTAAAGCCGTAATATTGCCCCCAACGTTGGTAAAGCCGAGTTACTTTTAAATAATGTACTGCATCTGATACCACTGACTGTTCGGAGAACGCGGCAGTGCCGTGCACAAAATGGGAAAAGTTCCGCAAAACGATACACAACAAAACGGACTTACGAACGGAAACCGGAAACATGGAGAAAGCAGCAAAATAGCACAGAACTGTCAACTTGTACACACACACACATACACACGCGAGCCATGGTTTCAGCTCCAGAATTTCCCGCTCAAAATGCCCCGCATACACCCACCGCCAGAGAGAGAGAGAGAGCGCGTTCCCATTTTACTATTCATCCGGCATGTCGTTCGTCTTTATCGCTACGTTTGATCTGGAAGCGAGCGAGGAAACTTTCGCCCGCCAAAGCTCCGAGTTCGCCCTTGCTGCCTCCATGGATGACAATGGTCGACACCGGTGGAAAACATAGCGCAATGATTATTATGCAAATGTTGTTCGTTCGCCTATTCGTTCGCTTTAGTTGACTCCGGGGGCCATGGTCCGGGGCGGTTGTCCTTCGCTTTTAGCGTGCATTCTTCCATCCGATTCTTCGCCAAAGTTTGGTCTTTTTGTGCGGTACTTTTTTGCTGCTGTTGTTCCTGTGGAGTCTTGTGTGTGTGTGTGTGTTTTTTTTGTCTTGCTGCTTTGCCCTAAACAGGTCGCACCGTAGAGCAACATTTTTCCCTCGTTAGCCTTCGTTAGTCGGGACGCTTCCGGAAGGTTGCGTTAGTCTATTTTGCCATGTACATTTCATCGACGAAAAACCTCATTTGTTTGTGAGCAAAAAAAGCACACTTCTATTCTTATAGTTATTTATTGTGTGTGTGTGTTTGCGTTTCTTTACTTTGCTATTCATCTTATTATTGAACGCAATGGTTTTGACTGATTCGATAAAGCGTTGTTGTGCGTCTAATTTGAATGTAAGATCGATCCAAAATCGTTTTGGAAGGTTCCGTTTCACCGAACCAACATACCAACAACGAATATAAAAAAGTTCGCATTCTTTAAGAAATTGTTTCTTCCCTTAAAGACAAACCTTACAGGAGCATGAGAGATACAGCACACCGCAAAGAGTTGGGAATGGCTGTTTTTATTTTTTTCTATGCTGGAAAAACAAAACACAATTCAATTGCTTCGTCCCGTGCACAAATAGAGTTTTCGTCCGTCCCCGAAGGGCACGAGATGGTACGTACGCAAGGGACACGAGTAAAAGTGAATTTAAATTTCTGAACTGTTTCCACCGAAAATCCCCCATCGGATAAGCCGGGCACTGTCGATGGCTGGCTGTGCTCGGCAACGCGAGCGGCCCTCGAACCGGAGGCAAAAAGGACGAAAGCTAATAAAACAGATCAGGTAAAATTTGTGAACCGTATCCACGCACTTCCGGTACTCTAATTTAGCAAATAGAGGCAGCAGTTTGGAATTAGTCGCCACCAAAGCTAGGGAAGAGCCGTGGAAAAGAGCGAGAAACGAAGAGGCCAACGCCGAGAGATAGAGAGAGAAAGAGAGAGAGATAGATAGAGAGAGACACAGAGATAGACAGAGATAGACAGAGAGAGATAGACAGGCGGATCGCAAGGTAACGGAGATGTTTCCGCGATGCAAGGGCAAACATCCCTTCCCGGTATCCACTGTGTGGCCGATGTGCTTCTTAACGAGAGGCGTCGGTTATCACAGATTCGTTCCCGGGTAAAGGACAATTCCTCTCCCGAGGACGGAATATCTTAATGCTAATTAAACAGCGAGCCTGCAACCCTTTCGGTACAGGCTAGGAAGGTGATTGTCCTGGCTGAACTTTTCTTATCATGATAATTGTGCAAGTTTTTCGCTCTCTTGCTCTCTCTCTCTATCTCTCACGCTTTATCTCATTAAAACACTTCATCCCTTTTCGTTTTTAGCAAAACTCGTTGTTCAGCACACCATTCACCTAAGTTGTCTTAATCCTGGCCAAACACTTCCTTGGCTCGTCGGACGGATTGAGATTAATTCGATCGATCTAGAGTGGGATTAGAATTTTCATGACTAAGGTTCAATGTGCTTTGTGTGCATTTACACCAGTCAGAAATGAGAATACAATTCGTTTTCTAAAACTTTTTCCAGATGCGCTTAAATACTGCAGCATGTTTTTAAGTTCGTTATATTTTGTTCTAATTTTTACACTGAAATATTTATTAATACAACAACTTATTGTCTCCTTGCAAATTTCCTCGTCCCAGGCAATTTATGTTAATATTATCAGCTTTTTCTTGTTTAGAACAGACATTGTCAGTTTGTAGCTCTTGTCACAAGTTCATATAATCCAGAGATATTTTGTGATGCCTGTGATGATTCAAGGCTGGTAGAATAATTATAATCAATATAGATAACCACACCCAACATGGAACATGAAACACAGCGAGTATTTTCACGTGAATCACTACAATTAACCTCAGCATATTTTGGTGTTGATGTGTTATTTTCTGACCATTGATATCAAACCTAATGATGCTGCTTCATTTTCAGACAATTTTTTTCTAAATTTGCACAGTTGCAATTCATTTTTATTATACGGTTCATAAACTGCAGGTAATGCTTGTTAACCGGTGCACAACGTCAACACAATTCATTCATGAGTAGGTGTAAAGTCCCGACAGAATCCCGAGAACAGTGCATCACCACAAACGTAGTGCTTTATTCCCAGTACGCTTGTTATAATTACCGCCTTTCCGACATGTGTCATGCTCGTGACGCTGTGTTATGTTTGATATTTTTCCCCCAAAGCTGCTAAAGTGGATCAAAGAGCAAAAGTAACGCTCGTTTCACTAAACCTCAGCCCATCGATACTCGCTCCATCGTTCACAAAACGTTTTGGGACGACATTGGTCAAAAAAGGGTTGCACCCTACGCACAGCTTCAGTGCAAGCCGCCATTTTGATGGTTTTTGTTCTACCGAACCGAATCATGGAAAACCGGCGAGTGGGAGGGGGGGGCGTTAAACGGGAAGGAAAGCGTACGCTTTCGAATGCAGCGAAATCGTGCTAAAGTGACGCTTTATTCAAATTTCGTACTTAATTTTAACCGGCACTTGGTGTGGCACGGGAACCAATCGACACGCCTGTCGCGAAGGTGCAAGCGCTCATGTATGAATCGCTCCATGTGCAATGACAATAAAAATACTACCAAACAGTGCATACGGAAGTGCGAAATGGGGAGGCAAAAATGTTGAACAATATAGCCGCCAGCTAGGAGGAGGAATTCTGATTGAAATGCGAAAAATTGAAATATTTGCGCAGTGTGAATTGCTTTCCACAGCGTGGTGTGGAATATTAAGTCCACCCTATCCCACACTGCCGCCCTGGTCCGCACAGGCAACCGGTGCGTGAATATTGGCAGTTCTGTGTTATTTTCAAAAAGCGGTTAGAAACCAGCAACGAATCTACGCTATGGACGCGTTAATAGGTGTTCCCTGTACCTTGCTATTTGTGACATTTGACTTCATTTTAATGTTTCACCTTAACGCACCAGCAGTTAGTGCCCTTTGGTTTTTGGCATTACTGTTTTCGGCCACCAATTTGCAGTAGTATTTAAAAAAGCCACATAGATGATTATTCACAATCCTTTTTTTTGCCAACATTTCAATGCACAAACATATGCGTCCGTTGCGATGAAATGGTTCGGCACACAAACCGACACCAGTCGTATCCAAACTGTCGGCACTAAGCAGCAACTTCAATCAAAATAGAAGCTTGTACCGCGTTTCGAGGGGTATCCAAACACCCCAATAAGTGCCCACAATTTAGCGTTTGATGTTGCTCTGCCTTTTTTAAGTTTTATTTTCACCCGCCCCGATTAGAACGCTTTTTCTTTCGCTACACATCGGTAAAACACTATCCGCTCCATGTCATAATGCGTTTTTACCCCATATGATCCGAAAACACCCTAGCAAAACACCCAATGCAGAGTTTTGCACATGAATTTTGCAGCAAATCGCTCAACATGATTGATACCTAGAGCCGAAATGGGGAGTTTGTACCACACGAGGAGAAAAAAACAACAAATTAACGATGGTTTGTTATTGTGTTCCGTAACAGTGGTAGCATTTCGCATTAATCGTTTGATCGTCGGGTAAGCACAAAGTGTCCAAAATAGCACAATTCAGCAAATCGAAATTTTGTACACACAAATCACACAAACAAACAGCACGAGTGCGTCTGTTCAAATACGAACACAAAAACACTCACACACACATAGTGAAAGTGCTCATAAAGCACAAACACACAGCAGCTAAGCTGGGCCACGCCTTGGGAAGATGGATGCAGAAATTTTCCAAAAGCAAATGTTTGCAAATGTGAGATATTTCTTAATGTCCGTCATAAAATCCGGCGATCCACGTTCCCCGCTCTCCGACAGTTTGTCGAATGCTGCCGTAACGGAGCGACGTGCTTTGTGTCGTTTCGGGCCAAACAGTCGGCAAACTGTTTGTCCGCACTGGGGCGGAAGGATTTTGGCTGCAACGAATTGTCCGTTTGCTTGCTTTTTTTTATATATATTTTGAGCTGTCCTCCTGGCTCAAGGCGCCAACACATTTTCTGAGGTTGCACTTGGAGTTAGCGGAGTGAAGGCAACGTAGCTATAGGATCAATAAAAAAAAAGTGTCCCAACCCCCCCTGGCAAAAAGCTCGCAAACCTCACAAGAGGCTTTCGAGAGTTCTTTCCAATCCTTTAGTACGGGGCACGCAACGGCACACAAATCCTCCCTACATGTTACCGTTTTTATGTGTGTGAGTGTGTGGTTCTGTTTACTTAACCTGATTAAAGAAACACCAATCAGTTGACTCCATAAAAATGTTCGCCTCGCATCGCGTCCCCTCCTCACAGTTTGCTACACATCCTGACAACCGAACCTATTCCTACAGCTAGGCCGCTTGGCCCGCGAGGAATGCAAACCCCGTTGCGCCGTTGCGCCTTACCGACAACAGGCTCGCAAGGGCCCCGAAACCCATGGCCCATGGAGTGCATGCGGCAAAGAAATGGGTTTTAGTGATTTTGCCGCACGCAAACACAATGAAAAATGCAAATAAACAGAGAACCACACGCGGCTACGAATGGATAAATTGTCACAAATTATGTTTGCGCTGGCACCGTGTCTCGTGCGCTCGCGTGATGGTACCTACCCTGCTCCGGTTGCTTTCGTGCACGTTCGCTTCTGCGCTCACGCTAAGGGAAGGAAGAGGGGGGGGGGGGGGGAGATGATGGGATGGCAGAGAAAGTTTGCATTTCGTGTGAGCGTTGCCGTTTACCGGCTGCTACGCGATGATGTACGTGATGCTCGGTACAAACCACCGAGCCTATACACCAAACGCGAAACCAATGGGATGGCCGGGGTACAGGGAGCTCAAAGGGAACCCATATCTCATGTCGGGAACAAATTTTTGCCAAAGGAAAAGAGAGATTAGAGTTTTGGCCCCGGTTGCGTTCGATGCAAATGAGCCACTTTTTCATTGCAAGCCGCAAACGATGGTTGGAGTGAAGGTAAGTTTAAAAAATGGCTCACAGAATTAAATGCACTCCTCTAGATGGTGCTGTAAAAAGTAAACAAAATATGTGTTTTGGCAAATCTGGCACACAGTTGTGGCAAACGAATGAACACTCGTTCTGTATCGGGTGGCCAGCGGATTATTTTTGTGTCATGCATTTTTAAAACTTAATCGTAAGTGGAAATCTTTTAATATCCTTGTATATAATATTTTTTTAAGAGCAAATCTATAGTATATTGCATCGTCCATGCAAATCCCCGTCGTTTGAGCAGCTGGAGGAAGGGTGGAAAAGGAAAAAAACACTATAAAATCGTTCGCCAAACGATCGGGTCCAGCCGTTGCCGGCGTGAAGTGGGATTTGGCAGCCGCCCGGACAGCATGGGAGAGTGTGCGATGTTGATTTAATTGGAAAACTTTGCCACTCTGGAATTCGCTCTCGAGCGTTGTTAGCATTGTTTGGCATTTTACCCACTCTCGACCAGCAAAACGTAAAACGCACTTGAACAAGCCGCCTAAACTTTTGCCCCGCAGCCCGACCGGAAACAAATACGGATCCTTCCGAAATTTCAATAACAACGTTACCGTAATGTTTAGGGCGTGTGTGCATGAGTGTGTGTGTGTGTTTGTAAAGAGCACTACATGACGCTTTCCGGATGGGATATCCCAATACACAACACTTGGCCAGGCACTAGTTTTGGCCCTAAACTGTTTGTGGAACAAAAGTATGCAAATGTTGCTGGGTGGATTTTCCATCAAAGTTTGGCTATGGTTGCCGGTGCAAACATGTAGATTTAATTATTTTACCATACCAGTGTATAATAGTAATTGTTGTGAAAAAAGCTACTTGAAAATTTAAAAATTACTAATTATTATTTTGTAATTCTTTTTGATACCAGCAACAGTGAAATTATTGATAATATATTATTTCTCAACAAACATTGCCCGTCATTGTTGATTTTATCTATTAATATGGCTTGTTAAAGGTACAATCTAGATTACTTTTTTAAAAATAATCTTTTGCCAGTTTTGCTAAATTGTGATGATACGTACCACTTACGGAAAATGTATTGATTTGCAATTAAATTCGCTAGCGATTGTTGATTTTATCCACTAATACGATTCTTTAATGTTTAATGTCCCTATCTGTTGAGGAACTTTTAACATTTTCGCTCAAAACAACCATGAAACCTTCTTACCAATCCAACTTCTATTTGACAGAATTATGTATTCCACGAATAAAAATGACGATTTAGGATGGACTTTTATCGCTTCCCTTACATATTTCATTACTAAAACCAGTTTTACCTTGAACTATTCCACAGGCTTCTTTTACACTGGTTCAGACATGTTCACCATACACTAGAATACGCCCGAAAACACTTGTTCCAATAAGTACCACATACAAAACATATCGACACCAGCTCTGGAATTTACTGAAGCTTTATGTTTTCCAACAAATACATTGTACACGCGATCAAAAGTACCAATACATCTTTTAACACAGATTTTTGACATGCAAAGCAATCGTTTGGAGTGCAGCATTTGCCAGCAAACAATGTTATTCTTTCAGTATGTAAATGTAAAGAATTAAATGCACTTACAATTAAATGGAATTTAGTGAGGTTAAAGGAATCCAGTTGGCGAATTTGCTTCATTGTTCGTTTTAAAACAGTTTAACTGTGCAACAACGATGCGTAACTTCCAAACATTTATCAGAGGCATCACCAAAAGTACATAACTTTAAGATTGTACCACATGGTTGTAGCTATTTCAAGGTTCTTCTTTTCCAAAATATTAGAGCTTTAGTCAGATTGACAAAAAATTGCCTATCTATATCGTACATTGCATTGCTTTTGAAAATTGCACCATATTTGCCGGCACAAACGTGTGCACACTCACCACCAGCCAACCATCGAGCTCTACCAGCAAAAGCAGCTAAACTTCACCAGAGTCGTAATTTGGCCAAGTTTATTTGTTAAGACCCGATATGTTTGCCTATCTGCTGCCAATACGATTGAAACGACTTCAGTAATGTTGCTTATGCTTCGTCCGCCCCTAGCACAACCTGCCCAGCCAAGCTGCTTTACGTAGCGATAGAAATAAACGCTCGCTAAAGCCCCAACCTAACGCAATGGTGTATGTGTGTGTGTGAGTGTGGGCATGAGCCAAGAAACATCTCCCCGAAACCCCCATTTTCCGGGCACGCATCCGCACCGTACCGACGACACAATCACCGTACCACCACCGCCGGCAGCCCTGCCGGCCTTGAAAAATTCATTCCCATATCACCTCTCTCCCCCACAAACCAACGATACGACAGCTGTTGTTGTTTTTAGCCTGCCGGTGGTGTCTTTTCCTCCTGCATCGAACCGCAAAAGGGCATTGTTTTGGACGTGTTTTGCTCGAAACGGTTGGGCTCCCTTGTATCTGTTTTTTTTTTTTTGGGTTTTTTCGCGGTAGCTTTTCAGCCCGCGAGAACCGCCAACAATTTGCGCACCGAGCTCCACCCAGGCAAACCACTCAAAGTCGTGGTCGGTTTCACGGTAGCCGTTTGGCATTAAAATTTAAAGCTTTCGGGTGTTTTCTCGCCCGAAAGTGGGGGGGGGGGAGCTTATACAAGGAACCAGGGGACAGAGGACGTCAAAAGAAAGTTTTGTTGTTTTTTGTTTTGTTTTCGGTTTATTATTATTTGCCTGGCTCGGCTTTACTCTGCAACGGGGTCCTTCTCACCGCAATCGAGGGGGGTTTGCGTGCTGTGTGCGTGTATGTCTGTGTGTGTGTATGTGCCGTAATCTGAACGCCTTTTTTGCTGGTTTATTGCAGCCCTCCCATCCTCACCCGCGCTCGGTACACTTTAACGTAGTAAAAGTTTCATCCCGACAATCATAAGCATCGCCTGGTTCGTTTATTCGCACTCCTTCGCAACTCATGTCCTTTCCCGCGTTTAGAGCTTTGCCAACCGAAAGAGTGAGTGTGAGAGAGAGAAAGTACACAAAATGGGACTATCTCTCCCAACGCACAGCCTCACACCGTGCCTCCCCAAATCCAAAACGCTTCGATCCCTCACGTACTTCGCCGGTAGCGTCCTCCGGTCATGCTCCCCGAGCCATCCCTGTTAACCGGGCCGCCCAAACGCCCCTGTTCATCGATGGACGCAGCAAAAGTTTACCTAACCCGGCAACCCACCGGGAGCGATCCTCGGGTGCGGGGTACGGTGCTAACGAAACACCGCCGCCCGGGTGTAGATAACATTTGAGCCCCATTCGTGCGAAGCCTTGTAATCCAACGAGGCTCAAACTGACTCCCGGACCATTACATCGTTGTGAGCTTCAAGCAGCGGGGCAATAAATTTGGCAGCCCAGCCAGTGATGCTTTTACTTTTCACTCGCTTGTCTTCCTCTGCACGCCCCGGTGCCCGATGTGGGGCGCAAAACTCGCACCCAACAAAAAAAACGCTCCTTTTGTAGCTTTTGTGGGCTCGCTCTTCGCCTTTAAACTTAGCCTCGAAGACGCATCACGTAGAGCGTGTGGTGAGAGAGAGCGAGCGGGTAGTTCCGTGGAGTGGTAAGTAAAGTGCACCCGTTCGTAAACGGAAACACACACCCAGACACACAACCACACACTGCCATGGCTGGGGATGTGCGAGCGACACATTCTTCTTGTCCTACAATTTGAGCACGAGTACTTAGTTTGCCAAACCTCCCGCACCATCCGAAAAGTTTCGAATAATCAATTTAATCCCACGAGATGGCAACTGCTTCCCGTTCGGTCGGTCGATGCTTCGTGGAAAGCATCGAGCAAGTCCGGGTGGACGATTTTCCTCGCCCTACCCACACACACACACACACAGTGTACAAGGACGATGGGGATACGGGTCGCGCAAGCAGCCAAACATCATCAAGTCACAATCGAGCGGAAAATCAGCTTACAAGCGCTGGCAACCGGGAAGGCGCACACGAATGTGCGCTCAAGCGTCACCGTCGGGGATCAACGGTTGAGGGATCGCGCTAAAAGCACACAGACACACACACACACAGCTGTACGCGCGGAAAGGACCCAGCGACGGCAAGGGGATATCTGCGCTGTGTCGAGTTGGCGGGCCGGGCTTTAAGTGATGGTACGATGAAGCAGCTTTCCGTAAGCACAACGAAGTATATTGACGCAAATGCTTAGCGAGATGGACACAACAACACAGCGCGAGCTGGCTATCGATTTGACTGTTTCTGCCGCACAAACCGGACTGCCTCGGCTTTAATGCGTTACTATGAGTGGCTAGTGCGCTGTGTGGTTGCGTTATTGCGGTGCCAGATTTCTGTACTTATGTAAAGCAAGTTGTGCTCAGACGGTATTCGTTCCCACCGGATTAATACACCATAAGCCTTTGGTAAGCTTACCTGATTAGTTACGCGGGACTCATTAAGGTAGAGATGTTTCTTCAATACCCAGCAATCTGGAAAGAAAATTTTGAAAATCCTTTGTGAGTAAGGTTTGCAGTACATTAATTACATGGTATATAGATTCAATTTAATTCACGGCATTCTATACGTCTCGCCGTTTACTACCAAAGCAAACTTGATGTAGTTAACCGTTTCTAAAGTTCTCACATCCATTTTTTCTTCTTCATTAAAGGATGTCGCGTTTCTGCTCGCCTGTCCAATGCCCAACCATAAGGTCTCATCAACATCAGCGCCTGACAATGGCGACAATAGTATAGAATGATTGAATGATGATCCCCGTTCCGTCACGTTTGCTTCCACCCGTCCAACAACGCTTCAAAAGGAAAAACCCCCTGTCGTCAATCACTACCTTTGGTCGCTCCAAAATGATGTGCCACTCACACTTGACCCACATCGAATCAATCCATTCGCGATGGCGGGCCCACCACCGCCCGTCCATATTCAACCCATCCATCATCCCGGAAGCGCAGCGCGTTCGCGCTTCATCTGTGGGAAGGGAGTGGCGTCTTTTGTTGAAGCTTGATTAAAATTATTTACTCAACGCGATATCCACAGTCTCCCCTTCCTGCGACCGCTTTCTTTCTAAACTCTAAACGACCATTTCGTGCCCGGCAAGCGTTATCTTTCATGCGCGTCATCATTTCTAGCAGCGGAATCGATACCACACCGCCCTGCGCCTTCGCCCGGCGCTTTCGCACTAGCAATATGATGAATGTCGGCAAATCCTCCAGTCGGCAATTCGTTATCAATTGCACAAACAAGCTGTCTTAAGTCACCAGGCAGTTGCCGGGTTCTGAGCGCGTAGTCGAGCAATCGGTTTGCTTCCTTTCGTAGCACAACCACCACCACCACCACTACCTTCCCACTAGCCCCGGCGTTCAATACAGTGAGCATAGCGAGCGAGATGCGAACGTTTCATAATTTATTATGTGCTTTCATCGCATCGAACAGAGCAGATACTGGCTCTGGGAAACCGGAAACCGAGCTTGTGGTAGTAGCAGTCACCCACACTCACCGTACTCGTCTGCTTGCGAGCACGGCTTAAAGTCATAAGTGGGACGAAGCATAGCTAGGGAAGTTACAGCGGTTAGGTGCACGGAAGAACGGAAAGCTTCTTTCAATCGCAACGGAATGCCCGCTGGTCACAGCACGGGACACAGTGCGTGGGGGGAAATTAACACTCATGGCAAATGCCTCCCATCCTCTCGGGTAATAGCTGGCAAAGTATTAGGACTGATGATTTATGGGCATACTTTTTGGGTGCCCGCGTGCAGTGTGTATGTATGTCACGGCCTTTTAAAAAGAGTGGAACGCATTTAAATGGGTAATGTAAGGGTCGGAATCAAACAAAACGTAAATAGCATTCTTTATCTTTATAGCAATTTGATAAATTTTAAAAGCATTCTTTCGGCTGTATAGCAAGTGCTAGGAGAGCCAATCATGTCATCAACATTTTCTTTATTCTATCACTGTTGTGGATACGATTTCAAGATGTTGTCTTTGTAATAATTCAACCAAGCCCCATCTGGAACCCTAACTGTAATGGTATAAAATTACTAGATTGAAATATTTAAAGGTAAATTTAAATTACGTTAGCTTTAAACCACAATTTTCTCATTTTGTACATCCAAATTTGCAGAGCCACTTATGCAAGTGATACTAAAAATAAACACTTAATTTTCCGTAATTAATGAAGCAAATTGGTGAAAACTGTGGCATTGGCAGTCGCTTGTACAACTTTTTTTTTTTTTCATTCTGACATTACCAACATTGTAAGTTTAACGTAACTACCCCTCCCGTTAAAGCCTCTTTTGAATAGAATGAAGCACTAACAATGATACGAACCTTATACAAACTGCTAGTATGGTGAACCCCCCACGGCCATCATAACGCGCCGTATCCCGTATTAATGGTTGATTAATGCACGGGCAATATTCAACAACATCATCACCCGGCCCAGCAGCATTGGCTTGTTGCATTTTTATTGCCAATTACGCTCCCGGTGTACGATAGCATTAACGTCAACTGCCAACGTGCAACTCCAAACAACCTGCCTGGACGTAGCGAGCCATTCGAGTGTTGTGTTTTTCCCAGTTGTTATAAAATAACAACCTTTTTGCTCACCCGTCAGCAGCATCCCCGTTCCAACACAATCGTTCGATAATAATGCGCCCAGCAAATATGGCACCCACGCGCGTTAAAAGCGGGCAAGAACAATTTCGATCCTCAACCTCATTATCAGACAGACGGTAGCCCATTAACAGGAGGCTGCCAGGCTTCATTACTATGATTGGTAATATTGTTATTATTATTATTATTATTATTGCAAGAACTTAACTATGGCCGTCCCGCTCGTCGTACAGACCCCGCGAGGGGTGAGTCGATAGAAAGGCAATTAATTAAGCTCACGTGTTTGCTGGTGGTGGTAGTGATGGAGGCGCTAACTTTCTTCCCGAGGACGCGCAAACATCACAACTGACAGGCTAGTCTGTTCCTGCAGAGGGCAATCAGCTTGTGAACCGGGGAACCAATCCAAACGGACAATTGTACGCCGAGGGAAAACGAATCGTCGACAACAGTGCCTTCTCGCTAGTGCTGCCAGTGCTCAGCAGGTGGTAATGATTAATCAATGTCACCGTGACAATAAACCCGGGCAGGAAGGGTCTGGCGGTGGGGGGGGGAGGGTTTTGTCACTGAGAAACATGATGAATAGAAATTAAAACGAGAGAGAGAGAGAGAGAGAGAGAGAGAGAGAGAGCGAGAGAAAAGAAAACTCCAACAGCAGGTAACGCTGTACACAAATCTGCGTTTCTTCTGCCATTCAAATCAAAGTCAAGCAACACCAAGGCACGTCAGCGTGACGAATGATTTTCCGCGTTTGAAGGCGACGACCGCTCCACCGCTATTGCTAGTGACGGCCGACAGCTGTCGCTTACCGCCCATGCTGGTACTGACCAGCTGCCCGGGATACCTTTCCCGCTGTTGGGGGTTTTCAAAGCGGCTTAACGCCATGATCTGCTTTGCCAGCAGTAGCAGGCAGCGACTTTCCAATGGGGCACAAATGAACCGGTGCAAACTGCCACAATGAAATGTTGCCTACTAATGTCGTATCTCTCTATCCTTTTGGTTCGGGTCTTCCGCCCATTTCGTCTCACCCACCAGACCAGGTGCTTTAGATCCACTGTGCAACGTAACACCGAACGGATCAATCAAACATTATCACCTCTAGCAAAACAGCAACAGTGCTATGAAATAGGGCGTGCAGACCGACCCAGTGTCCATTGAGTGCAGGCGGGAAGTCCCTTTTCACTCGACGCTGGAAAGAAGGAGCTCCGGCAAACACTCCATCATCGCAAAGAGCTAGGTAGCGCTCGACAACATCATTAAGATAAACGTTGTAAAGCTGTCGAGCTTTGGTTTATGTCGTGCCTCGATGCCGAGTCGAGGTCCCTTCCCATGTTGGTTTTGTCTTTCTCCCCCTCCCTCCCTCCCCCTTCCCCCCTCCCACCAGGTTTCGGGAACGCCACTGATTGACCATAAAAGTTTTGCTGCAGAAGATCAACACGCAATGACAACGGTGGGTCGTTGTGGTGGTTTTTGTTGTAAAATTCACAACTCTCCTCCCATTCCTAGCGAACGAGTGAGCTTCCTTTTTCCGATAGCGATGTTCGATGCTGAAGAGCGGATAAGGATGCCGGCACGTGTCCTGCTTCAAGATCCATACCACCGTTTCGGATCAACGGTTCATAAAATCGAACACAAACACCAAAAACAGCGGAACTAGTAATCTCGTCCGTCTGCACGGCTGCCCGACTGTAACCGGCGAGTAGAACCGGAACATACCATTGGACAGGCACACACACACACACACACACGATCACATGTAAGATATTTCTTTTGTCCTATTTATCCTATCGATCCACATCCGGCGTACGTGTCCTTCGAGCTGTTGGAATGGACGTTCCAGTTTCCACTGTAGCGTCCGAACAACGCGTGTGTGTGTGTGTTTTTGTTGTTGAGGTAGCACGGTAGCACATAGCAAAATCGATAGCCCCTGTGTCCTTAAAAAGATTATGGCCACTTGAGTCACTGTTGTTTCTGGTACATACCCCGCAAACCACTCCGACTGAAAGAGGACTCGTTTTCCTATTTCACTAACGGAGCGAGGAATGCGTAGCATGTGGTGGCCAGCCATCGGTGGCACAAAACTAGCTCGTACTCCTCGGTGGTGGTGGATGCCGTCTCTGTGTATGTGTGTGTGTGTGTTGAAATCGATGTCTTCTCACCACTATATTCGCATTCGGCAGCCGTATCCGGATAGTGTGGTCCGAGCAGCGTCATCATTGGTGTAAAGGTTTTCCATTCTCCATTCGAGCCATTCTCTGTTTGTCCTTTAATCAAGTGCAAAACGATCTGAGGGCCGGCGAGGGGAATTGTGTTGAGAAGCGTGGGAATTGCATTGCGAGCAGGACCAATTTCCTACACATACTGATGCATACATATATTTAAGCGAATCGTTTCTAGGGCCAAATTCAATTGACATTATTCAATCGCATTGTCAATCGATTGGTTGAAACAACATAGCAACAAGGGATGTTACAGCTAATGCGATTGTGGACCGAGCTGTGGCTAGGTACGGTTGCACTAAATTTCGATCACGCTTAAATAGCGATGGAATAAAAAAAAATCCTGACGCAAACAGCGAACATCAATTACACACCGAAGCTTGCAAAGTTTCCATTGCTTGTGACCCGTGCCGTACCGGCCAGTGGGCCAATAAATCTAGGCTATGACGTGCCTACCGACGCTACTACGCCCCGCCACGTAATTTATATGTATCCTCAGAATTAGGTGACTAATTTTTTACAACTTTCCCCGGTACGGTACGGTCCCGCAGTTGCCGGTTGCGCTCTCCAGCCCAGCTGTCCTGCCCAGCGTTGGTACGTGGTTTGATTTATGCAATCAAAGGTCTCTCGGTCAGATCCGTCTGTATCAGGAGACTCCATTTCACTCACGCTCTTTCGGAAGGTGGGTGGAGAGGAATCGGACTAGAAGAACTTTGTTCCCTTCCGGTGTACTTTTTTTTCAATAACAAAACACCCTGAAAAACCGCCCAACATCTCGGACAGACAGAACACAAAAAACCCATCACAAATCATCAGTGCCAAAACGGGGCAGAGTAAAAGGTTGAGCACGGGCGACAACAACAACAACAACTGGACCTCTGAAGTCGATAAAACATTCCACCGCACCCCAACAATGGAGAGTTTTTCAGCAATGAGGGGGGGGGGATAAGAGAAGATAAACAACAGCAAATCAACGAAAGCACAACAGCACCAAAAAAAACTCGACCAAGAGAAAACAAAATCCTAAATTTGTCTTATCGCAACTCGTAACTCATAAATAACAGACGCCAGCGAAAGCGCCCGCAAGCATTGTATGGCTGGAGGAAAATGCTGAGGAAAAGTAGCGTAAAGGGATCCAAAAAAAGTACAATCCTTCCCACGATTCCTTCGGGATAAGTCAAGTCTCTTGCCGAGTACTATCATTAACTCGTTCCCGCCATTCGTACACACACTCTTGTCTGTGGCTTTCAGTTTCCAGTTTTGGTGCAGTAATTTCACAACGCTTCACAATGGTTACGAGGTCTGTGTGAGTGTCTATATGTGTGTGTGTGTGTCACAGGCAGACGTCCCTTTATTTTAGCACTTTTACAAGTAAGAGTTTGCTCATTTAAAGACGACAAGATTAACTGACAAGATTGCGTATCGCTTGTATCGCTGCCGTAGCTTCTTTCCGTGGACGCGCTGATTCTGATGAAGTGTTCGGGCTTCCTTCTGGTTCATGCTTCCCCGCAACCATCTAAAATACACACACACACACACACACACACACACACACACACACACACGCACAATACACGAAACAGAACAATGGAAACTGCAGGCACGGTCGGCAACAATAACATGCAGCGCCATTCGCCCGACAAGGCGCGGCAAAAGGGAAGGAAGGGCAACGTCTTGATATCTTGAGTAATAAATTTCCGTTTACAGCGGGAAGCTGTAAATGTAGCCGCCGATCCTGTCACCGCCACCAGCCCTGCCACGGCACCGCCTCCCCGCTCCGCCTTGGCGTGGTGAGAAATGGTAAAAGGTTAGCCCGATGGCTTGATGGACCGTTGCTTCCCCCGTACGGAAAGGGATTGGAGATGAAAAGGACAATCGGGGGAAAACCGGGGACCACCGCCTTCTTCAATCCCATCCATTGCTTTCGCTCGAACGCGCACTGCATAGACACGGTTTCACGGAGCGAGAGAGAGAGAGAGAGAGCACGCTATCGACTGCTGGTCTGTTTCCATCTCTGGCATGCACTGCCGGAACAGAAGCGACATCGGGCTACAATAAGAGCCGAAGCAACGGCAAGGACAATGGGCACAGTTTGGGAGGGGGGGGAGGAAGATGGTTTGCTTCCTACAGGCAGCGCCACTTAACGCCCTTGGACGGCGTGTGCCCCCGTGTTTCGCCCCACTCAGGCGAGACCACTATCGGTCGACAGCGAACGAAGTGGACGTCGATTAGATTGAGAGGATATACGTATGTGCCCTGCCGTGCATCGTCCCATTCGCTCCCAGTGCTACCCCCCCCAGTCCCCTCTGGAAAGGGGCCCTTCTTTTTCAGGCACGTCGTTCCGCGCTGAAAGATAGTTCCGAAACGATGGATCAACGGACAGGCTCATCCCTTTCCTCGCGCTCCGCTCTAGTTCCCGCCGACCCCGGTGCGCAACCAGTAACACTATGTCACCCCACGGTGATAATAGTCGGATATGACAAATATGCGAACGCGACCGAGTATGACAGCATGCCAGCCAGCCAGGCACACACACACACACACGGGAAGGAAGTGAACATCCAACGACAGGGAGCGTCGCATGTTAAGCTCTTCCGAAATCTCAATCGACCCATCCTTCAACCCCGGTTTCAGACACACATACTCACCCTTGTACAGAAGAGCTGATAAACCTACTTCTAGCAAGCGAGCTAGATAGCAATGACACATACCCAGCGGCGCCAAACCAGGAAAAGTGATTGTTAAAGCTTTGCGGCTGGGTGAAGTGGTTCGAGGAGCGTTTCTTCGAAGTCGAGGCTCGAAGCACCACCAGGCAAACGCAATAGACAAAGCCATTATGAGTGGCCACTTCCTGCGGGGGTGCAACCCGAAACGTTACAACAATGCTACGGTAGAAAAACGGCCCTGAACGGTGTTTTGGGAGGATAATTTTCCAATTCCCGGGAATCCTTACCGCTCGGGGAGGAAATTTCGCCTCGGTTCGCCCTTATTTTACGCGCCCCGCCTAATTGTGTAACCGTCGGTTGTGTGCAAACAATCAGCTTCTGACGGCTTCCGGAACAGGCTTTACTGTATTCCGACCCCTGTTCCGCGGTTGAATGAAGTTTCTTTTTGAAGTGCACGGCCGTACGCAAGTACGCTCTGCTCGTGGGTTGGCTTTTGTTTTCGTTAATACTTTTGCTGTGCGGTTGGTGTGGTGGAATGTTTTCGATTCACAGCACCACCAAGCGGCGTCTCAATGGCTCGATGCCATTCAATTCGCCGAGAAGACTAGCGGAAGGCACAGCTGAAACGCTTTCGAGAGCGTTTGACCGGAACGGATACAGACTCGGAGATGTTTGTCGGAGAATGTATTGTTCATCAATTTTGCGCTGATAAACTGGGACAGATAAGCGGCCGAGCGAAAACCCCGTCGTAATTCGTTCCCATCTCCCTTCCCACTGCACTGTGTAATGCTTGCATGGTCCAACCGCAGCAAACAAAGCGTATCGTTCCACTTCCACACTTGTCGAGCAAAACAAAAAAAAACAACAGGACGACGAGATGTGCCAGAGTAAACAGCTTCCCAAGGAACTCTCCCAGCGCGGTTTATCAGTTGCGGCCATCGCGGGATTTATCTCAGTATCGCTGGAAAACTTGCCCCTAACTCTATTAGTTGTGTTTGAGGGTGTAGCATTGCTTGCTTCTCGCGAGACATCGGATTGGCCACCGCACAACAACACAATTGCTTGGTGATTGGACGGTGGTGGCAGTGCACGGTACGCGGACTAAAGTAATAACCGTCACCCACTGTCAAACTGTTTCGCTCCATGTCAGTCCTTTCCCTCCTGTTCGTTCTGGCGACCAAATTCTGCCAGTTCGTGCTCCGCTCACGACCACCACCACCACCACCACTGGCTCAAGGGGCTCGGGCAACAATTTTCCAATCGGAAGGAGGGAAAATTTATGGTTTAATAAAATATTATTGGTTCAGCAGGATCCAGGACTCGTCGGTTTCGCTCACCCGCCCTTGCCACGGAAACGGTCGCATACAACCGTATCGTCACGGATTCTATCATTTTGATGTTGATGTTTTCTTTATTTTGCACTCATAAAAATCTAATCCAATGATGAAGAAAATGTTCAAAATTGGGTACACAGACACGGGCGGACGACTGGCGGGCGCATCGCCAGCTGGTGAGAAATGAATCGCCAACGGCACCGGGAGCCGACGGAGTACACACCGCACCGGGGGAGGGTCATCATTTCAAGCAAAATACGATTACGATTCTACCGCTTCGGCACGGTGGAAAGTGTGGCACGGGCAAAACTGTGTGTTTTCGTTCGCAAACGCTGACAACATTAGCTGTTTATCAAGCTCACGAGCTCTCACACAAGGGCAGAATGGGTGTGCTGTTGTCGTTGGTGGCGAGGTTTCTGTAGAGCACCGCTCAAGGCGCAGCGTTTGGGTTGGTGTGTTGCCGTAAATTTTTAAAATAGCGTCATTTGAGCGCTTGAGGAGTAGTTGAACAGTAGCTCGAATTTACTGCCAAATTTATCCGATTTTTTTTTAAGATTTCTTTGCCCATCGCTAGACGATGGCACCCTTTTTCGAGTGGTTTTGACGTGATATCGCAGTGTGTGTAAAGGTATAAAATATCACCAGTGCGCTTACGCGTCGGAGAGGATCATGCAAGGGTGTCACTATTAGAAGATACAGTAAGAAACCTTCAAACATGCGTTGGAAGTGTTGGGAAGGACATAAATTTATCGATTTCATTCAAAAGAATGTTATTTGAAATATTAAAGTAAACAATAAATAGTGAAACAAGCCATATCGCGACAACGGTTTCCGAAATATAGCATCAATGGATCAAGGCTAAATTGATAGCATATTTAGCATTAGATGGCATGCGTAAAAAGAACGAAAAAGAGAGACAAATTTCACATCACAATATGAATGGAAGCAATTGAAATGACGCATGCCAACAACCATTGGTTTATTTTCGTGATATCGATTTCAATACGACGCTGTAAGGTGACAAAAGAACACCAGCAACAAAGATGTAAGAAAACTAGACCGTTTATAGAATCTCCATCTATCCATCGTTCCATTGATAAATATGGCTTTCACTTTATTCGCGTCTAGTCTTCAAGCTGCCCCGATGCAAGGTATTCGCTATGAACTGTGAAAAATATTACAGCTGGGCTGTAGTGAACATCAAAAGCCTTAAAAAGGTATTCATTATCCCATGAAATCCTCTGTTTCGACTTTATCTTTTGGTAACATATTCCTAAGGTGTCTTACAAACTGAAGCATTCGACAAGTTTTACATTTTCAATATGTTACGTCTATTATTACACCTCTTTTGATGTTTGCAGCACTTTCATTCACCTTTATTGCACGATTGCACACATTGGCAGGTTAATTACAGCTTTCTTGCACGAAGTTGTTCCATCCATGTGGCCACGCTAATAAAGGTTTTGCTTTTGTGCCAGCCCAAGGAGAAGCAATTGCTGGCAGCCACAGAAATAGCCCCCTATACCATAATTTGTCACCCAACGCATTGACGAGACACGGGGGAAAACTCAAAGCCTACAGACACGGCACCACTGCCGCAGCTGCAGGAAACGTGGGACGGATCAGCTACCGAGAAAAATGGTTTGCCTATGGAATAAAAGAAAATTGTCACAATAAAGCAACTACTCGAGCGAAGTGGCGACGGGCCCGAAATAAACGCGTGCTGGTGTGTGCGTCGAGCTCAACTGCTCGCTCGCCCGAGTGGCACTTGTAACAACTCCCTTGCGTGTCATTATTATCCCGAATGCTCTCCTCCTACTCCTCCTTCCGCGTGGTTTGAATCGAACTAAAGGCGGCACTCGTAGGAAACCTTCGTGCTCTGAGCAGCCTCAATCAAGTGTGCCGCTGGTGCGACGTTTCTTTAAAGAAAAAAGAAGTCTTTTGTACAAGCAAAAACAAAATCTACCACTCTCCACACGGAGGACGCTGTTTCCCGGATTCGAGGAAGGGCATACAAACACGCCATTGTCTTGAACATCCTTGTGGTTTTCTTGGTTGGCGATGGTACTTGTTCAATGTTGTGATGAAATTATATTAAAAACATTGCTTTTTTAAACCACCCAGACAATCAACCAACTATTTCCCGGCGGTCCTGGGGCGGAGAAAAGAAGCAACGCGTCTCATACTACCATTCGCGCTTCAAAACGCACCATGTTTTCTTCGATCTTCCATGCACAGGAGAGTAGCGCCTTGTTATGACAAAGCGTGCAAAACACTTTTATGACAATATAAGGAAATAAAGTGACTATCGTGAAGGGTAGGGGGGGGGGGAAACATCCTCGAACGATGACTCTTAGCATCATCCCAAGTCTTCAAATCGCGAATGTTTTCGCGCTGTGCTGGTCAGTGAACTCTGCCGATTTGTAGTTCGTTTGTCGACAATCGTACGTACGGACGATGACGAAGCAAAGTATGATAATACAACAAATAGACAAAGATTTGCAGTAAATGGAACGAAGGTCCATGAACTGTGTTAATAAAAATCTTCCCAGAGTACTGGTGAGGTAAAACGTTAGACCTGAGGTAGCTCAGGTGAGTCAAACTTATTCTACCTTAAATTGTAGTTATACTTTCTACATTGTACTTGAAGCCTTTAACTTTAAAGATAAATCCGTCCTTTTACCGAACTGACCCAATTGTAGTATGGTGTATCATTATGACAACGCATAAATAAGGCTCGATGCTGTGACACTATAACAAAGGGATAGAGAGAATGAGAGAGAGAGAGAGAGAGAGAAGGCTCACGGTAACACAGTAAATAAGCCTATAAAGCGCAATTCCAGTATTCTTTCGCGTATGATGAAGATTTTGAAAAACTTCAATTAACTCATTTGTTAATCATTTCAATAAATCTAAATTCTTCCTTCTAGATTTAACATTATTCGTATTATTATTATAACAAATATAATAAAATATTATAATTATTATTCATTGTATTTCAGATTTTTTGATTTGGCTTAAAACTATCGAAGATAACACATTTTACTCATATCGATGTCAAATTATAATCATCATTATTTGCTTATCATCTAGACCATTTTTTGTTTCAAAACATGTTTTCAGCGTAAAGTAATATAAAGAAAAATCATTAGAAAGCATTATTTGTTTCACTAGCAGCCCCACAGTGCCGTACGACATTTTCTTTGCCCAGCTCCAACAATGAGAGTGATCCACACCCGCCAAACCAACTTTACTCTTTAGCAGCCGACAAAATTATGTCAGTTTCATCTTCCTGCCTCCGGGGTTTCGCACGTTCCACCCTCCGCTAGCAAACTCTTAATGGTTTTAGGGATGAATGTGGACAGGAAGGGGAAGAAAATGTTATATATGATCACCATGTCAGCCTCCCGGGCCGTGCATACCATTATCCACGCTCGAGACACAAGCAACGAGCGGTGCGTGGCGACGGTCTTAGCAGAGAGAGAGTGAGAGAGAGAGAGAGAAATAAAGAAAGAAAGAATGAGAGAGAAAGAATGAATCCTTTTTGAGTCACTTGTTTACGCCACGCCACGGCTCATTCGGAATCCCCAACGGTCGCTTCCGCACCTCCGTACGGTGCCGGCGGGCACAGACACAAGCATTATGCTTGCGCATAATTCCTTACAATCTTCATTACCCCGGGAGACAGCTTGCCAAACAGCTTCCCGCCCCCCCCTAATCCGCTGGGATGCGGCGTGGCGTGTGAAAAGGATGAGATATTCTTCACACCTTCACACCTGCCCCGCACAGGAACCGGGCATCATCATCATCATCAACCGCGGTACCGTCGGTTGCGCACGTGGGACAATTCGGCATTTTGGCGGTGCGGCGCGGCAAGTGTGCATACAAGTGAATTCGCTTTTCAGTGCGTCACCATGCGCCTAAGTGGCGCAAAGGGACGAAGCATAAAAATGTGAACAAACAAACCAGCAACAACAACAGCAACAGAAATAACCATATCCCTCCCACACATCATTCCGCGCAACGCAAAGCAACGAACCGTATCCGTTTCTTAACAACTCCGCGCTTCTGGCTGTGCAATGGAGCGGCAGCAAAAGGGGAGTGAACAGCAACAAAACAAAACGAAAACAAAAAAAAAACGTTTTCATTTTACGAATGAAAAACAGACGAGTCCTTTGGTGCACGCACACAATAGCGATGGCGAAAGGGGTGGCAGCGGCGAGTGTCGACAAGGAACACACAAAGTCGACAGACGTAGGTGCGGGACAAATGAGCTTGAACGGCTTTAAAATTTAGAGTGTGTGTGTGTGTGTTTGGCGTTGGGAAGAGGTTTTGATAATAATGATGCTTCCTGCCGGAGTCCTCCCTCGCCAACGTGTCTGTAACGTTTTGTCCTTGCGCGTGGGTGATGGAATCAGTTCATTTAATAGATAGCACACAAACAGCCATCCATGTCGGGACGTCGAAAGGACCTCCGTGGAAGAGCCTACGGGCACAATAAACACACCGGGGATGGGAGAATGTCTGTAAACACACTATCTTGGGACGCCATCGGTGAGTTTACCGGTCGCGAATGTCTACAAACGGTCGAGATTTCCCCCATTAAAGACTTGTTCAGTACGGCAGTATCAGGTTTGTTGGTCAACGAATGATAAACGGCCCACAGCCCGACCCGCGCGGTGGCATAGAGAGGCATGAAAGGGGATGATAGGCCGCAGTAAGGCTCTCTAATTATGTCATGATTATTTTACCACATTTCCGAGCGTTATTTGTCGGTTTTGGGTCCGGTTTGTGGGCTCGCTGGTACGTGACAAACGTTCAACCAGCGAGTTTGCGTGCGGTAAAAAGTAGACACACAGCACACACACACAGAAACACACCAATAGCGAGAAGCTGTAAAGTAAAGCATGCTCCAGCGGAGTGAAATTGGACCGGACTCGAGCCCACCAATCGCCCAGATACGTTTGAATGATAACGAGCGTCGCGTCGTTCAATTGGGCCGCCAAAATAAATGATGCGATAAAGTTGAATTAGATTCCGTTTTTTTGCCAGTGCAGTGCAGGGGACTTGGACTTGTTTTTATATGTTTTGTTTTGGGGGGGGGGGAGGCAGGGTCCAGCCGTGCAGGCAGAAGAGCAAACACATTTCGGACTTAGGACACTGTCGGAACGGAACCGGGGCTTCCACGCGGCCGAGTCGTGTGTAAACTTACCTGCCTAGTTACCAAGAGAGAGAGAGAGCACCGGCAGCTTGGGTTTGTACATTTATAACTAATGCCCTATCAACCATTTGAATTTTTGGGTGAGGTGGCCCTTCCACGCGCGGTTCGACCAAAAACACGGCGCAAGCGGATCCGATGTCGAGTGTGTTTGCTGTGTAATTGAATTCCGCTAATGCTGGGGAAAATTGGCATTGCGGTTAAGTGGATTGATAGCGCTGCGGGTTTGCGTTGTGGACGTGGTGACTCGCGCGAGAAGGGAAGGTGTAGCTGGAAAGTAATTTATTTCGGTTGTTTACGGTGAACTGGGAGTGAAAAAGGCGGCTTTTGAAGCGTGCGGTAAAGGTATCAACAATGGTTGAAATTATCCCGATTTTTGTACCGAACCAAGTTCAACAGGCTTGGCTACACGTTGATGGTGTTGATTGGTAGCGTTGGAAGGATTCGGGTCTCAATGCATTCTTCGTTGCGTTACCATGGCGATCACGGTGTTTTTCAAGAAAGATAATTACATTTAACTTTGCGAATCTACGTATTATGTAGTGTTCCACTTGACTGACCACAGGCAAAAACAAACAAATATAAATTCAATCATAAAAATCGTTTCTCGTCAAGCATATTTTCTTACACTGGATGAAAATTAAACTCTAAAAACTGTAACAAAGCTGACCATATTATGTACAATTGAGCTAAACTCGTGTCTGCACAAAATATAACTCCAGTCGACCCTTAATATGTGTGGACAACAAATTCGTAAATTCCTAAACCAATAGACTTACAAAACACCATTTTCACTAAAAGCTCATTGTGTTCTATTTGCTTTCTTTCCTTAAATTTAACCCTTGACTCATTCAGCAATGAGGCTTTTAGTTCTCTTGAATTTTAATTTTAGTTTACCGCTTTTTTTGCCTCCAATGAGCACCCACCCTTGATGATCCATTTTAATCGTCATTCATTACCATGGCTTTAATCAAACTTTACCTCCAAACTCCAAACAATTCCAATCGCTCTCACCCTCTTTCACTCTCGAGCGCACAGTCTGAATGGTTACAATTGTCAGAATGCGCCATAGCAAGCGTTTTGCTTCATTCAAATTGCTAAGTTCAACATCAAACGAAGCGTTTGCACGGAAGAACGACAAACAATTTTACCTCCCGCTCGCGAAAACACTATCGAAAGCGGGCTTGGCTCGCGCTGGGAAACTATAATTTTCCAGATACCTGAGGCGTTAATAAGATCTTTTGAAGCGCCCAAAACCACCTTCTCGCCACCAGCCACCACCAACGTACCACCGCGCACAGCCGATGGGCTGGGCTGAGCGGGCATTGAATTTCTCGCTTGCGCAATACCTTGCGCGATCCTTCTTTCATGACACATTAATTAAATTCCGAATTCAATTTCACCGTAAATCGAAGTGCCTGTAGGCACGGCAAAGCAGTTCTCGCTAGCCCCAACCCTCAATTCCCCGCGGAACCTTTCGTCCCAGAAACGTTATCCCACTAAGCAGCAGTTAGGCAAAATAGCGGTGCCGAAACTATTAATTACAAGCAAGCGGAGCAGAGTTTCAGAGAAACAAGGACAGGGAAGTGCTTTAATAAAACAGAACAAACGGACTCATCAAAAGACGGTGAGGGAATTGAGATAAAGGTTGATTTTATTTTTGAATATTTATGTAAACAACAACTATGTTTTGTCTTATCGTAGCTATTTACATATTTAACCACCCACCCGACGGGTATTGGGCAAACAACGGGTCCGGTACCGTACAGCACCAAATCGATCAATTTCCCAATCATTAGTGGATGGCAGTATTTTTATTTAATAAATTTAGCATGACCTATAAACATCGGTTGTAGGTAGCCGACAAAACCCATTCGCTTGGACTTCGCTTACAGCCAAAGGAAGAGCAGGGAAAATTGAACACCCCCTCGTTCAGAGCCTCCGGTACAACACAAAACGAACCGTATCGAGACGAAGGTGCGCTGGCTGTTCTCCTTTCCGACCAATGGGAGCATGGGGAAGGGTTTGAGTAAAAATAATAAACCATCTAGAGAGAAACAAACAACCGTCGCCCATGCGCCGGTCGAGGAGCGCTAACTGCTAACCGATAGAATGCATCGGAAGGTTCGGAGGGTTTTCCAAACGAACACCGGCACCCCCAAGCTCCGCGGGACAAAAAGGGGCAGGGGTGTTTGGTTTTCTTTTCACATCCAGCCCAGCAATGTCGAGGACCGCTTTTCGCTTTCAAGCACATTCGACGACAACAGCAGCAGCAGCAAAAACAACAACACCAAGGCGAGAGCGATCGACAACGGTGGTGAACACGAACGCTCGCGTCAAACTCCCGCAGTAGCGTAGGCCGTACACAAGCCGGGGCGGGGAAATTAATTAACGATTCAATTTTCTTTCCCCCTGCAGCAGATACACGCCAACACACACACACGCACACAGCACCACCACTACCAGATATGCACAAAAAAATACGCCACCTCCGTCAACACCGTGTCGGGGACGGAGACCGTACAAAAGGGTCCAAGGATTTCATGTGCGCGCAGAGATGCTTTGCCGCCATCGGTCGACACGGGGTTTGAAAAAGGGCGACCATCTTTCCCGGCGACAGGTTGATCAAGGATTACTGCAGTGTTTGGTTAGAATTTGCAAAGCATCACCCCGTACAGAGCACACGCACACATCTACATACACAAAAGCCCTTTCCTTGGTTGAGTCAGAGGTTGTGGGTTTTTTTGTGGTGGCCTTTCCCCAGCCATTCGCTAACTGAGGCTTACAGGGGAGGATTTTTTTGTATTACTTTTTCTTCCACTTTTTTGTGTGTTGTCGTCGTTGTGCATGTTGTCGTTTATTTCCTAACAACATCAATCAAGCGGCCGCTTAGCCGGGCTTTGCGATTGCGAAACGAAATTAATTCTTCGCCAACAAAATACAGCATTTATTAATCCTTAACAACATTTGTTAAGCCGTTTCGTTCAGCGTGATTTACTTCCTTGCTGTTGATTTAACTTTAACACTTTATTTTTTATACCGGAACACTCATGCACTACATTAGGGTTAACGACAATTGAGCTTTGCGAAATGATAACAAATTCATTGCCAATACTTGACAAATCACAACAATCCTATCACATGATATTCTACCTTAAGTTCGGTGCATTTTCTATATTACAAGCAAATACTATTTTTCTTCAATTATTTGTGAAAAGGTTTGTGCTGTGCAATACCACTTTAGCGTTCCCCGTTTTCAACGCTTCTGTTACAAACGAAAGGAACGTCGCGAACCATTTGACAATGTGCGAGAGAGGGAAACGTTTTAAATTGCAAATGAACTAATTGCCATCGAAACAATTCAGCCGTAATACGCGCTTCTCCCTGCTTTCAGCGTGTAAGCAAAGATCCAGCAGCTTCAATCGATGCCGCATTCTCCACGTATCCACATTGCCCCCAGCGTTGGGGACGCGCGACCGTACACGCGAAAACGTACGCTTCTCCCAATTACATCGATTTTGCATTCTTTTTGCATGCTTAATTATTTTTTTTGTACTTCTGTCTTTTTTGGTTTCTGCACTGTTTACGCCGAGCGATTGAAGCAATTCAATTAAAAGATCAAATTTCTCCCCAACCGGTGAAATATTTAATTGGCTGGAAATCTTTATGTTTAATTAACACAAGTCTCATTATTTACCCTGATACCGGTGTAATGTTGCGGCTCCAAATGGTTGGCTGGAGCCGGCTGAAATGGAAACCATTGACAGTAAAATCTGGCAAAGCAATTAAACGGGCACATTGATTGAAAGAAGCGCGTATTTAAACCCCTGTAAGTTGCAAACAAAAATCCACCGTTCCAGTACTTGCAAAGCAGAATACTTCGGATCGGGAAAATACCGTATAATTACCGTATAATGTGATGTTAGTGGTACTGTACACTGTTGGCTTTTTTTTTATTACATCACCCCAATACTAACGAATCTGCCGCTTAAGCTTTAGCTTGAACTCACCCTTCAAGCACACGTCATCATACATCAGCAGCGATGGAGCCGCCCAGTACTTCACGCGAAACGCGGTCAGCGGCATGGAACCATTTTTCCTAGTTCAAAATTCATGAAGTCCATCCACGTGCTAATGCGAAATACCCGCGCCACGAGCAGACACGAGCGAAAAAGCCCAAACCGCTTACCATGAATAAGGCGGGCGCCCCCTTCGGCACAACCAACGCCAGGTGCGAGTTGGACACGCTCGGGCACGGGGTGGAGTCTCGCGAGCATCGCAAAACCATTAATGGTGAAGTTTTGTTGCAAGGCTAGCGCTACTTCGGTAATGACCTTACGTCTCCGCTTCACCCCCTCGTATTCCATACAACCTCACCGGGATCCCCATCGGCACCATCAGGTACTGGTACATGGGTGGGGCCCACATCCTCAAACCTTAGGAGAAACTCAATCTCGCAAATGCGTATGCTTTATGCCGCTGGTTAATGGGCGGAATGTGTTTCTTATGTTTACATCCTCAACGCGTGGGTAAAACAGGTTTTTGCTGGACGGCGGAGAGGGTGATCAGGGCAAACGGAATCGGTAAGATGGCGATGAGGATGGCGAACGGTACAACGAAAGCGCAATAAAAAGTGCTGCAGAAAATCAAGCACGAGAGTGCTGATAGAGAGTGTGTGAAAGAGAGATAGAGAGAGAGAGAGAGAGAGAGAGAGAGAGAGAGAGAGAAAGATCGAATGAGAGAGCTTACCAGTTTGATGATGGCGGATTCTGTGCACAAGCCGAAAGGCGTCGGCTAGGATCACCATAAACACACATACACACACATACACACTCGGCTCGATGCTGGGAGAGGGCGTTTTTGCTCCGCTTTCGCGGGAAAATCGTTCCACCCCGGGAGCCTTCCGGAGCCACCGGAGCTTGTTTTGGCAGATCGTTCCCGCTTGTACACGGTGCACCGTTTCAAACGCGGGATCAAAGCACAAGGTTTGATGTAGCGAACTGGGATAAAATGATTCGTGCACACCTTTTCGGCACACCGTGGCCTGTGAGTTCCGGGTTGATTCGGGCGACAGGCACCGTTTTGCACTGCTTATTCCATTTTCCACCCAACTTCGGCCCTCTGCATAGAATATTCACTGTTCACCTTTGATGTGTTTGGCTTCGAAGTCCGGCTGGGCAGTCTGCACTCACTGTGTGGCGCACTCTGGCGGTTGCGGTACCATTCTTGTGGCAGTTGTTTGCACCTGCACCTGCGGGGAAGGAGGGGGGGGGGGCGATGTAAAAGTGAACCTTTAAGCTGGCAGGTCGTGTCACACGTGTTACGGAAGCACAGCAACAAACAACAAACAAACAAACAAAACAAATGACACTGATCGCATTTTCACACCACAGCTGCGTGGAAAGAGTGATTGCCATGAAACCGAAAGGATTAAATCTTCCATTTGATACATCACACGAGCCCAACGAGTTCCACGAATGCCTGCTTTTGGCATGCGTGTGTGAATCCATGAATGTTGGCTTACGCCCATCAACAAATTCATCACGCCGGTAGCAAAGGTAGCAGCAGCAGCAGCAGCAGCAGCATCAGCCAGGATCAACCATTTCGCTTAGTTTCATTTATTCACATTTGGAGCCGCGCTGGTAGAGTTGGTTGGTAGAGTTTTCCCCTACCCCACTATGGCAAGTATGGCAAAGTTGGCACGGGAAAAAAGCGCAACACTCCTACACAAACACACACACATGGCCAATATGATGGCCCACTCGCATTGTCGTTGGTGTCGTTTCCATCGCTCCGTTTGCCTTTGAAAATCCTTCCCTCCGGGTCTTGTGCAGTGTTAGAAACGGTTAGTCAAAATAACAAAAAAACGCTGTAAGCCCGGGGTTTTTGCTTGATCGCACCAGCCGTCGTCCGGGTTCGCGTCAGTGCCTCGTCAACGTGGATTAATTTTCCAACTCATCCATCACTTGAAGCGACCGCACGACGCGAAATGTGCGCGACAATATTAGAGGCGGTGGTGCAACTCTCCGCGCGTAATATAGCCATCGAAACGGGTCAGAAAATCAGTTCGCTGTGATTGTGTATCAACACGTCAACCAACCCAGAAGGAGTGGAATCCTTTGCTCGCACCAACGGGTGCATCTTTTTTTTTGTGCTGTTTAGCTCCTGCCAAGAATGCTTTGCTGAACCCTGCTGGACTAAACTGTTTATTTATGAGTGAACTTAATCTTATCCCCGCCGAAAGTTGTGCGAATAATTGAGAAAACTTAATGCAGTTCCAACCGGGCAAGCAGAACAACGCCCTTGTGCTGCGTGCACGAGCCAAGCATAATATCATTGACGAAGTTGTAGGACGATTTTTTTGTTTGCTGCTGCAACTTTATTTGCCAGCCCCGAAAGGGATCGGTTAAGAACAACAGCAGGAGCATGGCAGTAGCAGCAAAAAACAGCGGCGGCCACCCTCCAAACCTCATTGTTGCCAATTATGGGTTGAGGATGTTTGTTTTTTCTCTCTCTCTCTCTCTCTCTCTCTCTCTCTCTCTCTCTCTCTCTCTCTCCTCATCCTCCTCCTAAGGGTGATGATATTTTACCCCATTGTTTTCGCTTCTACGTGACTGAATTGTTTTACTCTGCTTTTGACCGGTCCACTGTCCCAGGGGGGGGGGCTTCAAGACACTTTCCGGTAAGACGGTGTTTCCCATCGCATCGAGGGCAAGAAAATTCCAACAAGAATACAATTAAGTTCCACCGACGGGGCATCTTTTCCCAACTTGTGCTGTGCCGCACGCTCAGGTTGATCTGTTTTCGATGTAGTAGGAATTAATGGATTTTTTTTGTCCCTCGTATTTGTGCGGTTTCTCTTCAATTTGGTTTCTTGCCATGTTTTTTTTTGCGTTCCTATGCTCAGCCTGTCCCCAATGGTCTGGCCCAAAGTACTGGCAACGAGATGGGTATGAGAAGAGTAAAACCCACGAAAAAACAACGAACCGTACAAGAAACCGGAATCCATCCTAAGCTTTTTCACGATTCCATGTCACAAACATGTCAAAAGCATGGCCCCTAATCTCTTGCCCATGTTTATCAAGAAGTGAACAAAACACGGGACAGACTGACAAAAACGAAGGTAGTGGGCTCGAGAAGTTTTTTTTGTGTTGTGTTCTTTCCCGTTTGTACCGTTTCTTTTCTCGCTCGCTCTCTCTCTCTCTTTAACTCCCTGCAGGGCAAAGACAACCAAAAGCAGATGAATCTAGTCTCCCCACCAACCCGGGGTAAGATGGCTTATGTTAAGCAATGCAGGGTGGTTGGTCGTGTAATGGAAGAAAGTGGCGGTAGGAAAAGTTGAAAAACCACACCATCCTGCTGGTGCAAATGTTGCTACTGCTGCTGCTGATGTTGATGATGGTAATATCCTTTCCCTTGCCCAAATACTATTCGGTTGTTGGGTGTGCTTTTTTGTTCGCTTTCTGTAAGCTTTAACTCATCCAACACCTTCTTTTTGTTTGTGTGTGTGAGCCTCGGTTGTGTCACCTCATGCACGCCAAATGGATGATTCATTCCGATCGTTATTCAATCAGGCTCGGTGTGTGTGAAACGGGAAATGAAAAATCAACACGCACGTGGAGCAAAACGAGAGTAAAAGTACGTTTAAATAGCAATAGGAAGCGCTGCTTTTATCGCTTAAAATTCACATTTCATGGAGTGTTTATGAACACATCAAGAGCGTATAGTTTTAACGACACAATAATTGAATTCCGTCGGCACATTCGTCAAAAAAATTCAGCTTCACTGTGATGGGTTCATTTCAAACGTCTCGTCTACAGAAACTAATAATTAGAAGGTCATCTCTCAAGCGACCCGCATAACGAAATGCAGAGAATTTTATTCTTAAGCGCAGTTTGCTTACGCAGACAATGTTTCATCTCCGAAATCCAAACACGAAACATTCTAGTAGGATTCCATAGAACTAAGAAAAAAAGAAACAATCACCTCCGCCAGCCGATCCCACCAACGCACACAGGAATCAACAATAACACCGTGCACACGGGGATCCTTGTTTCCTTTTCTCATGCTCTTTCTCTCCTAAAAACAGTGTTTTTTTCTTGCTTATTTCGTCCTAACGGTGGCATCTAGAATATGTCTGTGCCGGCCGAAAAACGATGCTGGCAAAATTTATTGTAATTTATTCAAAAGCATTTCCAGCATAATTGAATCACTTTTCGGCATCGCAGCTCACCGCCGCTAACCTAGCTCAACGTGCCGCCATCGGAACCGTAGTGGGGTAGATTTTTGATGCCTATCGTCCAAGTTAGTATTCACTCTTCGGCTCGGTGCGCTATTCTTCTGTCGCTGCTGATGCTGCCGCCGGTGGTTATCCGTTAGTTCGGCAAACAAAACTAACATCTTGGCGTGTAACTGCTCCGGTTACTCGACACGTCAAACGACATTTGTGGGAAACAATTCGACGGATACACACACACACACACACACAGATACACACACACACACACAGATACACTACACAGCCGCCTATGCGTCCAAACAACGCAAAAGTGTCGTACGCCACACTAAACCTCGTCGTTGTGCTTCACGATCCACACGCGCGCACACACATAGCTTTGGCGCTTTTGGGTCAATTCACAATCCACCGTCAACAGCATTTGCGTCGGCTGCTTATTCTCTCTATCTCACTTTCACGCAATCCTTCGGTTTGAATCGATTCTCAACGCCAACAACACCACCCCTTTTCGCTTTTCGTAGGCGAACCGTCGGTGGCTGGGCGTACAGTAGAAATTACTTAGCACACGATTCGTACGTTTGTGATGCTTTCACACGCGTTTGTGCCACAAGCCCCGGGTTACAAAATTCTTCGTCACAAAATTTCTTCTCTTTTCTGCTTGCTCTCACTCTCCTACTCCCTCTCTCTCTCTCTCTCTCTCTCTCTCTCTCTCTCTCTCTCTCACACACACGCGATCTCTCTATTTATATCTCTCTTTCTCTTATCTGTCATTTCACTATTTTTCCACTGCATCCAACGAACCAAGGGTGAACTAACAAACGGTGGATCATACAACCCATACACCAAGCAAACCAGGCGCAGCAAACCGTGTACGGCCTGCTGCTACTACTACTCCCTTTTCTGTCACACATACATTCACACATACACACACACATTCACACACACACACAGACACATACACTTTGCGTGCTCTTGGTGTGCTCTCGGTTCAAGCGGAGTGAGTAGTTAATTATTCATTAGCATCGATTTTTCAACACAACACTCACTCACATCACACACTGCTGGTTGGTGGCAGCACACACACACACACACACACTCACACACACACACAAACACACGCATTCGTGGTTATTCATCGACACCTTTTGCAAACTTTGCTAGGAGAGTAACACCCCGGTCCCGGTCAGGGAAGGGAAGGGAGTCCCCCGGAACTAAGGACATCCACGTGGAAGCGTAAAAGCGGCGCGGGCTGTTCCTGTGTGAGCGTGTGCATATCTACGCCTTACCCTCCACCCTCTCCAGCTCAATGAAACGCCGCGAAACGCTGATAGAAAATAAACTAGTCCCTCGTGCTTTGTGGCGCGGCACCGGGATGCTGCGCCCTTCGTGTTTTGCTCAATTGAAATCCTTTCGCAACGCGTGGGCTTTTCACCCCTGGCATGGACGCACACGGAAGAAACAGCCCCTTGCACCGTGGTACGCTTTGAGTATGGCAGCTCAGTACTGGCAGCAGCCCGAGAGGTCCTTGCAGTTTGATTTCCCACTAGCGTACCATGTGTACAAAAGAGCGTGTGCTGTGTGTACTGTGTGTGGTACATCAGTGTGAGTGTGCTCCACTCTGCTCGAAACACTCATTCCAAGCGAACCTCATTTGCCGAGCACTGCCTTCACCACAACCATTCGCCCACTATACAAATGCGCACACGTACACAAGAGCACACGCACAGGTACGTTCCACAACATACACTAGCACCTGGGCGGGGGAGAACGGGAAGCACTGCTACCTCAAGGGAATTTCCGTTGGGCGACAACGTCCCGAAGGATTTGCCCCAATACCCCAATACACACGCTCTTCAATCTTTTTCCACTTTGGTTTTGTTTTGCTCGGTTCCTTCTCGAAGCGGCAGAACTGTGACACCGTGGCTGAGGGCCTTCCAGCGATGGAGGGGAACGCGCTCACCGTCGCATCGATTCACTATCCCTCTGCATCACTGTATCCTTCGGTATCTTCGGTCGCTGGCAACGCAGCAAAACATTCACACTTGACCCACCCCGCACCAACAATTTCACCACCTCAGTCAGCAGCGTGATATGGCGCTTGTGGCGCAGTGCACCAGTCAACGTGTTAAAACGAGCAGCACAGCAAAACAAAACAAAACACAAACGCCCAAACCAATCCACCGTACCAGCAGGCAAAACTGGATGGCTATCCCAGGTTCCGGTACGAGCACGTGCACGTGCGGCGAGAACGGTTGAGCGAACGCGACCGTGGTCAATTTCCAACTGATGCCCCCACGAACCGAACGGGACCGGGTGCCCCAAAACGCACACGCACTGCGAACGGAAAATTCCGAACTCACGCTCCTTCGCCCCGGGAAAATTGGGCCACCGTTTTGGTCGGGTTCGTTTCGTTTTCCATTGCGCGTGCGCACTGCGCGCGAAGGTGTTGTGTGCAGGAGCTGTCATTTTCCGGGAGCACTCACGCGTGGAAGCAGCTGGGATGGTTTCGGTACTCACAATCCTACACACACATACACACACATATGAGCGTGCTGGAGAGGTTCGGTGATGATTATTGGTCGTGAAATCGTTGATTCGTGTGCGAGAGAAATGGTAGAGTTCATGTTTCTGGAACGCATCTGTGGTCCTACAAATCCGCAGAGGGCAAAATGCGTGCGGGAAAGCCAAAAGTTTTAGGAAATTCTTATCTTATAAACAATAATGGCTAGTAAAAAGATGTAGCTATCCCTAGCATAATACTGCGGCTGTTAGTATCTGGACGGTTGCATCGATGTCACAGTTTTTTTCCACACATGTCAAACCGCGCCCAGACTCAACGACTGTTGAACAAGGATGCATAAAATCATCAGCCACTATGATGGAATGTCCTCTCAGCTGTCATCGGTGAGCTCCGGAGCTCCCCGCTCTGAGCCACTCCGTAACGAGGAGTGAGTGAAAGTCTCCACATTGAGCGCATCATCTCGGACCAGCTGGAGCTTTGGAACTGACCATCGACCACAACAGGAGGGAAGCATTACACCTAGAACAGGCGTTGCACGTGAGAATGCAACATTGGGCAACCACTCTCACTCTCGCGGTCAACCATTTCTCACGTGTGTTTTTCTTCTGCAACAATCATCTCATTTCTCTGCTACTGTGCTGCGTTTAGCTGACATGTCTTCGATTGTTTCCAGCCGGTATCGCCCGTTTGGTGTGCGTTCTCTTTTATCAACCAGCATCAAAGCGAACTGGACGAAACTACCGTACGGGATTCATCGCGGCCGAGAACCTCACTTACAAGCGGGTGAAGTTGTTTCCACATTTTCGTGCACACAACTCTCCGCCCGGCCGTGCATCGTTGCTCTCCAGCTCGACGGCGAACGGCTCTGTTTATCGTGCCGAATTAACCCCAACACGCCGTACGACACGCTCGGGATTTGTTTCGCAGGGCCGTTCGCTCCTGCCCGACAATACCACGCCGGTGACTCGGTGGCCAGATCTAGGGATCCGTGTGTTCTCGCACGGTGTGTACTGAGAACCGGTGAGCAGAAAAATCGATGCAGAGCGGATCGCCTGCCGGAGGTCAGGGCAGTAAGTTTTTGTAGAGATTTGCGCGCAACCGGACCGAGAGACCGGAGCAGGGCCCGGGCCCCAGTTCTGGTGAATATTTCATGTCTAGGCTCACCGCCAGGCAGCTGTCCGGTAGCACCGAGCGGCTGAACCAGTCACCGGCCGTAGGTGGGCGATGACGCAAGCTGCCGGTGCTTGCGCTTGGAACGCTGCTACCAGCGCCATCAGCACCGCAGGGTTTGGCGGTGGGCAAGGGTTATGAAAAATACAAACTGAAGCGGGTTTACACCGTAGTGTGTTACCTAAATTGTGTTGCTTATTCGCGCGGAAAGTTAAATCGCAGAAAGGTATCATTTATGAAGAAGCAGAGCTATTATAGGTAATTTTTCGCTGATGCTTAAAAACTTTTTTATGCTGCCGGTTCGTGGGTAATCGCTCAAACATGAGCATAGCTCCAATTCCTACTTCTACGGAATTTCACGATTACTGTTGTATACGAATTCTATTAAACTTCAACCTTTTCCTTAATGTTTGCGATTTATGTTTCAAAGTTCGCATGAACACAATAAATCTCTGCATCAAGACATGTAAATGTTTCGCTTCATTAGTACTAATGTCTTCCATAAGATAACAAACAACTACGCGTTAACTAGCACATTAGATCGACTTCCACCCACAAGTGGAGGAAAAACCGATCTGTCCAACTCATTGAACCAACAATAAACGTTCCTAGCAAAATTAGACAGTACCGTGTCTTGAAGGTGATAAAACAAAATGTGCTGATGTGCTAACATCACCCGAATGCTTCCTATTTCCGTAGAAGCTTTTCTACGCTCGAAGAAAATTAAACTGAAAATCAACATCATGCTGAAGTCAACATCGCTCCCAAGACCTGGGCAGTATCCGGGCCGGCAAACGTACACACCGCAATTTATCCTTTCATCGAATTTGCATTTCTTCGCTCTAGAATCAGGCCAGAAATTAACCAGTTTGTCACAAAACATTCACATACAACATGAGCAAGTAGTTTTGCTTGAAGAGGATGGTGTCGGCCATCCTGCGTGTAACATTCACTTTTTAATATGATTCTGACTGAAGATGTCAACATTTAGTTTTGTTTTTGAATGTTATATTTAATATACAAAAAGGATTTTTTACTACATTTGACGATGGATGTGTCAAATTGGCACAATTTGTATAAAAAAGGTCAACAGTTTACGACTCTTACCTTCAACCTTTAACCATATTTTTTTTATTTCAGAAACCCTCCTACCGCGCAGAAGTTATCAATTGTATTTTTTTGGTTCCTACCCTGACACTTTATCACGCGTTGATGTAAAAGTTGCTTACTCCAATGAAAGTTGCTCGATTTGCCTAAACGAAGAGAAGTGGTATACGTTTCGGTATATGTGTCTGTGTTACCCGTTGTTGTTATTGCTCTCACTCTTATCAAAGAACTCTCATGCCCTTTACCAAGCGTGCAACAACTCACGCCGCTTTACCAGTCAACATTAGCACGCAAGTAGTGCTCGATGCTTGTGTGTGCGTGTGTTTGCGCGAGCTTTTAAACTCTTCCCGCCTGCTGCAGTGCTGCGCTGTGTAGTAACGCAAACAGTGGGGGTTTGTTGTTAAGTTTCGACCCGGCGGAAGTGTATGGAAGAAACGCTTTCCACCCAAACACTCTCACCACTTCTTACTCATACAGCGCACTCCAAGACAGGACAAAATCAAACAATAACAAAAAAAATAAACCAACGGCATCCATTTCAGATGGCACCTCCCGCGGAGAAGCCATCCACGAAACTCACCCCAAACACTCGGACGCGGCGGCGTAAGGTGGTACCGAGCGACAGGCACAAAAGCTTGACTTTTCACCGCGTTTGTTCGCTCTTATTTTCTTTTCGCTCGTTGTCCAAAGTGGCTCCCTCTCGAGGCTAGATTGCTCGAAGCGAGGCGGACGGCCGAGCCGGGGCGCGCGACCGAGCCGGGGCGGACCTGACGGAGCGGTGTCCACAAAGTTGGGCGCAAACCGAACTAAGTCCTAAATGCTGCTCGAATTGGATGGCGTTTAAAGTCTCGTTACGTTCGAGAGTTGCCCAGATGAACTTTTAATGGAAAAGCGTCACCAGAATGTTCCGCCCAGCATCGGTCCGGAGTAAGCCTTTCAGCGGGATATAGCCCCGGCGCACACGCGTCACCGTGGCAGGGTGGCACGTTACTTTCAGAAATCATAAACTCATCCAAAACCGCCGAGCTGTTGACTTAAAGGGCCAAATCCACTTCCTGTGCACGTGATGTGACCGGCGCTAAGACGTGGAACATAGAGAGAGGGAAGAAAAAAAACAAAAGCGGAACAAACTTTTAACTCTGCCCACTCTACCCACTGCCCAGCTTACCGTAAGAAATGGTTTGATGTGACTTTCAATAGCATCCTTACCGGGCGAATCGATTGTGTTCAGCAAACGAATTTATAAACCGTTCACATTGCGCCTTCAAACAGACAGAGTCGTTGCACAAGGTACTAATGTAAAACAATCGATTATTTCACTCACACTCACGCATTGGTAGGAAGCAAAATATGAACGCTTCCCTTTTAATACACCAACCCATTGCACATGAAATTGTTTAGAGACCGCCGTTTTCGCGCGAAACACGCTAAACAATCTTTCGCCGGAAGAACGGGCTTCTCCACAGAAGGCCACCGTTTGCCACAGCGGTAACAAATATGTTGAGCTCAATTGATGCGCGTATGAATGCGTTAGTCCGTACGTGGCCGGGATTTACGATTCCAATACGGTCGGAGCGATGGGGCCATTTTGTTTAGTATGCTGGAGCCGTTTTGTGTCTCGCTGCCGTTGCCTGTTACTACCCTAGCTCCTGTGCCCTAGCAGTGGCTTAGAATGTTCATTTGGCGATATTTAAGTAAATAAATTAGGATGTACAGCTGATTGGAAGTGGGCTGTACGTTAATGCGGCCGCCTAAATTGAATACATCTCAGCAAATAGATTGCACCACTCGTGCTCGTGCAGAACGACCATCGGGAGGTATATTTCTTTTCTTTTTTTGCTGTGGACGGATGAAAAGCCACCATTGGTATGATTGGAACGCTCAATAAGTGTGTTTATTTATTATTCCGATTTCCTGGTTACCGGTGGTACAACACCTCCAATCGCCGTTTAAATGATTATCTCACTAATGGGTTCTTTCATCAAAAAAAAACATATTAGTACGGGTTTTATGGTGGATTCTAAATCGAATTTCCGAGTTGGTGGGAAATGAAGAAAAATATTGATTAAGTGCTTTATACAAATGCATTATTACACGAGAGCTAAATGGCTGGATCGTGGTGAAGCAGGCCTTGTTGGAGATCGAGTATCTACATGGACGGGTAGCTGCAACCAGGGACTGATCATCCTAGAAAATTATTGTTGATCGGGCCATATCGAAATGACATTTCACTCTAAATAAGGCATCAAATGAAGTATTAAACTGAATTGAAATACTCAACCAAGTAGATAAGTAAGTACACAAATAGATTTGATTAACAAAAAAAACCCACTGTCTAAAAGACCGCAGCGATCTCATCCAGTTCGGTTTACCGCAGTGTAATTACTCACTGTCATCCAAATAGAAAAGCATGACTAAATGGGTCGTTATTGCAAGAAGTATTACAAAAAGCTAGTAAATAAATTCAAAAACTTTTAACTAAATCAATTACTCAAACAAATATCGATCAAGCAAACATTACGATTGCTTGATAACAATGTTGTTTAACAATTTTGTTTATCTGCAGTTAATGTATTTGAGTGTATGAGTGTGTGAGATAAAGTTATAAAGAGAGAGAAAGAAAGATACATAGAGAGATTGAAAGGCCATAATAGTATTCAGAAGATTCCCTAAGTAATTACAACAATAGATTAATTTAATTTTTATCATTTAATAACCAGGGCGGTTCAGTGGTACAGTTGTGCCCGTCATGGGCTCAAGCCTAGAATGGACCGTCCTTCCAAGGACTGACTATTCAGCTGCCTAGTATGGAATAAATTATCAACAGCCTATACAGAACAAATAAATGTAAAGATGTAACTTTTTGCTAGAAGAACGAACAAATACAAACAAATTCATTTGTACATGTTTATTTGTTAATACAAACTGACCACGTCTACAACAACACCAAACATCGTGTTTAAAGCCTCATGGCGGTAAGTAAAGTAGCGAAAGAAAATTAAAAATGCTAATTCACGTACCAGTCTATTACACAAGAAAAGCTTACCGAATACTTCAAGTTCAAAGGAACTCGGTTTTCAGCACACACACACACACACACACACACACACACACACACACACACACACACACACACACACACTAGAATCACGCACATGAATCCACCCTTTAAATCCCTACCTCCATTAGCAACAGCCCCACCCGTACATGAGCATTCATGCAAGTGGTTAGTGGAATGATTAAAACTAGCGATGGAAACCAGTTATTTTCCCTTCGTAACTCATTTCCCGCCCAGCCCCGACACACACACACACAACCCCCGGCCCTCTTCTTCAGCACACCGGCAAGGGACATTGTGTAAACCTGTGTTTTACGTGACCAAACATTTTACAGAGACTGCCAATTTTTCCGTCAAACTCCTTCATTCAAAAGCCCTCCTCCACCGTGGTGGGTGCGTTTTGCATACGGGCACTCCAACCACCCGAACTCCCCAAGAGTGAGCTTGTTGGTTACCTTTTGGCCCGGCTTGGCTTTGCACGGCGAACTACTGCCCAAGCCCCTTCTTTGCCAACGGAAGGAAGGAGGACTGCTCCATAAGGGCTGGGGGAAGGAAACATAGAAAGAGAAATCCTTCATCACGTTATGGTTTCCACCGAAGCGGTCGGTTTTCGGAAGCCAGCAGAGCTTTCACTACGTCCTCCACAACAACATCCTTACCGGGGAGAAGAGGGGCGGAGGAGGGGAAGGGGGGAAGGGCTTTTGTTGACCAATCAGTACCACGGTGGCCATGTGGCTGGCGGAACCTTCTTCGCCCTCAAACCATGACCGGTTGTGGTGCGCTGGACGGACTATCGCACTACCAAGGAACTCTGCATGCATGCGTCCGGTTTGTGGCTGTGTGTGTGTGTGTATGTATGTGTGCATGTATGTATGTAGGTAGTCCGGGGGTTTTGACCGAGGGCAAGAAAATGTGTCCCGTTGAATATTCATGAGTCGCTCGCACTGGTTTTTATGGTGAAAAGGTGGAGACAAACCTGCCATAGTTCGTCCTAGCCACCGTTACGGGCTTATGGATGGTAGTGAATTTCATGGTGCTTAGGTTTTTCGGTTTCCCTTCGGCCGCTCTGCCCTGTACAAGGGCTGTCCAAGGTTGGCTGGTTTCTTTTGTCCCAGTTCTACGACTCTTTCTCTTCCTCGTTCGGCGTTCGACCGGTTTCTAGCGCAACAGGCGCAACACAACGGGCCCGGCGCTCAGCCCGCACCATGCCCGGTGCTCAAACGCTACACCGGCGGTGAGGTGTAGTACCGGCCAACCTTGGACAGCCCCCGAGGGGCAATGCAAAATGCGCCACTCTAATTAGATCGGTAAAATGTTCACCGAAATAATTTCGTCCCGTAAAATGCTTGTACCGGTTTTAAGAAGCGCGGGCCGGGGGGCGAGAGAGGGAAGCAAACGGGTGCATATTCCAATAGGGACTGGCCACGAGCTCGTCGGTGTGTCTGCACAAACTGGTGGGCGAGGTCAGTAATTAAGATGAATCGAATGCTCTAAATGGTGCTCCATTTCAGAAGGCAATTTAGATAGATGCATATAATTTGCGCTTTTGCGAACCGTTTGGCAAAGGGCGGGAATGAAAGGGCCGGACCAGGCCGGGCGAGGTAAAGTTGATTGCAAACGAGCTTGGGAGGTGGGAAAATGTGAGACAAAATGACGTTTCCTACCTGCGCTTGACCGTTTGCTGCTCCGTCCTCCACTTCCACCCTTCCCAATCCAAACGTGCGCCAGTGTCATCAATATTCATCAATAACATTCATCGGTCGAACGGAATGCAGTTATGGTGCAATCTTGCGAACGGGGCGATGCAATCGATTGGGAAAGGTTTAACGCTAACGCGGAGGTGGTGCCGGGTTTCAAGCGGTATATTAATGGAGGTAGTTGTTTGGCGCGATTATTCGGGCTCAAAATGGATGACCCTTTTTGGCTGTGCGCGTGTATTGCCACACCGGTAAATGCTTCTTTTTTTGTCGTTCGAGTGATGAGAATTTCAAGTGTATTTGATTCGCAATGTAGTGCCTTTCTGCGGGTGCTCATTAACCGCGGAAGCATTTGAAGCACGCCAGCAAGTGCAAAGCAACACAAATCAAACCCAAATGTAGATGAATGCTTTGCAAATCGTTTGATGAAATATGCTTAAAGTGTTTTAAAATGTGGTAGCTTTTGATGTTGTGGGATAAATTGTTTTGATTGAGGTATGGTATGTATGATAGCGTTCCAATTTATGTATTTTCATAAGTATCTGGGAAAGTGTTTTTTTGTATGCACCACTAACCATTGGAACTAATGTGGGCTGAGCTATACCAGCAGCCTGCAATTAATTTCCTTTACGCGGCAGAGCATATTAATTTTGATTTAAATTTATTTTCAGGAAATGAACAATCAACAACTGCCAGTAAACATAAATACATTCCTTTTCCTATTCAGCTCATACACAAAACATCATACACAAAGTGGACATGGAAATTAGGAAACAACATTAAAACAGTCCAATTCCAGACAACTTGGTGTGCTTATTACATGGTGTAGGCTTCATCATTTTTGAAAATCAAACTATGCATCACTGAATGGTTGAATGTATGGGAGCTCGGAATTTTACCTACCCGATTCCGATTCCGTGTTTGGAATCAATTCCTGAGCCGATTCCGATTCCGAAATCGATTCCGATTCCGAAACCGATTTCGCAGTTGACTCCGGAGCCGATTCCGGTGCTCCGAAATCAGAATCGCCACCGAAATCGGAATCGACCTAGGAATAACAATTTCGCAGAATCAACTCCAGAATTGGAATTAGTTCCAGAAACAGAATTAGTTTTTTACTTCAAATAGTTTCAGAATTTCAGAATCAGTGCCAAAGTTTCCATGATAATTGATCGTTTACGAGTAAATTTGTATTCTTTGCGGCTATCAATATGTAGTATCATTGGACCCAAACGCCTATTCTTATGGAGATGACGACACCGAATACGATTTCGAAGCCCGATTTTGATTTGGGAGCCAAATTCCGATTCTGAAGCCGATTTCGATTCCGGAATCAATTCTGATTCTGGAACAGATTCCGGAGCCAATACCGGAACCAATTCTGGAACCGATCCCGGACTCGATTCCCGAAATTGATTCCGGACTTACTACCCGTAATCGACATTTATTAGTCTCTAATCTTATCCGACATAAGTTCGCACGAATTATCCGGAACGATCGCTTCCCTAAAACGCTCGCTTCCTAAAAACAACTAGACACAACTATTTCAATATTACCTGCGATGGGATGTCGCAATTATTTGGTCGCAATCACAAGGAAAATACTGCCAACGTGAACTTTCGGCGAAGGTATTCATTAAAATATGGCCTCGGGACTGATATAATGAGCAGCAAATCCATTTTCTTGGAAAAAAGAAACCACCATTTGCATACCCTAACATTACCACGAGTTGGCAGCTTGATTTGTTTTCAGCATGGTTCGTACATTTTTCAAACATTCCTTCTCATCACGATATTACTTAAACAGCTAATGCACACACACACACACACGTGCCATCATGCTTCCTAATGGCTTTCATCGTTATCGCCATAATCGAATGCCACATATTATGTATTTCGCCGGAAATTTCCACCATGCCGGGCCGTGCATGGCAAAGATCACACATATGCCGGCCGGCAACACACGATCACGATGCTAAACTTTCTTCTTCGGTAATTCAATCTACCAAATCTGCACAGCTCAGCACGCGCACTCTGGCGTACTGGTAGCAGACATCGTAACGTTTCACCGTCCAGCCCCGTGAAAGTACTAGCGCATATGGTAAAGTTTTCCCGCCCTTGTGAACCATCGGCTAAGGACGGTTCGTCGTTAATTAATGAGTACATGTGAATCATTCATTTGTGCAGCCGGTTGCATCGAAACCGCTGCACCGTATGGTAGTGAACGATCGCCACGGTTCGTTCGTCAACGCTTCATCGGAGCTTGGTCCCTTGTGATCTAGCGTTTACGGGCGAACGGTTAGGGAGTGCCTTTAATTCTTAATGTTCACTCTAGCTCAAGCGAACTGAACTGATTTGCGACTGATCGCACTGTTTTAGGTAAAATTAAATACATTAATCAACAGGAAAATGTAATGTTTCCTTTATTTAGAGCAAAAAGTAGCTGCAACTACCCAGTTTAATTCGAGCAAAAGGTTTACTTTCCACTTCAACTACCCCCCTCTGCATAACTACGAACAAGAGGATATGTTTGCACCACCAAACGACAGCTCGAGCAACTGTCAAACTCCCACCCGGGTCCCACCTAGCGCCCTCTAATTGGCTCTGTTTGGGTAGCACATTTAATTGTCCTCTCATCTGACCGTACCTTCCGTACACCAGTCCAATCCGAATCCTTCCCGTTCGCTCCAGGGGATGACATTCGAACTTTTGCTCGGACCGCCAAAATGCATCAAGCCTTGGCACGGGCCCCCAAAACTCTAACTGCCATAGCGAACCAGTGGCTGTCCCATTCGCCATTCGTAAAGAGGAAACACCACCAAGGATGGCTCACTGCCACGAACAGTACGCCGCAGTACACAGCGTGGGCAAAGGTGGACGTCTGGGCTGCTTCGGGCGTTAGCGGCCCGCTAGCTCGTAGCGGAATTAAATTATTCTTTGATTTCGGGTATGGCCAGTTTGGCGCTTACCAACGACCGTAAAAAAAAACATCGAAGCAAAAACTCAACAGCGGCAACAACACGCCGATCGCCGAAACCGAGATCCCCACGCTTGTACTTTCCCATCTCATTACAACGCACTGCACATAGCACACGGGGGAGTCGGACTACCGTATTCGTCCGAGTACGGCCAACCTCCACACAGTTCCGACGATACTTTTTGGTGCTCAAATTTAACCGTACGAGCAGACGGGACGGAGAGGCTCGTGTAACAGCGGAACGGTTTCGAGAATTCAACCATCATCACCGCTGCTGGCGTCATCTGTTGCCAGATGTAGTGCGCAATGCAATGGGACAGTGGAATTAGGAGCGGATTGGTTGGATGGTTATTTGGGGGGAGATGAATGTATGCACGATACGTCTAGCGAATTATTTCCCCCGCATCCTCCTGCAGGGGGCGTAAAGCTAAGCTCTCTATATCTCTCTCCCTCTCTCTTTCCTCTCACCCGGTAGGCGTAAATCGTATCGGTTAAGCTCATGGACCACGGTGTAGTCATCGTCATTTGGACTAAAGCTTCTCCATCCCGAATCGTCTGCCTACGTTTTTGGGGGATACTTTGGCTAAAGTTTCCCCTATCGAGAGCAAGCGTGGTGTTTTTGAACACATTCAATTCAACTTCGTACAAGTGTGGACATACATTTGCTAGGGTCGACTTACCGAGCGACTGGGACTGGGAACGTCGGGGAAGCATTAGCGCCGATCTTCCAAACAAAGGTCAAGGGATTAAACTCAAACTTTGGTTCGTATTAGGGTGGTGTCAGGTGTGGCAAAACATAAGCTATTCATCGTTTAACTAATAATAAAAGGAAAAATTCTATTTCGAATAGCATTTAATCTCAGCTTTAACAATTTCCCGGCATACTTTGGGACACTAATCCACCCTTCCTTCAACTCCGTAAGTAGACGAGATAGGCAATAATCTGCCGAAAATCGGCTGGCTCAGATACGCAGCTGCTAATTGCTACCAGCTCAAAGTTTACTGAACTTTAATTTTAAACTTTACAATCTCTTGCAAAAGTCCACAGAGATAAAAAAAAACGAAAACACTTTTATTTCCTTGCTGCTTCCCTGTCTCTCACATGCTTTCACTCGCTTTCCCGCCCCGACAAACGCTCACTCAATCCACAAACCAAACCGATTCCCATTCTAACTAATCCCACCATCCAATTCTCTGGGAAAGCTCGCGTAAGTAAATCATAACTCAGTGTATCGAACTTTTCCAATTAATTATTGCAAAATAATAAATAACCCCGTGCGTCCCAATGCCCTCCCTACCTGACCGTGGGTTTACCGCTACCCCCCATCCACCGCCAACCGTTGACGTCGCGTCGCGTTTTCGGGGCGGTCGGTTCGGGATAGTGAAATAAAAGCAAATTTACTTTGCGCGTTCGTTTGTTGTTTCGGCGAATGATTTACTTGCTGCCGTGGAATACGGCGGAGCATCAAACCGTTTCGCGTGCGATTTGAGTTTTCGGTAAGGTAAACGAACAGCAACAGATTATCCATACTGTGTGGTTTTGGTAGTTTAGAGAGCTTCTTTGCTTTAATCCACAATTCTATGCCACTCGGCCCTGGTCTGAGTTGTTTCGGTGGGAAAAACGATACACAATCTCATACGTTAAAGCATAACATTATGTAATTTTGAAACAATTGGACTCAATCTGGGACCAAACAAATTCTTGCTGATTGTTGTGAAATTCTTCATTTAATTTACGGGTAGTTTGGGATTTATCGTAGTCAATTCCATTTGCTTGGCTGATTTTCGTTTGCAATTGTCGATCGGAATAGACAGCACTGTTCCTCTCGTGAACCAATCCGAAGTAATTGTATCGAGTTCCGATTTTCAAACTTATATTACGATGGGATTCAACGTCCGCATAGTGTGGTATTCAAGCACTAGAACATCTAAAGCTACATCAGGAAGGTGCTACCAAAGCCGAGATAGTTGCCGACATGGATCCGAAAAATGTAATACAGAATCCTTGATTTTTCATTGTAAGGAGACCCACGACAGAGACACCCTAACACACCCTTACAAAACCCAAAAACCCGTAGGGCTGGCTGGTTCTCAAGAGTCTGTATGCCATTGAGTTTCACCTGTGGCCATTCTCCATACTTTGTAGTACTCTGGAATAGCCTTAAGAGCTCGTTTATGCATGGCAAGGTTCAATGATGGTCCAAATTTCCAAAGAAGTGTTCGTCCTACGACACTTTCTGCAATCATCCCGCTATCTGAAATGTTCTTTTGCGAGTCATCCTTTGTGGGTGAGATTTTTTACCTTTGTACCTTTAATAATGCGCATAGTAAGTAACGCCGCTACGTGTCAGGTGATAGCTACAATAGCCCTAAAACCGATCATATTCATACTTTCATCAAACTGTGCAATTATCCTGTCTTTTTTTTTGTGTTTCTATAAAAGTACTTCACAGAAATCGAACACAGGAAAAGCTTTAACGGCTCAATGCCACCATGCGGAAACTCTTAATTATATCGATAGCTAGCGACATCATTACATTGTAACACGTAAAATCACAAAGATATGTTATGCTACCTCCCATCAAAATGCGTTTTAATGACGAATATCACTCCGCATACGGGACTACAAACGCTCCGAACAATCATGCATGCCCCAGTTCTTTATTGATACGTTTTATTTTAATTACTCACCTCCTGCTGCCGTGAAGCTGCAGCATGCAGCATCGCAGATGCATCGATTTTCAGCGCCAAACGCGTGGCACGATCGGCCCGGGAAGCCCTCCCACCAATCATGTAAATCGTAGGTGAACGGCACCTGTCAGGAGAATAATTACTGCACAAAATGGGGAGTCAAACAGTGCCGACGACAGCACAAACACATGCCGGCGTGCGACGTGATTAGAGAAGCTGCCATACCAGCCGGCCTTCATCTATCGTCCCGTGTTACCGTGTCCGCGCCAACCCCGCACCTTCATTCCTTTCTTGCCAAGCGGGGCACAAAGCTTCAAGAAAACGGTGCACCCAAGTGCAGCGGAAGTACCTTTTGTACGTTTTCAACACGACCCATACAGCTGCACCCCGTCCAACGCGGCAAAACGGGTGGGATGATGTTCTCTTTACCGCTCCGGCTAGAAAATTGCTCGCTAACGGCTCGAAGGCAACATGGGCTTCCGCTTTTCCGGACATTTTCCGGCAGAAGCCGCTACCAGTGCGCTTGAATGTGCGTGTGTGTGTGTGTGAGAGAGAGAGAGAGAGAGGGAGACAGGGAGAGAAAGCAGCCGATCTCAACTTGGCACATTAAGAGCAACACGTTTGCATAGTGTACGGGATAAATTTACGTGAGTGTGGTTGCATATGCAAAAGGGCAATGTAGTATCGAGGATATAGTAAAGAGTAAGAGAGATGTATAGCGAGAGAGAGAGAGAGAGCCTGAATCTTTCAAATGCACTTTTTGAACCCACCTGTGTAGTTTGCTTGTTGGGGGATCATCTCGTACTCTCCTTCCTTTGCCGCGGGGCAACTTTGCTCACCCGACACTGCAAGCAGCGGATGGGCAGCAAACCGGGGGCCAGCAATACTTGTACACATTGTACGCAAGCGGACATTCACCGACACCCCGGCAGCGCTACATGAAGTCATTAGAACTTTCAGCGGACGACATAAAATAGCGCAGCACCGCGCAGGACAAAGGACGGGCGCGGTGCACAGTGGGTTGCGCTGCACCAAGCTGAAGCTATCAAAGAGTGCGAAGACAAATGAATGAGATGCAAAAAAGGGGAACATCAGACGGCAAGCTTGCGCCTGTACGACCTTTGCGCGGACCGGGATGTGCGTGTGTGGCTATGTACGCGCTTGTGTGTGTGTGCGTGTGTTTCCTCCTGCGAGCAACAGGGCAAAAGGTTGTGTGCACTCGGGCAAAGCAACAGCATTGCTCGGCGTTACCACCTCGCACCACTCACAGCCGGAAGGCACCACCGTTCCACATCCGAAAGCAAGCATTCAAACGACCATTTCCCGGGCTGGCTGGCTGGCTGGCTTTCGTTTGTTTTCTTTTTCTCTCTCTCTCTCTCTCTCTCTCTCTCCCCTCGCTAGTTGCTCCGGACGGGGCCTCGGGCTACGGGACTGCCGGATGCATTGGGACCCCCGGTGCATACAGGTCCGCACAGCGCAAACGGAAAACGTCACAAAGTTGTATCGCTTTTCTCACGTCCGCCGGCCGCTCATTCGCAACGGTCGGAAGCATCGAGTGAGATTACAGGAAACCGGAACATACCCGTACACGGCTCGAGCCAGCGACGGCGGAATGACAAACCGGAGAAGAAGAACGTTTACACGGTGACAATAGAATCCCGGTGGCACGGTAAAGGTAAGGCGCACTACGTACCCAACCATCATGCTGCACACTGTTTGATCGTAGCGAATGTTTCCCCAACATTTCGAGGGAATCAATTCGCAAGAAAAATAGCTTACAATCATCGACATGATAGTTTATTACACGTTTGCTTCCTTCGTGCTTCCTTTCCACCCCTGCATGCATGTAAGCAGCGCAAGCAATTGGGAAATGGTTTTGCAGTGATTGAAGTTAAAGTGTTCTCAGTTTGATGCAATTCCAAGGAGTGTTGGTTCGTCGTGCGAGCTGGGTTGGAATTTTCATTTTAATTTAGGATTGAAGTTATACCAAGTGCGCACATGTTGGACAGCTTTTGCAGCTCGGTACTTACTTGGTGCATGGTGCGTTCGATACAGATTGACTGTTGATTATAACGAAGCGTAGATGGATGCTTTGGACCGTTCACAAACGTATGTAAATAATGTGACAGTCTTTGAGATGAACGAAAACATGGAGAAATGTGAGGAGCTGCCGAAGGAGCGTCTGGAAATAAATATGCTATTTTCAGCCCAACTTCCCGACAGCACATTACTTTACGTTTGATTAGACTACAAGCCACAATTTAGGAACAAGTAGTGTGTCCTGGGAGAACTGAAAAGGAAGTTTAATCAGTCGAATTGCAATCAACTGTTTTTAACGGACAGTTTGGTCAATGTCTATCAACGCACTCTGGCAGCTATCGAACAAGACATCGGACATGAAAAATGTAAGAAAGTTGACAGATACGAGACGATGTTTATTCTTGTTTATTCGAGATGTCTGACGGGGCACCTCCATATAACTCTATACGTTTGTTCGAGCCTGGTGTCCGATGTTAGATTATTGCCAGAGCGCGGTGTAAGTCTTCAACCAAATCTTTAAACAGCAATATGTATCCATCAATAATGCGATATATCTCAAATATCCTAAACGTCCTACATTTAAGCATTCTACAATTTAAGATAATGCCTTAGTGGATGTAATGGCAGGCTTTTAATATAGGCTATTGTATGAATGCTTTAGAAACCTAAAGCTCGGGGGACATTGTCCGTACTTGCCAGAGTAATTTAGATTTTTACTAGCGCATCTGGCGGCGGCGGCGTTGGCTGGTGGAAGCTTTTTGTCAAATAATTTGGAGCCGGTTCAAAAATATGTTATTTTTCCATGTTTTTTTACTTAAATCGGACGAGAAAAGTTTTGTAAAAGATAGACAGACATGTTCTGCAAGCAGTGTATATCCACTTTTGTATCGAAAAACGATGAAAATAATACTTATTTTTTCAGATCCGGCACGACCATTCTCTCGATGACCAAAAAAAAGCTTCCACCAGCCTCCGCCAGATGCGCAGGTGAAAATCGAAATTACACTAGCGAGTGCGGACCATGTGCCCCGGCCTTAATAAAAATCTTCCCAACAAATTCGTTTAAGATGTACCACAAATATAAGATAGAATTTTCCCCGTTGCTATAGATAGTGTGTTGCATTCAAAAGTCCCAAAACCTTGGAAAATCATTTGAAAGAGTAATTCTATCAGCGAGTATAGTAGCGAGTAGTTGGAAGAGTATATCCGAGGTATCAGCTACTATCACCAAGTGCCTACCATTTATCGTAACAAATTGCTAGCTACTAAAAATAACAAGGCCCAGCTGACAATCAATCGTTTCCAGAATATCAGAAGAATCCCCAACAAGCCGCTCAATTATCGGAAATTGAAAAACTGTCTCACAAGTGTTTGCTACTAATCAGTGCCACTTACAGCGCCCTTCCGGGTGTACTTCCCATTGCATCGTTGTCCATAGCGAAAGTGGGAAGTTTATCTTCACCAGCTTGCGCAAAGCGACATACCTCGTCGCCTTTTGCGGCACTCAATAAACAGTAGACCACGTGGAAAAACAATGACCTGATGACAGATTTCTTTGGTTTTTCCCGCAGCACAGCAGCTCCTGGTGTCTACGGGCAACTAGACTCCTCCGCACCGCGGCTAAAATCTGCTAGCTGGCGAGGATAGTGCAACCATCTCACACACCCTCTCTATACACTCAAAGGGCGTGTATTGGCACGTGAACCTTTTACTTTAATAACTTTTGACGGCATGGTAGGGTGGTAGAACGCCACCTTCGTAGACACTTAACATCGCGCTGCCACTCACGGTCATGGTCGCTTCCGTCTGGCTGCACTGGCTGGATCGGTGAAACCCGCTAATCCACCGGAACTGACTGGTGCGCCAGGATGTGTGGCTTTCTTGATTTCATTTCTCTCCCGCTTCCCTTTTCCACTAACAGAAAACTGTGCCACCCTCTTTGCGAAATCACATTCACCAACGACGTGGCTGGCTGCTCGGTGATTAAAATGCAGCAGTCTTTTCCGCAATGACACACACACGCACACACACACGCACATACAAACGCGCCCCCCCCCCCCCCCCCTCCATTTTTATGCCTTTTTGCGTGTGCAAAAACAAAAGATCCACTTCTGACCGGGTGGTAAGGGCATGCGGGTTCCAACAAACGGGACAAGTAATTTATTTCTTATTTATTCCACGCTTCCCGCGAAACGCTGCATTGCCATTGCGGTACGACTGGTTCGACTGGAATGCTGCCGCTGCTTTTCCTTCTGTTCTTTATCGTTTGAGCCAGCATTTCTTTCCCTTTTTTGTTCCCTGCGCGTGTCCCCATCGCCGTGAGTGAATTAGAAGATTCACAAATATCCTCTCACCATTTAAGAACGCGGGCTAAAACTGTACGTCTTTGTGTGTGTGTGTGTCAGCCTATTCCAATCGGCTCCGAATCGCCGGTACTTGCTGCGTCTAATTTATCACGCAACGTTGGGGGACAGTCCAGTTAAAGCTCTTATTATCATGTTAATTAAATTGTCCATTTCCGTTGCGTTGCGGCGGCAGAGGCATCGTTTTCGTGAAATGAATCATTCAGAGTCTTGCGAGAGTGCCGAGAATCTCGAGCGGCGATTAAAGATAAAGCGCCCTTTCGCCTCGCCACTATCCAATTAGCTTGCCGAGGAAGGGAAGAGAAAGCCCCTCGAAAACAACAACCCTTAACACTTTAAATCGAACTGTGAATTCTGCGCACGCTTCCAGGAAACGCGAGATTCCAGAAGTTTAGAGGGCTGTGAAGGGATCGAATCGCGCGGTATCAGCGGTAACGCTTCCAAACTGCCGCTTCCTCTTGGGGCGCTTTTGTGGGGGCTGCACGCAACAACTTTTCAAGAAATACCCCCCCAAACCACCGTCGAGAGCCGTGGTGGTCGTGGAAGGGAAAGCACAATGCGATGGAAGTCCCACGGTCCCCACTTCCCCGATTTGGGGTGGGATTCATTTCGATCTTCTCACTCGACGGTCGGCCGCTTTTCTCCCTCCCCCCCCCCCCTCTCGGAGATAATAATCCTTTTTTGTCTTATCCGTTCGCCCTGCCGCTGTGGTACATTGCAATCAGGCGCACCGGCAACAACCCGAAATAAAAACAAAAATAGATCATCCCTCGCACGTGACCGAATCGGTGGTTGCTGCTTGCGCGGCACCCATATGCTAGCCTTGGTGGGTCAGGTGTGATGGAGGGATTTATGTGTACGTGGGTATCGGCCGTATCGGAACAGTGGGCCACACAAGGCGAAGAACCACCACTCACTAGAAGCTGTCTCCAAACTTTCGTCCAACCTCGTACCGTGCTGCTTCGTCGGGCTCTTGGATCCATGCTATGGACCTATCTTCCTTCGTAGTTTTGGTGGTCATGTTCCCCCACACACCGAACCGAGCTGTTCGTTGTGGCTAGTTGTCTTACCCTGTTGTTGTGCAATGAATAGTTCGTTCCTTCGTTCTCTTCGTTTTTTTTTTTTTTCAACTTGATCGATCGAACCCGAAAATACGAAGCACACGTCCTTTATCACCACGGGAACTGACGGTGCAAACTTCTGCTCGCTGCACATAGCGCAGACACAACCGGCCAAGCTAAATAGTTTCGCTGCGAAGCACTCCGTTTCCGCATCCCGGGATGCACCTGGGTAGTAAATAATTTTGATACCTTCAACATCTGTTTCGAATGGGTGGAGTAAATGTTCTTTTCAGTTCATTCCATCCGTCGTTTTCGTTCTAAACCGGTTTTCACACACATGGCTTATGATTCTTTTTCTTTTTTGTTAATAATTTTGGCCTTTTCTGTTGAAAACTTTGTTGGATCTCGATCGAAGTTTTACGTTCTAGAAAATAATGCTCTGTCACGTACGAAACACACAAAAAAACCTGTTCCCAGTGGGAAGTCCACTACGAAGCAGGCAATTAAATGTGGACCAATTAGCAATTCCAAAACTGTGGATGAAATATAATCAGATTTTTTTGTATTAAAAAACTATGCAATATTTGACAGGTATAACAACATGCTAGCTGACGACTCTATCATGCGATGCTACCGATGGTAGATAAATAAATATGCAATAAAGAAGTAAGTAAATAAATTAAATAAAGTCTGGGCATCTTCTTCTTCTTCTTTAGCACAACATCCGCTGTCGGTCAAGGCCTGCCAGTACCCACTAGTGAAGTGAGCTTGGCTTTCAGTGACTTATTGTTACCATAGCAGGATAGTCAGTCCTACGTATGGGGAACACACGGTCTATTCGGGGCTTGAATCCATGACGGGCATGTTGTTAAGTCGTTCGAGTTGACGACTGTACCAACAGACCGGCCTGAGCATCATGATCAGATGAAAACAGACAAAATTCCAAAGAAATTAATTATGTTGCATAGTCTTTTCTGGCTTGTTCCACACTATGAGATGTTAAAATCTTTGAAAAATGGGTACGTATTCAGTTACAGCTCGCTGATCTACTTCAAGATATTCTGCATGGTGGAGATCTGGTTAAAGATAAATTTTCCATATCTTTTCTGAAAGGTTGCCAATACCATTCAAATGTGTGGAACAAACAATTTAAATTGAACAGGAATTGAAACTGTATAAAAAAATACATACAATTTATGATAATTTTAGATATTAATCCGAAATTGAAGACTACTGCTTATTCATGTGCTGAGCCTTATGCCTTTTGATTTTCAGATATTTTTATTCGTTACTTAAATTATTATTATTTAAATGTGTATAAAAATATTTCAAGTGATCCGCAATCAAGTGATGATCTCGTAAAGTAATTAATGTGTACTATTAGGTAATAGTGGCGCTCAAAGCGTTACAAGATAAAATTTCAACACTTCATCAAACACCACCAACATAAACTACAAGGCGCCTCCACGGGAAAACCTGAACGTCAAATTTCAGCTGATTTTATGTTAATGTATAAAATAATGTAAAGGTGAGTACTACTTAACCATATTCATCTTTTAAGTACGATAAATTTACAATTGTGCCTCGAAATTGTGCCTTCTTTGGCACTAGTTACACCAAACCCCAGCAGGCAGGTTAGGCTGAACCTGAATAAAACAGGTTCAGCTTGACAGAACTCATCGCTTCACAACACAACATTAGCATTAGCAACGATGTATCCTTCCTTTTGGTTGTAAATGCTAATCCTTTTGCTGCTGACACGCCTGTATGTCCACCGTGCGTCAATGTTACGATACGCCATACACACATACACGTACACACTTCAAAACCTTCGTTCCCGGCGGTCATAACGAGATCAAACGCGCTGATCCTTGCTAATGTGTGTTCCGAGAAAATACTATCAACAAGGTTAAATGACTGCAGGGCTGGGCTGCTGTGCCAGTACGGCAGGCATCCTTTGCCCTGTCAGCACCGGATATGAGCGGGCACAGAGCAGCCGTACCTAGAAAGGAAAATGATTGTAAAGAGCTAATGGGCTACAGAAACAAGCTAGGTGTTTATCAAAACCTCGTTTCGCAAACTGTTCGCAATAATTGGATTACCAATGCGAGCTTTCGGCTGCTTTCAATCCAACTCACACCTGGGAAGCGTTTTTTTTTTGCTTCACTTTATTTCCCGATGCAAAACGTGCTAAATATGACGTCAAGTATTTCCTCCGTCTCCACCGTGCCCGTTATCTTGCCGATGCAACGCACCGCATTCCGCAGGTGATGCGTAACGATCGCCAGATCCCGGTTCGATGCACCAGTTTCGTGGAAATAGTCTCGGAACCGCTCCAGGCACGCCAAACACTGCTTCAGATGGTAGCGGTGTCGCTCCTGGCTGATGGTTGGACTTTCGACCGAAGGATCACCGCACAGCTGCACCAGACGTGTTTTAAGGCGCTCGAGAAGCTCCGGCAAACCGGACTGCGTTTGGCAGGACAGAAAACTAAAGCTATGGTTATGCGCTGACAGCCGTTCCCGTGTACCACTGGTCAGTAAGTCACATTTGTTCAACACTATCAACGTGCGGGACATCATATCCGCGTCCAGGCCAAGCGTTTGCATGTACTCCCGCAGGTAAGTATCCATTCGGTCGACCGTTTCGACACGGGAAGCGTCCACTACCAATAGTAACAGATCGGCACTTTCCACATACGTTCGAGCACGTGCAATGCCTTCACTTTCTACCACATCTTCCGTGCCCTCCCGCAGCCCGGCAGTGTCGCCCAGTATCACTGGATAACCGCCAATGTCGTAGTGCGACTCGACGATGTCCCTTGTCGTGCCGGCGATGCTCGTTACGATCGACACGTTGCGCTGACTGAGCAGATTTATCAGGCTACTTTTGCCCACATTGGGCGCACCAACGATGGCCGTTCGCACACCGTTCCGGAGCCGCTCTCCGCGCCTATTGTCGTTCAGATGGGCTTTCAGCTGTCCGATTACGCCTTCAATGTTCTGCACCGCTACGCTCAGCACATTGTCATCGACGTCCTGATCTTCGGCAAAGTCTATGTACGCTTCGATGCTGGCGATAGCCTGGACGAGCTGAGTGCGCAGATCGTTGTAAAAGCACGACAGCTGCCCATTTGCTTGCCGTAGTGCTTGCTTCCGCTGCGCTTCCGTTTCGGCGTGGATCAAATCCGCCAGACCTTCCACTTCGGTAAGATCCATCTTCCCGGCGTAGAACGCACGTTTGGTAAACTCGCCCGGTTCCGCTATTCTGGTGTCGGGAAATGTGGCTAAGCTGTCGTACATGGCGGACACTATGGCCGTGCCTCCGTGGACGTGAAACTCAATCGTGTCCTCGCCGGTAAAGCTTTGAGGGCCTGTACAGTAAAAATAAAGGGAAATCATTATAACAGTTCATGTTCAAAAAGGCTAGCTGGTATAGCTGATATTACCTGGGAACCATAACAAAAGCCCTCGATCTATCATTGCGTTCGTTTGACCGTGGAATATTTTTGTCAGTACGGCTCGCCTCGGTTCCGGAAACGATTTTAATCGAGTTTTTTTGTCGATGATGGCACGTGAGGCTGAGCCGGACACTCTTATTACTGCTACACCACACTTTCCGAATCCTAAAATGGGACGAGTAAATAAAAAAAGCATTAGAATGTATAACAACATATCATCTGTGTGATTCATCGACTGAATTACAATAAATTAAGTGAAAACTGAAATCTACAAACTTAAAAAGCGACTTTAAAATTATTCCAATCATATAAGCAAATTCACTTTGCCACATTCATAAAAATAATTATTTTAATTTTTTTGGTAATTTAACGACCGAAAATTTTGAATTTTGGCGCCATCTATTCAAATTTGACAACACACCCATCTGTGACATCTGTGGGAGACAGCTGATCCGAAAGTAAACAATCCCGCAACCAAAACAATACCGGCGGCACCGCCAATTGGAAATACCAATCTTTTAGCTCTTCTGCATTCATTTTCACTTTCAGCGTATTATGGTATACGTTGCTTACCTGAAGATAGGCCAAAGATTGTCGAACTATTTCGTACGGTTTGCCGTAACGTTATATTAAAGAACTGTTTCACAAACATTGCGCCGTACAAGCGACTGGTCAACATTTTCCCTGGACTGTTTATCACGACTGAAATGCGCGATATTTCATTGCATAATATAGACAACAACAAAAAACGTAAAAATGGTTAACACTGTGTTTGGTAAATCAAACTTTTACTCCCAATCGCCAAAAGCAAACACAAAATAAAAATTGAACGTGTGAGAAGGCTAGTGCAGTTGTTTTATTTATGTTACTTTGACACATGCATTGCACTTGCATTTTGAGTTTGATTGGAATGAAATAAAAGACCATTATTGTAAATCAAACATCTGTTGGCGGCACTAAATCTTAGCAATAAAAACATAAATTTCTTTAAATCCTATAATAAAGCTCCATGCAGAAAAAGATGGCATTTCAGAAAAAAGAACGAAAAGACTGTGGCCGCGGCTTAACTTCTCGATGTTTGTGTTATTTGACACCTAGGTGGCGCTAGTGTCGAACAAAAGAGTATTTAGAATTGTCGTTATGTCCATTGCCAGTTTTTCATTACATTTCATTTCACACTCATTTCCTCGATCAATTGCTGTTGAAAGGACTCAAACGAATGCGAAGATTTATGAAGTTTTTGTCATATTCCTTTTGTTAAATTTTCAACTCGATTTTGAACACCATTCGCGTTACACCTTCGTTACGAGACGTTACATTGTAGCTGTCAAAAATATCGCTTCATTTTGTTTATGGCAGACCTTTGACCGCAGCCTCATGTTTACTAAATAAACACACATTTTGGTGCAAAAAAGTACAGAATCCAATGAAAAACGTGTGACTATGTGTTTTTGATGCCTTTTGCATCTAATTTCTGGCCAACTTACTGCATCTTCCAGATGGTAGCATACGAAAAACCCGCTCCCCACGCTGACCTATTTTAACCGTCATCTTCAAACTTTAAAAAAAAAAAAAAGCAGGCACAAAAATGTCACTGTCAACACTCTGCGTTTGCGCCCCCACTTTCCACACATCGTACAGGTTCGTAGCGAAAGACAGATATTCTTTTTTCTCTCATCCCTACTGTAACCCCGTACATACACTCATCCACAGGGGTTGTGCCACAGGAAATAAGGCAACATATTCGCGCAAACTAATCGAGGTAGCGAGGTAATGTGTGCATCGCTAAAGCTGTAAAGTGTAATAAACAGATCGTGTGCTGCATCGCATTGGCGCATTCGAGGGTGTGTGTAAAAAGTGTTTCGCCACGGGGCCCAAGGAAACTCGAGTGCTGTGTGGTTCTAGGCCGACCCCCTCTGGCCGAGGTGGTGGTGGCGCGGTGATCGATGCGAGTGAAAACGTCGCTTTTCACGGGAACACCGCAGCGCGTCCGCGTTTCGATGTCAAAGTGTGTGTGTGTTTTCCTTTCCCCCTACTGGAAGCCTAACGCCGAGCTACGGCCGACCCGTCAAGAAGTGGCGCTGCCACTGGCTTGTACCTGCGTGCGTGTGTAGCAGCAGCCGCCACCGCTTCCAGACAGCCAGATTGTGCCAATATCGGTGAAATTTAGTCGTGAAAACTCGAATGCTGCGTGCTAGCAGCAAATTTGCAAGCAAAACAAACGGTCGGTAGAACGTTCAAAGTGAGCCTCTAACCCAGCGGCAACTACGGGGGTGGTTGGTTCTGTTATTGCGTACCAAAAGAGACATCCCCCGCTGCAACCCTTGCTGGCTGTGCGTTTAGGTGAGTAAAGGTGTACTTGTAAGCAGCAATCCCATTGCACCGATGCCTCAAAATAGGCTCGCAAGTTGGGTCGCAAATAGGCACACAATCAATCACGTCGCGCCAACCAAACAGTGTACCGCCACAAGGCTGCACGGTGCCTTTCCTCCTCCGTGCTGCTAATGTGCATATTCATTAGGGATACCGAAAGCCATCCGTCTCATGCATTGCTGACAGAAGGCCTTCCTAGCCTAGCGACGGAATGAGCCTACTCTTCCTAACTGGAGTTTATATGCATGCCAGAGACGGAAGTGTTTGTGGTTTGTTGCGGTTCCTCCGAACCCATTTGATTGTCCATCCATGTGTATGGAAGAGAATTGTTTTGCGGTTAACCATATGGTAATTCAGTTTGTTATCTCGTGCGAAAACAACAGCTCTCCGGCCGGCCGGGTAAAAAGTGGACCATGTGTATGGGTCTTGAAGCGAAAAAAAAACTATCCACAATTCTCTCCCATCGCCCCGAAAAAAGCACCTTTTTACAGAAAGTTGACCGGGAAGTATTTTCCGCCCGTGGATTTGGTGGCGCTGCTGCTAGAATGTTATGTAAATAATAACACGATGCGTATGCCGATGCAATGCAATGCATACTGCTGCGCATACAGCGAAATTCACAAAGTATATCGCTCATGAACAAACAAAAACAAACAGCCCTGTAGCGCGAATTGAATACAACACCCTACACGATCGTGTGGATTATTCCATCATCCAGCAGCAGGCCGGAATGCAACATTTCGGATGCACACAGTAGTAGTGCTTGCTTGCACCGGCTCCATGGCATGCTGCGAACGCATGGTGAAAACGCGCAGGTTTCTCAATAGGTGACTTCTCGGGATGTGCGAGGGGAAAAGGGTGGGAGAGAGAGAGAGAGGCAGAGAGTGGGTTGCTGTTTGGATTGCTTTGCTTCTGCCCTACGCTTCACCTGCTCCAACTCCCCCCCGACGGCCCCATGCCGGGTGCAGTGCGAGAAGAGAATATTGATTTTTTCCCTCCGGCAGGCAAAGTGTGCCGAAGTTTCTTCGCTCCCGAACCAGGAAGAAACTGCCAACAACACACACACACAACGCATCCTGCACCGCATGCAGGGACACATACCGCCCTTTCGTACTGTGCAAACACAAACACAGAAAAGCTTTCGTCCTTTGCAGGGGGATGGGGGGATTGACGGATGATGCGTTTTACGGGAAGAGATTTGTACCGTATTACGAGCATGATTTAGGCTTCATATAAGGTTAATTTGTTGTAAAATTGGTTTCTCTAACACCTTCCTGTGAATAACCCTATTTTTTATGCATTTTAGATACCTTCGGCAGAAAAGTGCCCTCCCCCTTCCCAGGAAGCGCTTCACAACTCCCACACTCAACCGTGAGCGCGTGGTAACGGAAAAGCTGGCTACCAATACCCCTACCCTGCGATGTCGGTGAAGATCTCGTTCGAAATCGGGCATGTGGCCTCGGTCAAGAGCCGCCCGACGGCGGAAGGCTACACGCACGACTGGGAGCTGTTCGTGCGCGGCCTGGACGGTACCGATATCAGCCACTTTGTCGACAAGGTGGTCTTCAATCTGCACGAATCCTTCCCCAAACCGAAACGAGGTAAGAGCAGCGGCAACAGCAGAGATAGCGATTGGCAGTGTGAATACAATGTTTGTCCCATTTTCCAGTGTTTAAAGAGCCGCCCTATCTGGTGAAGGAAGCCGGGTACGCCGGTTTCATACTGCCCGTTGAGATTTATTTCAAAAATCGGGACGACCCCAAAAAGACCGTGTACAACTACGATCTCGATCTGACGCCGGCAAAAAATCAGCGCGAAGATTACGTGTTCCACAGCCCGTCGGATGAGTTCCGGCGGAAGCTGCTGAAGGGTGGCGGTTCGATCATACCCGGCAGCGGTAACGCCGGCAACAGCGCCAGCAACGAGTACAAAAGCAGTCGCGGTGGGCATGGCGGTGGCGGCGCGACCGAGCGCTCTTCCGGTGGCAGCTCCTCCCAGGACAAGAAATCCAAATCGAAATCGTCCTCCTCGGTGGACGATACGAAGGGACAGTTTGCGGAGCTGTTCGGCTCACCGTTTCCGCACAAATCGAGCGGTGGCAGCGGTGGTGGTGGTGGTGGTGGCGGCAGCAAGGTATCGCCGGACCCGAAACTGTCCTCCACCAGCAAGACGTCACCGGCGGGCGGGTCCGGCAGTGGCAAAGCACAGTCGGGCCAGAAATCATCGTCCGATTCGTCGCGAGCGACCCTTCCCGGCTCTTCCAACTCGTCGTCGCTGTCGTCGGCGAACGCCACGTCGAAGGAGAAGGACAAATCCTCCACCTCCTCCTCGTCGTCCTCCTCCAAGCACAAACACTCGAGCCCGAACAAGGAGGGCAAAAAGTCGTCCAACTCGTCGTCCTCTGCCTCGATGTCCGGCACGAGCGGGCTGGCGGAGGAAAAGCACAGCAAAGATAAGAAGGACAAAAGTCACTCGAAAGAGCGCGACAAAGGTAGCAGGGATAAGGGTGCAGCGAACAGCAGCAGCTCTGGCGCTGGCAGTGCAGTGCCGAATAGCAGCAGCTCGCAATCCCTGCCCGGCGGATCCTCCTCGATGAAGCGACCGGTACCGGCCAGCCCCAAGCGATCGAGCACAAGCAGCACGAATAGCAATAATAGTGTAAGCAACAGCAGTAGCAATCCTACAGTTCCTAACAGCGGCAGCGGTGCTCCGATCGGTGGCCAATCCGGGGCCAAAAGCTCGGACAGCAAGCGGAACAGCACAACCAACGAGAAGGAAAAGAAGAGTAGCAAAAAGGAGAAGAAAAGCTACGAGAAGGATAAGGAGCGTACGGACTCCTCCTCCTCCTCGAACCAGCAGCGAAAGGGCGAACGAAACGCGGAACCGCAGCCAAAGCTGCCCGCCAACAGCAGTGCGTACGGTTCTGGAACAACCGCCGCCGGTGTGTCGAAAGGGGAAGGCCCCCAGCCGGGAAGCACCGGGAAATCTTCTTCGTCTGGTGGAGGAAGCAAGGGCAGCTCTGCCAGCGCGCCAACCACGGTTGACACGGGCAAAGAAGGAAAGGTGTCAGTGACGTCTTCTTCGAATCGTGACTCGTCGAACGCAACTTCCTCCGCCACCGGTGCCGGCTACACGAAGGACAAAAAGCAGCACCAAAATGCGAATGACTCGAATGCGGTCCCGAAGCCGGACCCGGCGGTGGTGCAATCGGCGAAGGTGCCCGAAAAGAATGACAAGGACCGGGAGAAGGACGACGCGCGAAAGCACAAGCATAAGAAAAAAGACAAAACGAAAGACAAGGAAAAGGATCGATCGACCACTGGGAAGGACAAGAAGGATCGGAAAGACAAGGACAAACCAACGGGCGGTGAGGGGCCGGCCCCGGCAAAGGGCAGCTACTCGACACCGACTCGTGAGCTTGCCGGCGCTGCGGAAAGCAGTGGACCGGGCAAGACAAAATCGCACGCAAACGCCGCCGCCCCCAGTGACTCGACCTCCACCAAACCGACCGGGCACGATCGGGAGAAGGCCACCACGGGCAATCTCTTCTCTAGCTCATCGGCAACGCGCCACGGTGGTGCGCCACAGCCGTCGTCCAAGTCGAGCACACCGATGGTGGAAGCTCCCGGCGGACAGGGCAGTGGCGGCGAGGAGAACTCGAACGATTCGGATGCCCGTACCGGTGGTGGGGGTGGCGAAAACAGTCGTGCACCCTCGACGCTGCCGCCGAACGAGAAGGACTCGGAAGCGTCCAACAGCAGTATCGCCGACCTGCTACCGGCTGGCGGCAGCACCTCGTCTGGCCACGTGCAAAGGCCCCCGTCGGCGACATCGTCCGGTACGACCGGATCGAACAGCCGGACGGCCGATACGAGCGAAAAGTATCACCACCACAAGAGCAAAAAGGACAAATCCTCCAAGGGCCAGGGGGGACAGGGGGCGACAGCTGCAACGCCGCCGGTAGAGGCGAAGGACAGTTCCAGCGCGAGCGAGCCGGTGAAGAAGCGGAAGCGCAAGAACAAAGACACCGACGCGGAAAAGGTTCAGAAGGATGCACCGGCAGCAGCAGCAGCAGCAGCAGCAGAGCCTATTACGACTGCATCGTCTCGAGAGCGGCGCAGCCTTTCGCCACCTTCTCCGCCCGCTTCCTCCAACAGCCTAATGGAGCCGCCGACAAAGATACCAAAGAAGGAGGAACACCATGCCGGGGCAGGCGGCGGCAAAGCGTCGTCGGGCCAGGATCCGCTCGACCATTCACTGAACAATAACAACAATAACAACAACAACTTCAAGCAATCGATAGGCGGCGGCGGCGGTGGTGCCGGCCCGGCTGCACCCGAGGACAACGGTACCAGCTCGTTCGGTGGTACCGCCGCGGCCAGCAATCACGGGGGCAGTGGCTCTGCCGGTGGTGGTACGGGCTCGAGCAACGTCTCGCTTACAGGGGACTACATGCTCGAGCTGAAGGACCTGCAGCACAAAATTATGACGCTGCAGGACAACACGGAACTGCAGCGGGTGGTGGAGATGATCGCGGCAACCGGATGTTACGAGATTACGAGTGCCACGTTTGATTTCGATCTGTGCGCGCTGGACGTTATGACGGTGCGAAGGTTGCAGGACTTTTTCGCCACCTCCTGACAGTAGTAGACGCGAAGGCGGGATGGAGCGCCGTGAAGACAAGGAGCAAGGTATGCAGTGGGAATAAGTGTGTGTATATGTCTGTGTACCGTACCATTATGAGCTTGTTCGACCATTGCGGGAAAGGAAACACAATGCTTAAAACACTCACCCGTTTCCAGTACTACCTGGGTCGCAGGCGGCTTCGCAGCTAAGGGGCAGCGCGTGGGGAGCGTGTAATAGAAGGATTGTAGGTAGATAAATATGTTTCCATAATACGAACAATTTGAACGTGTACACAACCCCGTTCCGTTGCGGTTGGACGATTTCGCTAGGTTACGTTTACCGTTTTTCGCTAGGTTAAGTGACCCTTATCGATCGGACTGAGGAGTGCTGGAAATTGTTCGTAGAAGATTGCACTTAATATGCCTAGATTTTAAGCAAACAAAGCGGCAAACCAGACACATTACTTTACAGATAAAGTGTGTGTGTGTCCCTTAGGATAAGTGAGCTGATGCGTACACATGATTTCATAGCTGTATCCGTACGTGCATTTGATGCACCAAGCACTGAATGCATCCGCTTCTTCAGCTACCCGTTTTTCTTGTCCCGATATAAGTTTAAACAAAAACAAAAAAAAGGTAAAACCAATCAGGGTAATGGCAGAGAAAGCGCAAAAGTAGTATCAGGAATATTTAGAATGCAACAAAGCGCGTGCAATGCAGTAAAAGAGAAAGTGTAAAGCAAGGGTAAGCGCACATGTTTCACACGTTGAACTGATTTTTTTTAAATTGCTTCCCAGCTGCGTATGTTTGTGGAAGGAATGCGTATAAAGTACAAAAAGTAAGGTCGGTAAAGGAAAGCCAGCGAAAGTCGCACCAGTAACCAGACCATTGCGTTTTGCATGCGCCTTCTTCAAAGAAACCAAATGCCCCATCTCTCAAACGGCCAGTTCTGCGGGGGCATTTCATCATGTATGTTGCACGGATCCTGTTAGCCGTTAGCTGTTTACATTTTGTGAGTTGTTTTAAACTCCTTACCTTCGTGGGCCTTGTACGTTTAATCTCATGGGCAGTTTTTACGACCTACACACGACTATTTTCATTACTACATTAAACGTAAGAGATTCGATCAGGCATATCTGTTGGAGCAAAAACAAACAAAAGAGCAACTAATAGATCCACTTTCTATCCATGCTCTTAAATTGTTCCTCGGTTCACGTGTCTAAGGGCTAGGGGAAAATCGCTCAATTTAAGCGTACTTTGCAGGAGGAGTTCCCCTCCTTATTATATGGCCAGAATAGCTTACAGATGGATGCGACAGGGTGTGTGCTCTTAGGTGCGAAAGTGATGAAGAAAAAACCGTACGTAATTTATTGATGAATTTCATCCCGCAATCCTCAACAATCTCTCGTAGCTGCTAGCTACACAAAATACGGTTTGTGGCGCGCGATATAACCCCGTCGGTGGGGTTAAACAATCGATTGCTGTTGTCGGCCAGTCCTGGCGTGGTCGGATTAGTTGTGTAGCTAGCTTTTTTTCATGCGTTTTCAAATCATTTACGTTTGAACACCATACCAGAGCCGCAGAGGAGCTGTAAAATATTGTACCTAAATATTGCAATACTCTTACGGCTTACGGTGTTGTGCACATACGGAGGAAGAGATAGAAGATCGTCTGATCACGCATATATATATACATAAAAGAAAGGATAGGCTAGGATAGGACAGTATAACACTCTGAAACGATTTTATTTCGGGCGTATCCGTTCGTAGCCGTTATTTTGTAGACTTATAGTAACGTTCTCACATGTTCATGTGTTCTCCCAATTTTATTGTGTTACCATGGTGTAGTGTATAAATGGATAAGTACAGAGACGAATTAGAGGGAAGAGGCATGATGATGACCAGTTTAGTCGGCAGGCTGCAGAGCCTAATTGTACAATTTATTAGGCAAAAACAAACAACCACTTTCTCACACAGGGTGCATAGCTAAACACGGGCAAATTGCGAATGAACTGAAATCGTCACACACAAACACACAAGTCTTACAAAGCTCGTATTGTACATATAGCGTACATACATTACATACATAACGTAAATTATGCAGCAGCTAACATTATATATATGCAGACCGCGTACCGACGAAAGACGTGCATGTGTGTATATATATATATAATATTAATAATTAATTTGATGCGTTATCAACGTACGCAGTAAGCAGAACCGTAGTATAAAGTAATAAAGATAAAATACACCCAAATTGTCACCAGAAACAGCAGGTTTGGCCGTTCGTCGTATGTGTAACGCTGAAAGAATAATGTTCAGCATAATGCTCTCAACACACACAAACCGTTCGTTAGTCATGTTAATGTGTAGCTACGTTTTATTAGCCATTTGGATAATTCATCTCACAATCGTAACATCGTCATCATTACAAAACTGCTCGTGCACATTCAAACACTGCTGCGGGCGGGGTATCGATGGCTCTCTTTCCCATGTTTGATTTGCTGCCCCCCATCCCGATACACACCCCACTCGGGGAGTGGCTGTTCCGGTGGAAGAATCCACGTGGAAGGAGCAACACTGCCACCAGCATTGTTCGCACTGTTGTTCGGTTCATAGGGCAAACAAAACTTATCCCATGCTCGGCGTACCGTGACGAGCTCTTGCCACAAATCTTCCTTATTAGATCGGCGGCCCGCTGCTAGCGCACTTTGTGCAGCAGAACCGAACAAAACCTTGCGCCAACGGTTCTCCCGGCGCCGGCCCGCATTACCGACGGTCTGGCGGTTTAGCTCATCCTTTAGTCGTTTTTCCTCCTTAACGCACTCGTTCAGCTTGCCGCTCCACTCGGTGACGAGTGTGTCCATGCGCTTTCGGAAGCTTTCTTCCACCTCGGGATCGATAGTGGGTTTGCTGCGCTGGCGTTGTTGGCGCAGCCGAAGGGATTTCTCGAACCGACCCAACACTCGTTTAGCGCGAGCCTTTCGACGCCGGACGTCGGTTAGGATGTGCGTTTTCATCTGTAGCTCTTCCCGGGCGATGCGTTCCTGGTTGAGACGTTCCTGCCAGTCCGCTTGCCAGGCTGCAATTTCCCGGAGGCGTTCCACGCGAGCCGCTTGCTGAGCTGTTCGATTCGCTTTGAGGCGCTCGTTACGTCGTTTTTGCCATGCTCGCTTCTTTTGCCGGATGGTGAGCTTGTGCGCTAGTTGTTCCTTTCTATTTGCATCTTCCAGTGGTAGTAAAGAATCCGCAAGAAGGGATTTCAGCTGTTCCGCACGCTGGACTTCTTCCATCCAGTTTGGATCGTCCTCTTTTAGCTCCTCCAGAACCAACATTGAATGGTGCAGAGTTTGCAAAACGCGCAATGCTTCACGTAGTTCTTCCCGGTAGATGCCAATATTGACCGGCATGGGCGTAGGACTGGGTTTACTCTCATGGGGCGTATTTGCGCTTGATACGCAGGCTAAAAACTGTTGCACACAGTGCTCATCGGCTACCCGCAACTGTTCCAACAGTGTGGGATGTGGGAAGGAATCATCTATCTGGGGAGGAGGTCTCGATACGTCCGTCTGGTGCAGCGTGGCACGTGCAGCCATGGTGCACTCAATTTGCGTTAGATAAAAACAGGCAATGGTAAGATTTCGCGTGAATTCGTAAGGTTATGTTGTTCGCTTATTTAGCCTTAAAACTAATTCTCCACCACGGCAAGGAGCGGTTATGCAGTAATCTTTTGCGGCAAATTTACTTTGGCATCTTCCAGCGCAGCCACGGCCGCTTGATATTGCTCCGTTTCCTTCAGCTCCTCCTCGTTCTTGATCATTTCGGACAGCTCTTCGTGCGCTTTAGCCAAACTGTGTGGGCGACAGGGGAACGAACGACAGAAAAATACATACACACATGTTTGATATTAGTTCGGCTACGAAGAATCGTAGCTTCCCCCATCCTACTTACCGTCGCTGGCAGTCCGGAATCATCATCATGGATTCCTGCAGTACCTCTTCCTGCTTGCGCAGCACATGGTCGTCCGAGCCGGAAGCTTTCAGTTTGTCGATGCGGTTCTGCTGCGTTACAACTTCCTTCTCGTACACGACCTTTTCCTTGGACAAACGCTTCACAACACCTGTTTTGATGGTAAGCTGGCGCAGGCGAGGATCAGACATTTCAGCTCAATGGAGATGGCCGCACGGGACAAGAAAATGGGGAAAACTGCAGGGAAATTGTTTCCGAAGCGAATGGAAAGTAGAGAAGTACTTTTGTAGCGTGCTGAACTAACAAAGCCGGCTTACTAGATACCGTACCAACGGTGAATTATTAGTCATCGTGCGTCACGAACAAAAAACATGACATGAAGCGAGCGAAAAAAGAAAAAATGGTAAAAAATAACAAAGCGTCGATTTCGTTTATGAAGTTGTGCCTAAAATGTTGGTTTGCAATATGAAATAGGTCTAATTTTTTTTACAAGTTCAGTATGTTTCTTTTACCAATGCTAATTCTATATTTTGCACAGAAATTCAATAGATCGAAATGTCTTCCACGCGACTTTGCACCATTTGCGCAACGCCCAGCCCACGATGTAAACAAAGCGCTGTCAAATTGACAGTTTCGCCCGAAATCCACAAAACATCAACCAACACACGCATGGTGTTTGTATTGTTGTGAAATCGTTCCACGCCGCCAGCACCCGAGAGCACCGGGGATCCACCACAAGAAATCCAGCCCTAAAATGGTCCAAATAGATGAAAGCAAAGTGGCCGCCATCGGCGACGTGTTAAACAACCGTGACCGACCACTGAAGGAACGATTCCGCGCCCTGTTCACTTTGCGCAACATCGGTGGCGAGCGTGCGCTCGAGTCCATTGGCCGGTGTTTCAATGACGAATCGGCCCTGCTCAAGCACGAGCTGGCCTACTGTCTGGGGCAGATGCAGGACGTCCGGGCCATTCCCGTGCTCACGAAAGTGCTTGCCGATGTGCAGCAGGAAGCGATGGTGCGCCACGAGGCGGCCGAAGCACTCGGCGCGATCGGCGACAGCTCGGTCGAGGACACGCTGGTCAGCTACAGCAAGGACCCGGTCGTGGAGGTAGCGGAAACGTGCGAAATTGCACTGGAGCGTGTGCGATGGTTGAAGCAGAAGGAAGCACTGAAGGACGAAAACCCGTACGCCTCGGTCGACCCAACGCCGCCGGCCACTTCCAAGAGCGTCGAGGAGCTGCAGCGCATTCTGATGGACGAGGCGGACACGCTGTTCAACCGATACCGGGCCATGTTTGCGCTGCGCAATCTGCGCACGGAGGAGGCAACGCTCGCGCTGGCCAGCGGGCTAAAGGGCAAGAGTGCACTGTTCCGGCACGAGGTGGCGTTCGTGCTGGGGCAGCTGCAGGAGGAGTGCAGTGTGCCGTTTTTGGTGGAAAACTTGCGCGATCCGGCGGAAAACGAAATGGTACGGCATGAGTGTGCGGAAGCGCTTGGCGCGATTGCGACGGACGAGTGTACGCGCGTGCTGAACGAGTATCTGAAGGACGAAAAGCGCGTGGTGAAGGAGAGCTGCGAGGTGGCGCTCGATATGTGCGAGTACGAGAACAGTCCCGAGTTTCAGTACGCCGACACGCTGGTTAAGGTAAACGATGGCCAATGAGCGAGATTCACGTGCAGTGTGTACATAAAGACCAGGGGAACAACAAAATCACAGGCAACACAGGTGAGGTTGAACACCGAAAGCTGTTAATCTGCGCTTTCCCTACAAATCTTACTGCTGTATTTTTTATGATAAGGTTTGGCAAAGGAAATAAAAGTACGATGAAAATTTATCACAATTCCAAAATTCCATCCCCCTTACATCTAGAACGTACATCGAAACGTGTGGTACGGCGTCGAAAAAACGTGTGCGCAGCTAAACAGAGCTAGTTGGAGTGAAGCGAAGAACGGGGACACGGTTTTACTTCCTCCGTTGGCGTCGTTTTGCCTTTGCTCCGCCAGCGCTTGTACCGGCGGCAAATGCGCCGCTGGCGGAAATGGATGAGGCGGCGGCAACTGCGTCCGCCGGAAGCACTACCGTCCCGTCGACTAGCTCACTCTTGAGCTCCGAGCCGGCAATCGTGTTCTGTGCCTCCATGTAGAACATGAGATCGCGCACCTGCTCCTTGAGTTCGACAATTTCCTGCTCCTTCTCCGTGCACTGCTTCTCCAGGGTGGTGAATTTGGTTTGCCAGGTAACTTGATTTGCTTGCAGCGTTTTACCAAACTGCTTCTCCTCCGCCAATTCACCCAGCACCGTGCCTAATCTGTGGAAAAACGGAATGGTTAATTGTTGGATGAGACTTCAAATAGCGGCCATTCCATTTCAACGCTTACTTTGACGTTAGTTGCGAGACTTTCCGTTCCAGACTGTTCTTCTCTTTCGTAAGCGCGTGCAGCTTCACCTCCAACTGTGCCGTCTTTTGTTTTGACTGCTCGTGGTCCTCCTGCAGCTTCTGCCGCTCGCCGCAGATGATGGACTCGAGGCGCGAAAGCCGCTCCTCGTAATAATCCCGCTGCGCGTCGAGCTGCGACGTCAGCAGGTAGGTGAACTCCAGCTGCATCGAGTCTATCTTCTCCTCACCATCGTCCCCGCCGGGTGATTGCGTCGCGACCAGCTTGCCGTCCGACTTGCTCTGCAGCAAGCGGTGCACAAAGTTATCGCCCGCATAGTCCCACACCCGGTTCGTGCCGAGCTGCAGCGCGTACGTGTGATTTGTCGTCCGATAGTGGGAGGCGGCGTGACCGCCCTGATACCGGCCGCACCCGATGTGGCCGCAGATCAGGCAAATCCACAGCGCCTCCGTACCCTCGCACTCCATGCACACGGACTGTTCGGACAGTTCGGGCGTCTGCACGCAGCGGCACACCGGGCAGGTCGAGTCGCCCCACTTGTTCAGACACCCGGCATGGAACACGTGGTTGCACAGGATGGTCAGCACACCGTCGACGCTTTCGTCCATCCGCTCGAGACACACCGGACAGGACGGTAGCTCGGTGTGGCCCTGCGGCGTCACGCAGCAATCGTCCAGACCCCACTCGACGCTCGACACCCACACGGCGTGGCACAGTGTGTCCGGCTCCAGGCTGTTGTACGGTGCGCCGTTGAACGTTTTGAAAAACTCGATCGCACCCTCGACGCAGCGGAACTCGAGCAGCACCATGAACTGGTTCGGCGAACCATCGCGCAAGATGCGCACGTGCTGTATCTCCTTCTGGCACGGTGCAATGAAGTTGAGAATATCGTGACAGTTCAGCGATGACGGCACAGCAATCAGACAAAGTGTCTTCGAAACGCCACCCTCCGATATGTCCGCCCGTTCGCTGCAAACAAAAAAAAAAGACCAAACACGTGGCCAATAAAGATGTAAATGTGCCGTTCAACACGCGACGCCAAAGCGTCGTCGTTTCATTTTATGTAACAATCGCGCAACACTCACTTCCGCTTGAACAGATGAAGGATGCCTTTCGTAACCTCGACGAACGGATTGCCGGAAAAGAAATTTATCTCCCCCAGGATCTCTGTGGCCGCCGGTGGCGGCACCTCGTCCATCGGTGTCTGCTCGCGGGAGCTTTTTGGCAGGATGCCACGGTACTCGTCCGACGGCGCCGGTCCCCCATCCAGCAGCCGATTACGATAGCTCTCGATGGTGATCTTCTTCGGCTTTCGCTGCCCTCTCATCTCGCGCTGCAGCCGGGGATTGTTGGGATGCTCGTTCGAAACCGCACCAGCCGCTTCTGAGGACGATGCAATCAATCGAAATGCACATTGAGAACTATCGGACCGGGGGTGCCGCCTTCGGTGGTACGACTGCACCCTGGCAGCCCTAATCGCACTACTGCTGTGCAAGCAAAACCGAGGCTATAATTAAAATACGCATGCTTACCATCGCCAACTATGCTGCCGCCCGTTGCTGCGTCATCGCAGGCGGATCCGGATTCCGACGGGCCCAACATGACCGTCGACTGGCTGCGGCTTCGGTCGGCTACTAGTTCAATCTTCAGCAAACATAAGGAAACCAATGCAGACATTTATGGCGCACGCACGGTCATAATCTAATTACACCGAAAACGCGAGAGACGAAAGGAAAACAAACGCAGAAGGTAGAAGGTCAAACGGCTGTCGACGCGTTTCTGTTCCGCACAGCGCACAACGGCTGGACTGCACACTGCACAACATGCAACACACAAGCGCGCGTGTGTGTTGTGATTTGAACTGATTCCGTCCTTTCTGCTGGTAGGTAAGGAAAATCTACCCAACTATCGATTATTTCACCTGTCGCCAGACGAATGTGATACAATTTTTATGCAAACTACACTGCGGAGGTTCTAATCTGCGGAATCAAAACAAAGACGCTCGTGACAGTCCGCTGTCGAGTCGTTGCTCAAGGTGTGTATACTCGGACATGACCGTGCACCTTGGTACACTGTAAATTGGCTGGCGAAAGTTCTCCTTCGGGCGAAAACGGACTGTCAAAATAGATGTGTACAGGTGCGTGTGTGTGTGCGTGTATCATTGTGTGTATAGGTGTGTGGGCTGTGTGCTGTCATCAGAAAACGACGGAAAACGGTCCTTCCTCGCTACCCCTTGCTTCGCGAACGCAATCTAGCGAAGGAAAAATCTATTTTCTCGTTTCGTATACCGTTTTTCTCGGTTTAGCATTACGTTCCCGTACGCTTCCGGTTGCTAGCTAGCCCGAATCGTCCGACACAGCCACCGTTCAGCGCGATGGAGCCTTATGATGTGATAGTGAATCAACCGGTCGTCATCGACAACGTAAGTAGAGGGAAGAAAGCGGGGCCATCGGTAAACCTACCCCGCACGGGGTTGGGTGTGTGCAACGCGGCGACGGTGGTAGACACCTGCGACGGGGAGAAAGGGTGACGTTAGAGAAAAGAAAAGAAAAGCTGTCTTCGTAGGCGATGGATCCATCACCCTCTTCCTCCGAACAACGCACGTATCGGAAGTGAACGCATCGGACGGGAATCATCAATGACATCACCCGGAATGCAAATGCCCTTCCCGTATTAGGATTCCCACTGTACGACGACGGCTCTTACAAAGGCTCTAGCCGAGCCGACCTGATAAAGATTTTATTTCGCCAGGAGTGATGGATTACAACACTTCGCACAATGTCTGCTGCTGGAGCTGGAGCAATATCAAAAGCGTCTTTCCGAGCTGTAGCCCGTCGAGCACCGATGCAGGCGGAGATAGTGTTCGGTAGGGTTCATCAACCGCATAAAGCTGCGCTTTAGCGGACGTCGAAATTCCGGCAGCTGTTGCAGCAGTTCGGTCCGATCCCGATAGTAATCACGCTGCTGCTGGCAGCGCAAGTAAAACTCATCCACTTGCGCCATCCGGTTTCGATCGAATATGGTTAAATTGGGGTTCGGGGGCACTGCGGTAGCCAATGTACGGCGAATTTGTTTAACCCGTTCTGCGTACATTTCTTTGTTCTAATGGCGTTTCGTTCCTTTCCTTCTGTCTCGCCTGCAGGGTTCGGGAATGATAAAGGCTGGATTCGCTGGCGATCACATACCAAAATGTCGCTTTCCCAACTAGTAAGTATCGCAACGGCGACTTCGATGTGGAGAAACTTTTCCTTTCCATGTGTGGCTTAAAACCTTTCCCTCCCCCGTTCATCACTGTAGCATGGGCCGGCCGAAGCACGTGCGCGTGATGGCCGGTGCACTGGAGGGGGACATGTTCGTGGGACCAAAGGCGGAAGACTATCGGGGCCTGCTAAGCATCCGCTACCCGATGGAGCACGGCATCGTGACCGACTGGAACGATATGGAAAAGATCTGGACGTACATCTACAGCAAGGATGAGCTGTCCACGTTCGCCGAGGAGCATCCGGTGCTGCTGACCGAGGCGCCCCTGAACCCCCGGAAAAACCGCGAAAAGGCGGCCGAAATCTTCTTCGAAACGTTCAACGTGCCCGCACTGTTCGTGTCGATGCAGGCCGTGCTGAGCCTGTACGCGACCGGGCGCGTTACCGGCGTGGTGCTCGACTCGGGCGACGGTGTGACGCACGCGGTGCCGATATTCGAAGGCTTCGCCATGCCCCACAGCATCATGCGCGTGGACATTGCGGGGCGGGACGTGACCCGCTACCTGAAGACGCTGATCCGCAAGGAGGGCTTCAGCTTCCGTACGACGGCCGAGTTTGAGATAGTGCGCTCGATCAAGGAGAAGGTCTGCTCGCTGGCGACGAACCCGCTCAAGGAAGAGACGGTCGATACGGAGAAGACGAAGTACGTGCTGCCGGATGGTAACGTGCTCGAGATTGGACCGGCGTGCTACCGGGCACCGGAGGTGCTGTTCCGCCCGCACATGCTCGGCGAGGAGTGCGAGGGCATCCACGAGGTGCTAATATACTCGATTCAAAAGTCCGACATGGATTTGCGGAAGATGCTCTACCAGAACATTGTGCTGTCGGGCGGGTCGACCCTGTTCAAGGGTTTCGGCGATCGGTTACTGTCCGAGATCAGAAAGCACGTGGCAAAGGATATGAAAATTAGGGTAAGTTTCCAACGCTCGATACAGGCATTATGATGATCAGGTGTTAATTGGTGTTTCTGTGGGACTTGTCGATTCGTTTCAGATCGCTGCACCACAGGAGCGTATCTACTCTACCTGGATGGGTGGATCGATTCTGGCCTCGCTCGACACATTCAAGAAGATGTGGGTCTCGAAGCGAGAGTTCGACGAGGACGGTCAGCGGGCGATCCATCGGAAAACGTTTTAAACTGTTTCCGCGCACCTGGGGCAAGCATTCATTCTGCAGCAGTTTTTGTTTCTTATTTTTTGCGGAGGTGACACACGCGCCTCCTGTACTGCTGGCTGTGTCTGCAGAAAAGTGGGAAGAAGTATAATCGGGTGTAGACAGGGGTAGAGGAGGAAAATAGGACATTTCTAGGATGATTTCGGGCAGCCACCGGAGACGCTTCTCTCTCTCCCTCTCAGGTTTACATCTCGATCGAGCGTCGAGCAACGGTTACACCGCGTACCGGAATTGTGTTTCGTTTGAAAAATTACTCGCCCGTGATCGTACTGTTTTTGGGTGACGTTCGCTCCTCGGCAACGCTTTATATAAATCGGTTTTATTTTTTTTATGTTTTATTCATGTGCATTTGGGTTGTCCCATTCTTTTTTTTTTCTTGAAGAGAATAAGCAAATACGATCCGCCAGAACATAGTCTGTGTGTGTGTGCGCGTATAGAATCTAAACTAATTTAAGTTACATTGTGGAATAGTCCGTTCCGAGGCAATAACAAGACGTAACGTGTTCAGCAAACGTGTTCGGTGTCTCTGTGCTGAGGAAAGTTGAAACCGAAACGATTTGCACGCTTTTTCCGTTACACGCGCACAGGAAAATTCTTATCACACAAAATAGACACTGTAGGAGCGAATCAGTTTTTTTTGCGAAGCTTCCTTGCAAGTGATGCGCGAGCAAAGTACTGTAATTAAGATGCTTATGCGTGAAATGCTCTTTTTTTGCCGAGCTCTTCCAATCGCCATTTTGGTGGTATGTGTAAGAATTTCCATCCACTTTTACCGACCCATTCGTTCCAACGTAGTGAAATCATTTATTTATAGCTTTTGTTTGTTTGGATCTATGTGTGTTTTAATTTGATGAATTTGGAGCTTGTTTCCCTTCCAAAACTGCACAAAAATTTCATTGTATGATTTAACGGAGTAACATGATTTCGATGCACAATAGACAGGGCCACCGGCACCACCACCGCTTGAGCTTACTACGGTGGTTGCATTGCGTGCCGCTGTCGTTGTATTTAAAGCTTTGCTACAAATAATTGGTTTTTATTATCATTTCCGGCAAATTTTGTCTCACATTAGATGGGCGTGTGTGCGGTTAGAATCATCTTCATTCCACGTGTGCAATTTGTTTCATGTCCTTGATTTTAATTCGTTCGTTCTTTTCTTTCAGTGCAAAGCAAATGTACACACCAATGCTTGCGATCGTACCGCGCAATTATGGCGCAATAAATGATAATCGCCAAACAACGCTTTCAATTTGTTTGTGGTGTACATGCTTACCCACATTAACACGAATTAAATTATAATTTAGTAATTTATACTCATCAACCTACCAACTAACAAATGCGCCAAGTGGTGGGTCTGTCTCCTAGTAGGAAAGAAATAACGATCATCAACATCAAATGGCAGAGCGCAGCGCAGCAATGGGAATAATCTTTATCCTTCTTTAAACGTACGCATAGATATTATGTATTATTAATTTGTACACCAATGCAATGCAAGGCGTATCGGGTACATCGAACATTAAGACGTTAAACAGGCTAGCGAAGACAGGTAACGAATCAGTAAGTGAGCGTGTGCGGTTGAAGAGGGATGGTGTACTTATCGTTTTAGTGGCTAAGTTCCTGAAACGATTACCGAAGCGAAGGGAAACGCTTAAGAACAGCAATTGCAATTGTGTACGAGAGGGAAATATATCGAACGAAAAACCAACGATCGCTGTGTAACTAATTTTGTTCAACGCCAAATGCTCGCTTCCTGTAGAAAAAAATGAGAAAGTATTTTGTGCTTATTTGCGTAATAATCGGATCAATTGTGCGGTTACAACAGTAGCAGTGCATTTATGTTGCATTGTTTTACAAATAGTTGTTGTTCCAACACATTATGTCCTTTGATAGAACCAATGTTAATATTAAACTTTCTTCAATGCGTTGCGCTGCAACAATGCGTACAACGAATAGGCCATATTGAGTGTCTGAAAAGTAGAAGGAAAAGGTAGAAATTAGCCTCCAAGCGCACCTAAAACACCTGCCTGCGCTAGGTCAATGCACCGTAGTAAACGCCTGTAGATTGTAGTTGAAAAAATAGAACGCCTTCAGCGTGAGCGGTTTGTTCATGCGCTGCAGCAACATACGCAACGTTTTGCGCTCCTGCAATCCCATCTCGTACCAACGGGAGCTGTAGATGGAGGTCCGAAGCAGGTGGCTTTTGCGCGTCACCTCATTGCCGAAGCGACATGGTAAGAACATTTGAAATATCATCGACAGCATGTAGAGCAGATTCTGGATGGCGGTCAGTTCGTACAGGTTAAACTGGAATTAAGATATCGTCGATATCGTACTTACTTTTAGACAGATACAGTTCGGTACTACCTGCGACCACCGGAACTCACCATTGAAGATGTCTTGAAAGCGGACGCACAAATCACCAACCCGCTCGACCCGAACTGGGCAAAGTATGCCGCCGAGAAGAGCTGTTCGATTTCAGCGGTCATCCTGTTTGAAACGAAAGTAATGTCACAAGTGAAAATTGGTGAATGCCGCCTGCTTCGTTCTCAGCACCATCCAACACGACGTTGCTTAGTTACCGTTGCACTTTTCCATAGTGGTTCATTAAGCCGACGAAAGACTCCCGGAACTGTTCGGACGTGTGCAGTGAGCGGAAACGTTTGCCAATCAAATCCAGCTGGATGCTGATCATCCCGAGCAGATAGGACAGCTGCACGTCGATCGCTACATTGATCAGCATGTGCAGATACATGCCGATCACCTGGTAAGCAAACAGCAGCCCATAGTTAAGACGCTTCGTCGGCCCATACTCGATGCCCAGTATCCAGGGAAAGTAGGGCAGCCGGTAATCGTCTTGCAGCAGGTACAGGCACGAACTGGCGACGGCCAAGTTCGTCGTCACGAGGTACGGATACAGATAGTGGTTAATACTTGCAACTCCCTTGCGGTGCAGCTGTTCTTCTTCGGCGTCGAGCGGTTTAAAGTCACTGCCGAGCGTTTGGCGGTACAGGTCACACAGCTGATCGAACTTGTAGTAGGTGACGATCGCCTTCAGTGCCATGACAATCTCCGTAAACACGATGTACATGATGTACAGGACCAGCTGCTCGAACGTTTGCATCACGAACACGTTGAGCGACAGCGTGAACAGGTACACTACCATCAGGAAGATGTTAAACACGGCACGGTACACACGGTACCGTGTAGTCTGTGGCTTCCCGTTGTAAAGACCACAGATTTTCCAGGTCCACACGGTTATCCTGACGGGGCGAATGTAGTCGCCCCAACGGTACGGATCATCGCTGGTAGGTGTATTCTGCTTTTCGGCCTCCATCGTGCTGATCTATCCGGGCTGACTGGTACAACTAATCTTTCAACTTGAAAAGCTGCCGGTATTAAAAGGTTACCAGCATTTCTTCTTTTCACTTTCGAAGGACATTCTTTGCAGTTCATGCCATGTGTTTACGTATTGCTGTTAAATGATAGGGCGTGGCAGTGATTTCTCACACGAAAACAAACATCCTTTTTGGTTTCCAGGGCTCAATTAACTCTAGAAGGAAACTATATTAAGCTTTACGAAGAAGTGAAGAAATCGCCCAGCAATGTAGAAGAAACGTCAAGTGCAAGGTCTGTCCCCAATGGCACGTTCTTGAGTTTAACCTCCCATTAACCCCTGGGTTCCTATGGGATGTTCCTGTGAGGCATGGGATCATCCCCTCCATTATACAGGATTATTAGACTGATTTTGTAACGGTCAATGTTGGTTACGGGGTGGACAGCCCGGAGAACCTTATGGACGTTCTATGCATATGCTGCCACTATTGATGGCTTACAGATATTTGAAATCATATCAATAACCTTTACTTATGCTCATTACGCACTGTCAAATACTAGTATTCATGTTAAATTAGTTTCTGTAGTAGTACTTCTTCTATTTGGCTCTTCTCTACAGGCTTTCGAGACTAAATTCATTACCACGCAGTCAATCCTTGCTACGAGGGCACGGTCCATTCTAGGCTTGAACCTATGACGGGCATGTTGTTGAGTTGTTCGAGTTGACGACTGTACCACGGGACCGCTGCTGTAGTAATAGGTAAGAATGAGTAAAAAAATCGTTGTTGTATTCAATTTCTTCTAACCAAGAAACCTAGTTTCTTCTTCTTCTTTAGCACAACAACTGGTGTCGGCCAAGGCCTCACCCACTAGTGAAGTGAGCTTTGCTTTCAGTGTCTTATTGTTACCATAACAGGATAGTCAGTCCTGCACGTATGGAGGCTTGAACCCAAGACGGGTTCGTCACCTACGGTCTTATTCGGAGCTTGAACCCATGACGAGCATGTTGTTAAGTCGTACGAGTTGACGACTGTACAACCAGACCGGTCCTATGACCTAGTTTCACCCTCGGAAATACAGTCAAGAGAGGTCCCCGGACAAAATTTCAGAGTTATCAAAATGTATTTGTCCAACACCAACCGAATAGAAAATAGGTTTCTATTGTTCCTTCTGATGGCAAAACATCCCTGTGGAAAATGGACGGACCTATCACTTCATCACGCTGGATTTTTGACTATCCTGCTATCCATATAGAAAATATTGCTTTAAGTGGGTTCTGAGGATTCTGTTTAATATTCTGACTGCACTCAAATGAGCGTTTAGAGGTCAAATTGTTGTTTTAACATTGTCTTTATTTTCAAATTACTTATGGAAATCGCACTAATGGTGTCTTTTAAGCCTTTTATTTTAGGTAACAGACACCCCCTGAGATGTTCGGTAGTCCTGAGTTCATCATAAAATACAAACCCCCTTTTTATTGCTACAATTTTGTTAAAATTGTTCTGTATGGGCGTGTTGAGGTAGAGTTTAATTACTATGCACCAAAAATCCTTATTATACACCACTGTTCGAAACTTAGTAATTAACGTTGTGTGAAGCCGCTTTCCATATTGACCCCATGCAGTCAACGTTGACCGTTTGATCGTATCGTCAGTGACCCCATCAGTCAACCAGTCCACGTTCAAAAGTGCTACCAGAAACACCTGCCTCAAGCGCAACCTACCAATGTACGACCCGGGTCGGTTCATCTTCCCGATGCGCTTTAGCATGTGGGCCTGGAAGGTGTGCGGCTTTTTTAACGCACCGGTACCAAAGTCCGTCGCGTACCGCGTGTACTGCTACGCATTCTACTCCTGCATCATGGCGGTGTACCTGTTTGTGCTGCTGTTGAACGTGTTCGTACCGCAACCGTTCGAGCAGCGGGTGTTCTTCATCATGTACATCTTTCTGACCGAAACGGCCATGATCCTGAAAACGCTGACCATTTATCGGCATTTCAACATCGTCTGGAGCCTGTACGAAACTACGCTGGGGGTGTCATTTCAACCGCGTGACGAGCAGGAACGGGAACTGCAGCAACGAAGGCTGACCGTATTCAACCGGTGGTACTATGCGTACATCTTCGTGAGTCATATGGCCGCATTCGGTACCGGGAGCCATTTGCTTAGCGCTGAGTATCGGATGCCGTTCTTTCCGTGGTTTTTCGGCGTCCCGTACGGGGAGGATGCACACGTGGCGTACTACACGATCTTTGCATACCAGAGCTTCGGGATGTACTTTCACATGCTGCTCAACACGGCCGGCGATACGCAGCTGTGCTATATGATGCACATGATAGGCATCCAGCTGGAACTGCTGGGAAAACGGTTTCGCGATTTAAATAACTTCGAAGAGTTCGATCGTTCGTTTGTGCCGTTGGTGCAGCATTACAACAAAATACATCGGTGGGTTTGATGGGTTACTATCACGTTGCCTTTGCGCCATATGAGCAATACGCAATCGACCACGTGGCATTAGGATTGGATTACTTTTAATTACATTTCCTCTATTCGCAGCATGCTGTGCCGAGTACAGAACCTCTTCTCGCCTGCCTATTTTGTGCAGTTCAGTGTTAGCGGGCTGGTCATCTGCGCTTCAGCTTATCAGGTAGCCTCGATGGTGCGTATATCCAACACCTTACCTTATCATTGCTTAACATTCGCCAATCGCCATTAGTAACGCACGTGTCTATCTGTAGCTCAATCTAAACGACTTTAGCAAACTGATGAACGTGTTCTACATGATGTCGATGACGCTGCAGATCGGACTGCCGTGCTACTATGGCAACGAAGTAACACTCAAAAGCTACGCCCTTACGAATGCCATCTACTCCTCGCGCTGGTACAACATGCCGCAAAGCAACAGGAAAAGCGTGCAAATGTTTCTCGTGCGCACAAACAAACCGTTCGCAGTCGCTGCGTTTGGTTATTTCAACTTTAACTTGCCCGCATTTACAACGGTAATGCAAACGGGGAAGAACAAAAAAGGGAAGGTACAACTTACTTTCAATACATATTTTATTCATGTTCGTTGCAGATTTTAAACATGGCATATTCCGTGTACTGTGTGCTGCAGCGTAAAGCAAAAAATGTGTAAAAGTGCATGGAAACATGACGATTTAATTATTTCTCAATTGTCTCTAAATTGACCATGATTGAAACTGTTGGATGATGTATGTAAGTGTTTTTGAAATTTAAAATTATTTTCACATTGCACTTAGGAACACTTGCTGCCGCGGTGTTTCAGCATTAACGTTGTCCGTTTTGGGCTCCAATGTTTATTGTAGTTTCAAATAACAATGTCATGTTAGAAAAATATTCCCTCTTGTTTGTCGATAGTCTTAATAAAATTGACGTCAACTGAAAGCCGCTTTTTTACATTTGTTGACTGCTACTCGTCTATTTCACGAGTTGAGAACATTTATTGTCAATATTGCAGCTATAACCTTCACACAAACATTGGAATCATTGTATGAAAATCTGCGAAGCACTCAATAAATTATGAAAAAGTTCTTATAAATGTTAAGAAACGGTCATTTAACCTTGGAAAAATTCCAATGTCAAAATTTAATTTTACCAAAATACTATCCAATTAATTGGACGACAGGATTGGACCTTGCATAATTACTAATCACAAAGATAGGAGGAGGATTTTAATTATACGTCACATCTAACCTATAATAGTCAGCTGTTTTCAACGGTTAGAATTCACACCAGAATAGAGGAATTTTGGGGTTGCTTCTTTTGCTTTGATTCAGTTCGATTAACAGTCTTCAGCCAACGTCGCCAAGGTACTTACGCGTTTACTTGACTAAGGGGTACGTTAGTTCTCAAATGTTTCTACACAACATACCAAGTCCAAAGCAAACAAAAACGCAAACAATTCGCTGCAATAAACCCTGTATTACGCTCTTATTCATTTCTTTCTCACTGTTTAACCTAAGAAAACGATCAATTGTGAAGATTGCGCGATCGCCAGCTGCACTACGACATCACTATCACCTAATGTGTCCTGTGGGTCCACACGCGCTTTGCTAAGGCACCCTCATTGCCACTCGTTCAGAAGGCCTTCGTGGTGCTCTCGAGCCCCATTCCCAGCCCTACATCGTCCATGTGCTTTATCTCCATGCTATTGATCATGATGTTTACCACGACCGTGGCCATGTTGAGACCGAGCGAAAAGTTCTGCACCGTGTTCGCTGTGTCGCGCGAGTGCTCCTTGTTGATGTTGTAGTTGGCCAACAGGATGCAGGCAATCCCTTGGACAATCTGTGCATGTTGAACGAGATGGGCATAAAGTGCATAGATAGTTTGGTAAATATTGTGCTAAGGCGTTTGCAGATCCCACTTCCTCTACATGTTTTGTTAGTTGTTTCAGTTGTGAATGTACGGAATGGCCGGATCGAGCCCAAAATTCATCTTAATGACATCGCAAAACAGGGCCACCACGACGAACCCGAGCGAGAAGTGGTTCAGTATGTTGGCCACCTTCCGCTGTACCTCACCGCCGTGCAGATTGACCAGGGTTAGGATGACGGCCAGCATTGCAGCCGAAACCTGTACCAACCAATTAGTAAAGCAGTTAGTTAGTATGCTAGGGGTGTTACAGCAAATTAGTGTTCTGGAGAGGGAAAAAAAGGATAGGGATTGCTGCTACTTCAACAGGAATGAAGCCACCGAGGGTTTGGCCGCAGCAGTGAGTGTTGCAGCAGTGGCGGCTGGTGACGGTTCGACGCGCTCCAGCAATCGGAGTGGTTGCGACGAGTACTCAATACCGAACCCGGATATGATGACATTGATCAGCGAGATGACAAATATGAGCACCAGGATAACATCGTTCAGTACGATGGCGGCCGTTTGGTCCGGTTTGCGGTTGATGTTTAAGCTACCGATCACCACAAACAGTATGCCGACAAGCATCTGCAGGAATACAGAGAGATGACAAAGAGAGAGAGAGAGAGAGAGAGAGAGAGAGAGAGAGAGAGAGAGATGGGGGAACATAAAGCATGTGTCGGTGAAGGAGATGGGGTGTTAGGGGTTATTTGCGGGAATGGAGGTGATTATTGCTAGGGTGGATGGGAAGGAGGTGAAAATGAGGCCGTGCGATGGTTGTGGCAATGGCATACGTGGTGTCGGATCTCCCACATTTCCGGACACGTGTTGTAGTAGCCTAAAACGCGCTATTGTGTTACACAAATACTACCGGAGCAGAGCATCTCTTGTCCCAAAGTTGTCCTATAGACACAAAGCAGCACAGTATCAAATAACACCACGATTTCCATGAAAAATCGATAGCAAATCAATTGAATGGAACTTCTAATCATCTCACGCAATGTACACGTTCGTCACACTGTGACGTAGGGATAGTTAGGCCTTTGTCCAAACGCAAGATAATTAGGAATCTCCCTCGAGGGAAGAACACAATCTGCTTGATATGCAGTACATCAAACGCTTGACCGATTGACCAATAATCGGCTTGGCGGGGAAGTAAAAGTCACGGATATACGAACATACACGCTACGCCCAATGAGAAATGGTACGATTTTATTCGAGCGTATACTTCAGAATCTTTGGATCGAAGGCGGATATCATTAGGTTCACCATGGCAACCAGTACTGCGGCACCGGTGACGATGTAATTGATCACGTTGGCCGATCGATGGTATTCGGGTAAATGCAGTCGACAGTCGCGCATTAGGCTGAGACTTAGATTTAACACTCCCATGATGACCTGGGGACAATTGATACGTAGAGATCACAGGCATCATCATCACCGTCACCACCACCACCACCACCATCACAAAAAGCCAGGGATGCGGGGAAATAAAGGATAATTAGGATTAGGCAGACCGGATGGGGTATTAGCAACGGTACCAGTAAAATAACGGATGCGCTAGGAACACCACGGGATGTGCGGCAGATAATCAAAAGGCAGGATTATCCTTATTCGCACACCCCGATGGCGAGTCCCGCTGGGCCGTTGTCGTACACTCACCTGCAGTATGATCGAGATGCTGATTAGCGTCAGCATCAGACCGTAGAACTCGTGCTTTTCGCCCACCTGCAGGATGTACTTCAGCTGCGATGCGTTGGCCGTTAGCAGCGCAATGTCCAGCATGCCCTGGGCGATGGTTTTCTTCGTCGCGTACCGATTGGCATCCATGGATTTGAGCTGCAGCCGTGAGAGATAGAGAGAGAGAGAGCAGTGAGCAGCATAAGCACATATGGCAAGCGAGTTTTGCAAATTATAAAAACCGATACATTCTGTACATGTTTGTCTTGTGAAACGCCACGTAAGGTTTACTACGTTTGGGAAGTCAATGAAATTAGGAATTCATGAGCTTCCAATTTGTTTCCCAGTATCTCTTCCCACCCCTCCCCAGTAGGATAGGGCTGTTTTAATGCTAATTTCATTACGGCATTGGGTCGTGCAAACAGTCCGCTTGCTGGATGGGTAGTTTGATCGGTGCCAATTAAAAGTGGAAAAGTACTTTATCGCGGTATCGCACACGGCTACAGTACAGCACTGCCTGCTATGGCGTCAACGTGAACTAAGGGGAAAAGCAACAGTAACCCAGGCATCGTTTCCCGAGCAGAGGGGACCGGGCACAGCCAACCTCGATTCGCTCGAATGGGAAAACAGTAAACGTTGAAGGGATTACCGTCACTTTCCGATTTTTGGTGACAACACATACACACACACCGAGAGCAAAGGAAACTTAAAAGGAGGAGGTGTGTATGTGTGTGGTGTAAAACGCAAAAATTGCACGCTAACGACTACGTTTGGTTCGCTGGGGTGACAACGTAAGCCCCCGAAGGGTTCCCGTGTCTTGGATGACGTTGGGTGTAGTTGTTACCTTACAGAATACGATGCGTGCATTCGAGAACTAAAGGGGGATTTGGCCGTAGCTTCGCTGAGGCGAGAGATTTTTGCGTGTTTTAAACAGTGGCAAGGCACGCAGGGACACATGTGTTACTACGTATCTAAAGGGATTGTGTGGAGTGGAAAAGTATTGAATTCGATTTAACTAAAGTCGATTTAAAACACGATTTAAAACGAATTTCAGGAATTGAGGGATTAAGTTTGGTCAAGAGATACTGGACCTGATAAAGTGCATTCCATGAAATGTTCAAGAATCAACTTTGAATCGAGAATGGTAATTATATTTTGAAAGGATTTTTTGGACAATTTTAGTAAGTTTGTTTGATTTAATTGTTCTTTTTTGTTTAGTACTGAGATAAAACAGTATATTAAATTTTTTTTAATATCTATGAAAAGACATCATGGATAAAAGAGAACTAAATAGAACAAAAAATCAAAATGAACATTCCTTACAATGCTTGGTCAAATTGGTTGACTTTTCTCACTAATTTGAGTTTCTCTATTTCAACTTTCATTGTACCTTGCTTGGAATTACTTTCTCGAAACGATAAATAATAAACCACTGATACTTCCACACCACGTTGCGAAGTTCTATAAAAACTTTCTCGAACTGTTCACACGACTTGAAGGTGTTGCGTGTTTTTCTTTCTCCTATATTGCATCCCGATTACTTCCCCAAAAGGTCAATCCCCCGGAGCACGCGTTCAGTAGTCAGTGCGTGGTCCGAAGGCTTGCTTTTAGGTGGATTGATGATTGATTTCTTCCTGCTGCTTGCAATAAAGGGTACGTCTGGGATCGTCCTGTAATAACTGTTTCTCCGTTCTCGACACTGTCATAATGCAATTATAAAACCTCGATTATAGATTCCTTACGCGTGTGTGTGTGTCACCAAGCGAGGGGATTGAATTGGAACAACGTAGTTTTGAAGGGACATACATTGGCATATTTCACACATCCTCCCAGCAGTGGCACACCCTGGGACACACTGCAAACTGTTCGTGTGCGTTTGGAATTTAATCTATTTCTATGCTTGTTTCCTGCTCGCTAACCCCTTCTGTTGTAGGATAAATCCAACAAACTTTGCTTTGCTTTCCGATTCGTATTAAAACCCTATCTCTCACTCTCTCTATGCCTCTACTTTTTTAATCCTACTTATCTATGTCACTTAGCTTCTGATGGAAAACTTCGACTTTTCCCTATTTGTTCCAGATTGGTGGCGGCTAAGGATTAAAAAAAAACCCCTCGTTATGCTGCTGCTATGAAGTCTTTCACACCTCGAACTCTTTCACGGACAATAAAGGACGATAAGGGCAATACCGAGCCGCAGGACGAAAGAGTACCGTTGTGTGTGTGTGTGTTTGTTTTCTTCATTTTGTTTAGTTGTAATTTTGCATTTACACCTCGATTCCATTCATCGAAATGTGTGACAAAAATTAAGGACTTAAGTTTGATCAAAACACCGATCTTTGGTTTTTTTTTTTTTTGTTTAAATCCCAAATCTCACCCTCCCTTTGCAGCTTCCTTTCCTCGTGGTGTCAGATGACGTGCGTGCGCTACGCACCCCTCCGGCAGTGCGGATGCAGTAGGTGACACCCCACCTTTGATGCTTTGTCCCCTTGTCCCTGGAGCGGAGGTAATATGAGCCAGGAGAAACGGTGTTTTGCCACAAGCGATTGTCATGCAGGCTCTGCCCATAAGATGTTGCGATAAGAAACAGAGGCGCTAACCGTCCCAAACGGGGAAATTTCGGAGAGGTTGTCTACGGAGTGTCGGAAAAAGCGGAAAGGACCCACTGGAAAGTGGGTAACGAGGGTCCTAAAAAGCCGCTAAGGAGGTGTGTGTGTGTGTGTGTGTGTGTGTGTGTGTGTGTGTGTGTGTGTGTGAGTGTATGTGTTTTTCAAACAGCCACGATATGCATCACCGACGGCTTTTTCAATGTCGGCGAATCAGTGGACCAAACATTAAACATTGGCCCAACGTTTATTAATGCGTGCATACCACACAGCCAGTAGCAGCAACATCAACAAAATCCCAAGGGTTGCTACGATTGATTGGCAAAAGAGGGACAGAGAGAGAGAGTGAAATATAGAGAGAAAATTGTCACATACGGTAACATTGGAAGAGCGCGGTGTGAATTAATCCTGTGCGTTGGTCGAAGGGTCCCGTTGTCCCGCTTGAACGCTGCTACGGGGACAATTTAGCCCTTGTAGGAAACGTTATAAACACAAGAAGATTTCGTGCTACGGTTTATGCCAGTCAGCCGGAACACCACAAACGCACTCGTGTGTACCCGGGGCCACAGGTGAGTTGCACCAATCCTGCATATCCTGCCACAAATCGAGATGACATTAATCGTGCGTACGTACGGTTCAGTGACAATGTGATTAATCCTGCCGGAGCTTTTCGAGCGTCCATAACTGCCCACGTGAGCGATAGTAGTGTTTCCGTTTTTCCCCTCAGTAAAAAAAGGACGCAATCATATCCGAAGTGTACAAACAATAGAAAGCATTACGATGTGACCTTTCGCAACAGTTGATTCCGGAAGGGCAAGCGTGCGGAGCGTGGGGTAGATTTCAACAGACAGGGAACCATCGTTTGGTAGAAAAATCAATATTCGATTACGGTGTTACTACTGCGGCTGGGGATTGAAGAACGGCCGCGATTAATATTCACAATCGTCCTTCGTCCTGCTTCGCTCGATGCAAAACCCGAAGCGCGGATGGATAATGAGTCATGCATGTGTTTACATTTCCCAGCCTGTCATTATTTTCGCATAGCCTGCTTCTCACTAGCAGACCACATAACCGTAACGGACACAATGGGGCTGATGGGTGGAGAAGATCCTTTTTTGTGGAGAAACATTACATGAACTTTCTTGTTGAATTGGTATTGATTTTCTCGGGTTGCGTTATGTCGATATGCGGAGGATATGTGCATTCACATTTGTTTTTTTGTAAAGCAAGTTATTTCTAATGCGTCCAACTAGACTTACAACACGATCACTTTCTGCACCTACGCCAGAAGAAGCGGGAAGAATAGAAGCCATCGCCATGGTGGAACCGCCGTTTCTCCTACACACTGGTACACTCACTGGTAAATTTCGCAAAAAACTAAACAAAAATAAACACTATTCCCACGTAAAAAACACGTGGCCCTTCGTCACCTCCAGCAGGTTACACGTTTTGTTCGCAACTAGAGCCACCGACCCACTGTTTGGATGCTTTTTATTGAGCCCTACGGGTCACTCCGCTCGGACACTGACGAACCCGCGAGAGACACGCGCGTGCTGTTGAGTTTGTGGCGCGTGTGCTCCGTTTCAGGATGGCCGAAGGATAGCCCGTTCCGTTGGCGCTAGTCAATACGCCAACCGCTCGGTGCCTCGGTTGGCGTGGTAACGAGACAAAATAAAACACAAACACGCCCTCCCCCATCGCGCTCGGGGTGGTTCTTCCGGTAGGGGCTGTAAAAAGGCGCAGTTAACCCCCCCCCCCCCCTATCCGGCTGCCCATGCTTCATACAAATATGTACGATAATCTTAACGATAGGCTAAACGGTGTCTGGACGGATGCAAAGGAAACATGTGCATTCCCTTTTTTGACCACTCGCACACCTTCAAGATCAGCACCGGCTGTATGAGGGGACAGGACAAGTATGGGCATTAGACCGCGGTAAAAGGGCATGTCAATGCACTTCGGGCCAGTGCATGTAGAGACCGGGAACGCACGTTGCGTGTCGTCTGTGGGTCGTTACGCGAACACTCGGAACGGGGTTTTCCTTTGCGGGTGGAAGGCAAATAATCGGCAAGGAAAAAGTGCATTTGCAACTGCCGATGTTTTGTGCTGCTCCTACCGGCCTTTGGCCGTGTTTTGCGTACGAGTTTATCACCCTATCGGAAAAAGGAAATAGCGTACGCTGGTAAAGGACGTAGTTTGCATGCGCTAGTTTAATTATTCTAATGAGATGCCGCGGCAGCATAACGAAGCGCTTGTCTATAAATGGTTGTTTTTGCTAGTAACAAAAAGTAGTTGAATAAATTATGTTACATGTTCAAATATTTAAGTTTTACACCAATTTCCTCAATTTCCTGGAATATTTCAAAATTATTCCTTGTTCTTAGCTACGCCTTCTTTTTAAATACATTTAATTCGCTTAATATCTTCTAGTATTACACGCTTTATTAACTTTCCATTTCCATACGGAACAGCAACAAAAAAAATCAGTTAAATTCAAATCAAACACTTTACCTTTCAATTCCATCAGGTTGGCAGCGGTCAGGGTCCAACACCAAGCTGTGCGTATACGTGTGTGCGTTTGTAACAACAAATATCAAATTTGACAGCACCGACCATCACGCACACTTGTGCACTCACGTGAACAGTTCGTCCGGCGCTGGTATGCGAGTGTGAGCAGACGCACCAACTACTCCATCTATCACTTTCTCGCTCTCTCGCTCTCTCTCTCATTTCTTCCTTTCTCTCCCTCACTATCTCTTTTTCTCCTTTACTCTTTCACGCGCTGGGCAGCATTCGAGACTCTGCTGTCAAAATGCAAGGGCTCGCCTGACAGCGAAGGAACGTTACTGCTCCTCGTCGTCGTCGTGGTCTGGTCGCGTTGCACAGGAGCGAGCGCGACCTTTATCATTTTCTTTCCCTTCCCTGTACCGTTGCGCGTGAAACATCGTCCCCGCGTGCTGTGAAAAGGGGAAGATGGCAATGGGACGGACTTTATTATGTTGACATCAATTCGGTGCGTTTAAGTGGTCAAAAAGTGTGTGTATCTTTATTGTACAGTGTATGTGTGTGTGTTTATTGAGATTCCCAGATCCGGATCGAAGTGGTAAAAGTTCAGGTAAATCTTCCGTGCAGAGGGAAACGAAAGGGCGAACAAAAGCGGGAGGAAGAAGTGTGAAGACCCACACAAGCGAGAGCAGAAAAGAAATCGGTTTCAAACGCGCTAGCACACCAATGCTTAAGGGGTAAGAGGCAAGGAAGCAGTATGAGTGTGAGAGAGAGCGCGCACGGATTTGACGTATGGTGTGTGCGTGCGTGTAAGAAGCAAGAATCAGTGCGCGGGTGCGGGAGGATACGGACGGTTGTGTTGTGTGTTTTCCGTCCGGCGACTGTGTACGTGCGACTGTGGCGCGGTTTCGCTCAGGTGGTAAGGCAACGCATGTATGTGTGCGTGCGTTTGTCTATGCTGTGTTGTGTGTGTGCGCACGTGCATTGATGTGTGTGTGTGTGTGCGCGTCCGAAGGAATTTTTCGGCGCGACGGCAGCAGCAACACTGTTTCGCTTTTCTGGTGCCGCCGCCTGTGTGCAGAGGTTGTCTCGCTCTAGCGGCAGTGTGCGACACACTCCAACCGTCCTGCTCGCACTCGCACGGTGGCTGGGGCACATGCGGTTTTTGTACGTTCGATGCTCGCAGCGATGTTTTTGTAGCGTTGTGTGTTGTTTGTGGAAAAGGGCCGCCGTCGGGTGAAGGGGGTGAAGCTGTGAGGCAGTGTGTCGCTCTGATTGTGCTGTTGTGCGTATACGCTGTGCGTGTGTGTGTGTATCTCCCAGTGCCCAAAAGCAGCGTGGAAGAAGACCATCCACATACACATACATACACACAAACGCACGCACGCACAGACGCAGAGGAAGGGAATAGCAGCGTGGCAGGTGTGGAAGTGGGTGAAACGCGACGGGAGAGGGAGCGGGGGAAAAAACGTCGTTCTCTTTTTGTGCTTCCCTTCGTGGTCGCCGCCGTGTGTCCGTCACACAGCGGGGCGGAAAGTCAATGTGCGCGGGAGAGCAGAGAGGGACACGAGGGGGTGGGTGTATTGGTTCCGCATAATCCAGCCAGTCGCCGTCGTCGTCGCCGCTGCCGCCAGCCAACGACGAAGCATCGTGCAGACCGGACCGTCTTCAAGAAAATCGCCCCGCAGAAGAACAACAGCGTGTGGTGGACGGTGAGAGTTGTCCAAAGGCAGCTTTTTTTGTTTTCTCGACGTTCGCGGCCCGAAGCCCCGAACTATGATGCGTGTGTGTGTGTGTGTGTGTATCGTTCAAGGGCAGCTTAGCTAAACTTGCCGCCCGGTCGTGGTCGTCGCTGTGTGGATCTTGCTAAACAGTGGATTATGATTCCAATGTAAAGGGCCTGAGGTGTGTGGTTTTGGGACGTTTGTGACGTTGATATCTGCGCGAACGTTTGTGTGTGTGCGTGTCCACTTTTTTTTCCTTACTCTCTGTCGGTTTCGATTGTGCGGAATTTTCGCGATCATCGTAGTAGCTCTCGTAAGCAGCTGGTGTGAGTGTGTGTGTCTGTGTGAACGTGTGTTTCCTACCTAACGCTTGACCAAACACTACAGTGCGCTTTCAACGGTGGGAAGATGATCTCGATCATCACCAGCTCAACGGCGAGCCAATATCCGTCCTTTTGACCAACACCAACACCAAACCGTGCGCAGCCAACCATCGGAAGCAAGCAAGGTGGTACCGGAAAAGGTTGTTGGAAATGTTGAAAACATGAACGTAATTGAAAACAAAACGGGAACGAAGGGCAGATCTTCTGTCAAAGTTTAAAGCGATTGAAGGAAAGGTAACCCTCTCCCTCCTATCCCAAGGCCATCAGAAATCGGTCCAAGTATGCTCTGTACGTGTCTCCTTTTGGACCAGGTCAGCCAGTAAACGAAAAGAATGGACCACCCCTTCCCTGGATCCAAGTCGGTCGTTGCACTTTATCTTGAGCGAGCAATCGCTGTCACACCGATCGTAAACAAAAAAAAATCCCCCGAAACGTCATTGGAGGTGGTATGATTTTGGACCCCACATTTATCGTGTTGTGTATGTGTGTGTGCATGTTTTATGTTTGCATCCTTCGCACTTGCGTTGCACTAATTGTGCGTTGAGTCTGTCGAGGGCAGCAGCATACGATTATCGAACAGCACACCCCAAAACCAATATCTTTTTAACCCCTTTTTCGTACCGTGCCACATTTTCCCGGAAACTTCTGGGCCGCTTCCTTGTCTCTGAGAGATGTGCGGAGAGGGAAGAGGAGGGTGGATGGCAAGGAAAACCCGTCGTTTTTTTTTTCGCCGTCGTCGTCGTCGCTGCGCTGCATTATGGATGCTGGTGGCGCTCTCTGGCCGATCGAGTCTCGGTGCGCGGGTTCCGGTGCGGTGGGTAATTGTTTATGTTAAACCTAAAAATATAACCGGCGCGAAGTGAGAGGCCATCATTTTCTGTGCTTCCGTTCCTGGGTGCGCTCGGGGTTAGATTTTTCTCCCGAACGGTGTGGTATGCGCGCAACGCCGCGGTGTTAGTTTCCCGCGCACAGGAAAAAAACATGCGGGAAAGTTGAGGTGTGTTCCTGTTACTTTTTTGTTTTTGGGTTTAAACCCTGTTGCCACTGCTGCTCTTCCTTCCCGGGAGAAACGACGTAAAGCCGCATATGTATATTAAATCGTTCCTTCTGGTCATGTTTGGTTTATGGGTTATGTTTTTGTTGTGTTGAGCAATTCGGGTACGGCGTGAATATTGGATCCCAGGCAATGCTGCCTAACCGAAGTCGCACAACCCACGTGCGGGAACAGTGCATCGAGCGACGATCGATAAATGTTTTGAAAACATGCGAAAATATAATGAACGAATCTGTTTTTGTTTTTATTTTTGTTTAATGCAATGCCTTATTTTGTCTATTTCAGTCGGAAGCGGAATGAACACGTGTTTGGAGTGTAAACGGCGCTATGTTGAAAACTGCTCTACGGTTGCGCATACGCCACGATTGGATGGGAGTTCGGTGACACGACACGCGAAATTGCACGCAAATTGCATCGACTAACGACGGAGGATGGATACGTAGAAGATAGTAGTCATCGTTCAATAAGTGTTCAGGAAGAAATAAGATTCGCCCAACATGAGACAATCAGCAGAAGCAGAGTGATGTGTACGGGTCTTAGTAGCTTTCAAGCAATAACCACGTGCCTAGAAAAGTGTGTACTTTCGACCAGCCAGGAACAACCACCGTTGTAGTGTACCACCAGCTTGGATGTGATTTGTTATCATTGCCCCCGTGGCCCGTGGGTAATTTATGGTAAAAGTTTGTTGTTAATGAAACGTCGTTTAATCCGTATATGTCTCAGGAATATGTGTGAAGTGAAGTGAGCGTAGGTTTCATAGTGGCCAGCAAGTGATCCAAACCACTCTCTAGCATCCACCCATCTAAATGCTAAACGGTGAGAACACGGCGTTCGATTTGTGAGATTCATGCACGACAGTGAACAACGATCGAATTGTTAAAAAGGAAGAGGAAAACATAACCGTCTATACAGCTACCAAGTTTGCTCAAGCTTAAGGTGAAAATTCAACTATACAAGCTCTGCCACACACCACCAAGACTGCCACGCGGACTATCGGTAAGCACCGCCCGGAAGGGGGTAATTTTGTTTGTAAAATATAATTATTCTTATATTCGCTATGCTTCTTATTGTTTTAGCTGCACATGGGTGCCATGATCGATTGTTGTTTGCAAACGTGTATGTGGGGTGTGTTACTGAAACGGGAGAGAGGAGGTCATAACAACCTCGATCTACTTACTAATCGCGCGCCTCGTGCGTTTTTTTCGCGATTCGCTCCAGGTCGCATGCATATAACTATGGCGGGCCGGGCACCATGCCACCGTTTATCGCTTCACACTGATTTGCTAACGAGAAAATTAGACTATTTTTTCACACTTGTTTACTAGAGGTGGATTGCAAAATGAGCCTGCTGGAGTTAGCCAAGTACTGTGGATTGCTTCTTATAGCTTCTCATACGTTTTTGACTATTGGCTCAGCCACACAGTGTAGTACTTTAAAAAAAAGTTAAATCCTTTTTGACAAAATTTACCTGTCCAGTTGAAGAGAGTAAGAACAAAAAACCATCAAACATTAGGCAAGAGCTCCTATTGCCTTTGGCGCTTTTCTTCAAAGGAAAAACAGGTCCCGTTTTCTGCGGTAGACTAAAACTACCTGTTCAACTGTTCCTGTCCGCTTGTGTAAACATTGTGCGGACGGGGAAGAGGACAATAAAACGAAGGTAGTCAGTACGGTATTAAGACGGCCACTATTTGCATTGACGCATGGCTTTAAACTGTCCGGTGCTGCCCAGTTACCCCTTAATACCCTTGTTTCCTGCAAAAGGGCCGGCTTATCCCTTTTCGCTATCATCCGATGGGTTTTTCGATGTAGATAACCCGGAGAAGAATGGCTTGATGGTGCGCAGAGTAAGCAGGGGGAGACGGATTATGGTGCCGTTTGGCTATTGATTTGGTGTGGTAACTAGTCAATGGAAGGATTATTTCCGTTTTCTTTAAGAAGTGTAGGCAATCAGTTGGGGGAGGATTTTCTTATACCCGAAAGAATGATTTATGGTTGCGAAAGAAACGACGAGTAGGGTTTCGTACGACACCCATCAGTGCTCTATGCATTTATTGTACGACGTTGTACTATATTTGTCAGGTGACTATGCTTTTTATATTCCACTATTTGTAGAACAAACGACTCTTCATCAAACTAACGAACTGTGTGGAACCTCCACACACTTATCATCATTCCAAACCCAAACTCCCTGGCTCAGGTGTGTAAGTCAGATGAAAATTCAATTTCCTTCCGGTATTGTGTTGGTTTCGTTCGCCCCCCATGTGAAAGCATAAAGGTATGACCCAAGTGAAAGCATGAAGGAATAAAGCATTCGCTCGCGAACACCCTCGCTGGATGTTCGTTTGGCCGAAGCCATGCAACGATTGCAATCGATCACTGGACCGTGGCGACATTATTGAATCAACGCCGTCGTCATCGGAATCCTTTGGCAATCAGAAGAAGCGGTCTCGGGGCCGTCTTCTCTTCTTGTACCGGCTTCGGGAGGAGATTACGTGGCATAACTAACAACCCGTGTGTAGATTGTGTTGGTGGAATGCAATGGGTAAAATAATAAAAAAAAGAAGGTGAATGTAAGAAACAGGAACGTAACAGAAATGGGGACCAGACACACTCGATGGTTAACAGGGGGTGCCTCCGTTTTGCCAATCGAATGTGTCTCAATCAGACGCTTATCTGGCTGGGGATGTGCGTGGGGGAGTTTTTCCTTCTCAATAGGCCTCCCCAAAATGCAGCAGCTCAATTTGATTTTAGTTCACAGCAGAATAATCAACCGGAAGAAGGAAGCCGATCTGTCACAGACATTGAAGGTAGTCGTTTGCTTGCAGCAAGGAGTCAGCATGCTTTCGCAAAGAGAATACGATTTTTTTTCTTTCTTTTTTTTGGTGCTGTGCTGCTGCCTATCTGAACGACCAGCGGGAGGAAGGTTGCCTGTTTTGGACATATTGGAGATGCCGTGCCGTGGAGGTGTGGGATGAGCAGCAATCGTAATCGCCTGATTTTCTCCCTTCTTTCGTTGGGGATGCTTATACACATAATTGAACGGCAACCTTCCCCTTTACTTCCAAAAGAAACTGTGTGCATTTATTGGTTCGATTAATATGAAATAAGATAATCTGTGAGCAATATTCGGGCAATATGGCTAAAGTTTTATGTGCATTGATCCACTGTAGCCGTTGTAAAGTAAACATTCGTGATGAATTTTTAAACTGAGACGTACATATTAACGTTCTTTTAACGATTACGAGATTGACTTAATCATCTGTGAAGTATTGGAAGACGTATAGCAAGATCAAGTGAAACAAGCGATTAAAACGATGAAGTTAAATTACACACCATTAAAGTGCGGAATTTTTCTAATCAAAATATCATTATTTTTGGTAAAATCAAAATTTACATTTCCTTACATTACACATTCCGTATAGTAAACGTCATTGTAATTAATGGTTTTCGGTTACTTTTAAACATTTTACATCTTACATTTTACATTTTTTTTAAATTAACATATTTCAACATTAATCCAGTCCAACTATTCTTATAGTTACGTCCATAGCCCTAAACGAACGCTCTTGCATTAGACGAAAAAGACAAATAGTTTTCCTCCAAATTGTTGAACCCTTCTCTCGCCCCTACTCGATAGACCTCCCAAAACGGAAGATGCATTTTCATCCCCATTTACCCATCGACCTCTCCAGTTTCTCTCTCTCTCTCTCTCTCTCTCTCTCTCTCTCTCTCCTCCTCCTCCTCCTCCTCCTTCTCCTCCTCCTTATGTTTTGATGCGTACATCGTTTCCGATCGGATCGATCGTGCGAGGACGAAACGAGACGGAAACGGTGCGTTTTCGATTTTCCCTCCGTTCGTTCGCCCGTGGCGCGCATGTGCACGCGCCCCCGTAACGCTGCTTCTCCTCAGCTCTTCCGACTTTTCCCGAATGTTGGTCTTCCTTGCTCTTGCCTATGTGTATGTGTGTGTGTATGTGATTATCGTAGTGCGAGCGTCAAACGCTGTCCCGTTCCCGCGCGGCATTCCCTATGATGATGATGCATAAAGTGTGTAACGATACCGAATGTTTATCCGGTGGCTCTATAACCACCCACCGGTTGTCGGAGCCGGCCTTTTTCCATCCTCGTCGTCGGGAAGTGGAAAATGCGATTCTCCTCTGTCGCACTAGCCCTAGCTATGTATGTGTGTGTGTGTGTGTGTGTGTGTGTGTGTGTGTGTTTGTGTTTAGTGATGCTGGGAGGAATGTGCGGTTTTTCGCGTACGCGGGCAGATGACGAGAAGACCACCCAGATGAATTTCGACCAGCACGGGTGTGCGTAGTGTAGTGGCATACTCTGGCGCAGTTTGTTGCTTTTCGTGATATTCCGCGCATTGTTGTACGGGCAGCTGTGAGCAGAAAGCATTTTCCTCTACAGTTGCAAAACAACTGCCAAAGTATCTATAACAGCCTCTTTGTTCGCAATTAAACAGTGCTAAGGAAGTGTTGTAGTACGTTACGAAATACTCGAATAACTCCAGGATTACGCATTGATGTGAGTTTGGGGAGGTTGAAGGTGGGTACATGGATAGTGTGACGGCGGGCAAAAAGCTTCCAAATGATACGAAACAATTCCCTTCACAAGCCAGCCCACAAACTGTTTTGGGGGAGTGTAACAAGATGGTGTGGTTTCATATTTGGACGAACATTACGATGGCTCGAAAAAAGTCATTTTCATCTAAAGCACTGTTTTTGCGACTACTAATGCTAAATCCAAATAATGTTCTTGTTTTTCTGTGACATCATAACCATCGCATAGGTCCCGCCAGAGGACGCCTAAAACGAGTCTTTTGTGCTGGAAGTTATTGATTTCCTCCCTGCAAAACCATTTTCTGTCAGTCACCATTTTCCATACAAATTCTTGATGGTGTTTGAATCTTTTGCATTTAAAAAAAAATCAAACCGAGTCTTGTAGTTTGCATAGGTTGGTATGATACGGTAGAAAGATTGTATTACAAAATCCTTCAATATTAGGTCACGTGATGTCGCAAAAAAGTGATTTTTTCGGCTTTATGGTCGCTTTTTTGCTAATTGATAAGAATAGAATATAGAAAACTTCTCCCTATTGGAACATGGATCGTGATTAATACCTTAACAAGAGCCTTTAAGATATAACTTCCTCTTATTCTTCTTCTTCTTTTGGCGTTCTTTTTGTGTGATGCTCGCCCATACAAGGCTGCCGAGACTTTTTAGTACGACGTAGATGAATAGTCGCTCTTTGTTACGAGGGGATTTTCCAGTTGGGAATCGATTCTATCAAACGCTTTAGGAGCTGACGTACCTCTCGAATAGGCTACCGGAATCAGATACAAAAGAGATCTTTAAAATCACAATTAATAAAAAAAACCCAACACAAATCCAGTACAGTACAGAAATAGTAGTTTTACGTTAGGCTTGGTATAATCACCAATTTATTTAATACCTTGGAGCCTTGACTGTTTCGAGGATTACTCATGAATGGGCGTGCTTTGGCTATGGGATTTTGACTTTATTTATTTGTTGGGGGGAATTTTCGATCAAAATTCACTAAATGCAATGGGCCATAACTAGTATATTTGTATCTTAAAAAGTAAGGATCGAAAAACAGATTATTCATCCAATAATTTGCTATAGCTGGACATTGCGGAAGGTTATTGAAATTTGTAAATTAGCAGTGCAAATACTCCCTATTAATCCAGAATAAGCTCCAATGCCCAAATTTAGGTTGCATAAAACAGTGAAACCGCAGAAGAAGTGTTGCGTGTAGTAGCTTTTAAATTGGTAGCAACAGAAAATCAACGCAACGGCAATAATGTAAAGAAAAAACGAGTGGCGCATTAAATTAGCTTACAAATTGCAGTAAAAGTTAACCTTTAATAAACCCATTGCCCCGTTCTGGGAAGCTTATGAAGCTCTCTCTCTCTCATGCCTAGCGCAATAGCAAAGAAAGTTCGCACCATTGAATGGTACCGTTTTGTTTGTAAGAGGATCAGATTGTTCAATTCAATCCAAACATTGTTCTTACGGGTCGCATTCGGACACAATTGACCAGCGCCGCAGAGTCTAACAGTGTTGATGACGATTTTGGTACACGCTTGAAATCACTCAACATATCCAAGGATAATCCGCCTTGCCCCGAACGATTGGTTGCGAACGATTTAAACGGCTTCCAGCTGTTGCGTGCCGGCTTCTTACAAAGCAAACGCAAAGAAAAAGCTTTCCCACCGAACAGGAGTCAATGGAAAGAAGCAAAAGTGAGCAAAGTTGACAGTTGAAAGTAAGGACAATTGCTGAACCTCCTCTCTGTGTGTGTGTTGGTTCTTTGTGGTGTCAAAGTTCATTCCAGCTTCCTGCGACACAATTGCGTGTTGTTGGTGTGAAAAAGGACAAAATGCGTAAGGAGCAAAGGTACACACGAAAAGCCCTTCTTCCATCACCCGGTTTGGCGACATCGACGATCATATCGTGATCGTTAAAGGGACAGACAACGACACTCATATGCGCGCTTCGCTGATCCGTTACGGCTTTACGGAAACAATCTTCTGTTGGATGGGAGAAAGGTTTTCTTAAGAAGCAATGGCGATCAACGGGAAAAAGTTAAAAGAAAAAGAAGGCAAATAGACAGAGAGAGTGCGAGTGAGGTGCTGGCAATTGAGGATCGTCACCGTTCAAGAAGAAGGTACAAAGGACTTTTTCCTGCTGCTGCTGCTGCTGCTGCATCCTCTTTTCTCCGTGTCCCGGGGGGTGTAGTGTTTCACAAGCCGATATTTCTTTCCAATTTCTTTTGTGATTTATGAAAACCATCTGCCTGTTGTTTCTCTGTTTGTGTGTGTATGTGTTTGTGTCGTTGTGGACTTGCTCCAGTAAGCTCACCAAAGGGAATTGAGATGTTTGATGTTTGGAGGGCCATAAAATGACTTTTAACAAGTTGTTGCACGGGGACACGGGGGTCTCTGTGTCAGCCATCATCACGGCGTCGGTAGCTCTCGGTGTGGTGTTTAGCGGGAGTTAAACCTCCCCCTCTTTACGCCAAACCGTTTATTAATGACTTCATGTGGTGGTTGGCGCGAAAGAAGTGGGAGTCTGGCTAAATCTCCCATTACTGAAGGCGTTTAGTGCCGATTTTACTCCTTGACTGGTATGTGTGGAATGGTGCGGGGGGTAGTTCCAGCAGTTTGCAACGAGCGTGTGTGGTGAATCGAATGCAGCGCAAATGTGCAATCGAACGATCGGACCCGATCGTGAGGAGAGGACACCTTTTGGATGATCGTGAGAAAAGAGGGCGCAGGGTGTGGTGTAGGAGGGCGTATTCGTTGGGGGTAAGTCTAGTCATCTTTTTTTCTTTCCTTCCAACCAGTCAGTCCGGTTGTAGAAGAACGCGATGGAGGAAAATAGGAAGAAGAAGAAGAAGAAGAAGCAAAAACGAGTATAAAAATAAAGTTTAAGATACAAAAAAAAAAACGCAGCAACGAACCGCGCGTCGCGACATCAAAGTGGAATCGCTGTGCGTTCCCCCCCGTGTGTTCCGTGCGGTCCTAATGAATGAGCGGGTGATGATGGGTGACGGAAGGGAAGCGGAGGTTGGTAAGCAAAAACCCGGCATTCGTTTTGTTGTGCCGGCGAAAGATCAAAGAAACAAGCCACAGAACGAAAGGGCCCCTACTCAAGAGCGATCGCGCGCACACACACACACACACACACACACACACACACACACACACACACACGCGCGAGAGAGACAGCGCGAACGCGGGGGTCACAAGGCGCATCAAGGCGACCAACTTCGACACATATGCACCACCACCACGCGCGCACCGCACCATCATCAGCGCACACCCGGTGCAAAAACATAAAGGGAAGAGCCGGGCACAACACATTTTTAATGTACACTCGCCGCCGGGAGGGGTGTGTGTGATCGTGCGAGCGCCCATCCGTCCTTCCCTCGCAATCTCCTCCGCCTTTGTCTGGGTGGTGATGGGTTGTTGTATCTCATTGCCGCCACCACCAGTCCTTTACCTTCGCCAACCGCGTTCATCAAAGTCGCGTGTGTTTCCTTCCTCGCTTGCGCATTTAGTGGCTGTGTTGTTGGCGTACGTTTGGTATTGAAACGCTTTTTTCTTTTTTACTCCCAGACCTGCAACATAACCTTCTGACACAGACAGAGCGCTGGGAGGGGCGGCCGGCAGCGCTAGTCGTAGGTCACGGTTGCCGGCGGAAGGCGGGCAGTTAGCCCGCAACGGTGACAGATCGTCTCCAAATGCAATCCCCGACAGTGCGTGGGGTCGTCGGAGGGGGAGGGGGGGGGTGAGAGCAAAGGGAGCAACTGAAATTCCCATGGGGGTGGCGGCTGGTTGTGTAAAAGGGAAAACTTTGGAAAACAAAACAAAGCATAATTTCACACATAAAGCAATTTTCACTTTGATCGTTTATCTTTTGCCAGGGGCAGCATTCATTTTTCTCTCTTTCTCGCGGGCGCGTTCTCCTCCTGCCTCTGCTCCTCTCTTCCTCTATCTCTGATTTGTATCTTGCGCAGGGGGTGAACATTTTCCCAAGATGATCCGATCGTTGGGAAGAGTTGGTGATTGGTGATCATGCGGTCGAGCGCCGCGAACGTGCGATTGTTTAAATTGTGGTCGAATTTTGTTTTGGGAGCAGAAGTTTGAGTTGATTTGCAATGCAAAGATTAGCAGGAAAAAGGATGTCCGAGTATGTGTGTGCGCCAGTGTGTCACGCACATCAAACGACTGCCGGCAAAACAACTGCCCAGCCAGTGGAAAGCTGAACTAATTGATCGATGAACAACACACACACAGACACACACAGGCCATGCGAACCTTCAAAGGGATCATTCACGGTTCCATCACGGAACTTCAAAGGCAAATTCAATTTTCGAATGTTTTTTTTTCTATTTTTGAGGGGCTGATTTGTGCACCCGATTTGCAATTGTTGTGGACTATTTTTAATCAATCATCTCGCCGTTCGTCGGGGCGGCGGTACAGCTCCGCTTGATGTGTGTCACCGACTTGACCGGATTTGGGGAGTCGTTCATCGCGTGGCTTTTATTGCCCGCACACGGTGTAATACAGAGGTCAACAAGGATCGCGCGTTTTTCTTTGCGCTTGTTCAATCCGCATCGTCCGTCCGCAATCAAACGCGGAATCGTGATTTTATTTTAGGTTGCCCCGTTGAGAGGCAGGCTGTGGCAGGGCCTGCTTTACTATTTTTAAAAACATACGCGGCCTCTCCTCCCCTCCCTATCAGTTGCGGGTCTCTGACACTGGAATGGTGAGGGGGGGGGGGGGGGGGGTTGGAGTCGGAAATAATTATATTGAACCCGATCGGCAACCGTCATTGATTTATTCGCGCATTCGCGACGCAATGCTTTGTGTGTGTGTGTGTTGCTTTGATGCAGTGTGGCAGCAGCGCATGGCGGCGGCTTTTTTGATAGATAATGTGTGTGCGATTTTTTTTCCCGCCTGCGCCTGCCCATGATAGTGCCGCACGGGCGAGTGCATTATTGTTCCATTCTGGTTTGGTTTCCTCTGGGCGGGACGGACGGTGCGTTTAATTTACGCAAGCTTTCCGCCAGTCGCCACCGCACCGGGAGATGAGGACGACGCGATCCTCCATTGCAAATACTTGCGAGGATGGCAGAGAAGACGTTTGGGTCAGTTGCTGCTGGTGACGGCGCTGTTGCTGTTGTTGTTTCTGGCCGTGGTGATAACGCTGAAAGAGTAATTAATTTTCAGATTTTTTGCTTTCCTGATTAATCAGATTATAAGTTGTCGTCGGGAATTCATGCACTCGACAAAAGAGCTAACGAGTGTACGTTTTTATACCTTCCGAAGGAACAGTTGTAACAGGTAGACAGAACATTGTTTGGCCTATGATAGTAAAACTCAATTTGTTTGGGTTAATTTATATCCCTTCCTATAATTATATCCCTTCAAGAGTACAGATACACCAATTATAGTGATCTTTCAACTTTTCGATACCATTTTTACGGGTTACTATTTAATACTTTGCCTCAAAAACCCGTTTTATCGATAGGCGAAATTCCTTTTTTTCCATAGTTTTTCAAAACACAAAAGTTGCTTCACATAAATTGCTGTAATTCACAAAGTAACTGACTAATTGCCGTCAAATTTTGGATACAATTCGTTTCAAGGTTAGTACAAAATAAAAATAATATGGATTTAATTCTGCTGTTGCTATCTATGTGTTAGGCCAAGCTAATGTTCAATCGACGGCTGTTATGTTGTATCGTGTTGATTGAGTTGCAATGCAGGAAAATGGAAATAATTACTATCTATCAATAATTTACCTTCTATACAATATGCATTTTCTCAGTGCCTTTACACCAACGAGATCGAACATCAACAGCAAATCGAAAGGTGTTCGGTTTTTTAATTAATAAACCGCTGTTGGGTATGTGCGCGCATAAATATCCCCTTGTATTATTCGACCAACTGTGTATGTGTTTGCTGAATGACTCATAAACTCATCGATGGGCACTTTCATGAGCATTCGTCCGTGGAATAGGGACTTATCTGCAGCCTGAGCCGTACAATATTGCCACTGGGACGGTTCCCATCAGCAGCAGCAGCAGCAGCCGCCACTCTTGCTCACCCTAAATTATGAACTTTTCGGGTGAGTGTGTGTGTGTGTGTGTGTGTGTGTGTGTGTCTGTGAGCGAAGCGTTTGAACGAAAATGTATTATTTTCATCTGAAATGCTCATCATTATACCGAAACGCAGTAGCGTGTTCTATTCAATAAGACATTGTGTTAGGCGACTGCTAAAGGAGGAGAGATATCATGTGTTTGGCCTTCCAGACAGCGAGAGCTCTTCCACAACGGGCTGCTGGTCCATACGACGGGCTAAACGCTATAGCTCAAACATCAACATAATGCACCAACACCGATGTACGCTGGCTCCGGGCTGCCTGTTATTGCTTTCGTCAATGTTCGAGAACTTAAGCCGAGCCCGGAATTATGAGCCCCGTTTCCCTTTTTTTCGTAAAAATATGATCCCTGTTCTCTTTCCTGTTGCTGCTGCTACGCGAAGGATTAATGCCGGGTACCGTTTGGCCAAGGTAGCCAAACCCCTGCCCAGGGATTGGTGAAAGGAAAGCAGAAATTCTACACAGTTCAATGAACGCACTGTTGTAGGTTTTTGTTTGCTATTTGGGTAGTTGTTATATTTAAAAAAAATACAAACATTTAAGCTATTTTTGCTTCCATTTTACTCGCTTGGTCGAATGCGGCACAACACGTCGATTTCCTATTTCTCCCTGCCGTTTCCTTTCATTACGATTAAACCCTCCGGCGCGGTATAAACTGTGATTTAGCAAATTGGAAAATTATCTTGTGCTAGTATTGCAAAAAAAAAAAATGGAAAATCCGTCTCGCTCTTTCGTTTTTTTTTGTGCCCCGGGGTCGGTAGATGTGCTAGTGGCGCCGGAAATGTAATACCTCTCACGGTAGCTACTACGCGGAGGAAATTTTCAAATATACTTTCTTGGCGGGGGTTTGAAAAAAAGGGGGAAAATTTGTTTTTCCAGCTGTCAGTTGTGTGATGGTTGGATTGAAGGAAAAATACAACCCACGAATCGCAGTGTAATGGCGGCCCCTCGAACCCTTTTCACTCCACTGGCTGGTATATCAAAACTCAGTGTCCTTCTCTCGTTCACTCTCTCTCTCTCGTTCTCTCTCTCTCTCTCGTTCTCTCTCTCTCTCTCTCTGCGTAACACGGCTGGAAGCTAATTGCACACGCACCGGCGGCTGTGTTGTGCTGATGCTGCTGGTGCCAAATCACAGGACTCTACTCCGTCCCCGGGGCAACGATCCTTTCCAGCTGGGTCGCAAATTAAAGTCAAGTAAATTATAATTTAATCTCTTCCGCCTGTATTACTGCACGGAGGGACAGGACAAGGGGGGGAGAAGAGCCTGTTTTACATTCGTTAAATAGATTCGATGCATCTACTGGATGGGTTTAGTTGTTGGAGGTTTTTAAAATTTAAATGGTTTTCTTTCCTACAATTACCAGTTTTACTGCCAGCCAGATTGTTGGGCTGTTGCTGCAGTAAAGTAATGGTCAGTTCATTCCTGTACCACCATATTTTAATGACCAGTTTTTGCTGTTTTTATTTCATGACATCGAACTCCTTCAACCAACTGCCTGAAATGGTCGTAAAATGGTACCATTGTAAATTAGTGACTGAAACAACCTGATCGGGTTCGGTTTGTTCGGCTTTACCCGACTGGCCACACTACCATAGTGTAATGAGCAAGGATTTTTATGGTTCCGGGTTTTTGAAGAATGCAACGAAGAGAGAGAGAGACAGAGACGATCTTCCATCACCTCCGGGCGCTGCTCTGGGATGTGTTTTGTGCGGCAAAGCCCCCAGACAACATGATCCTGCTTGGTTAAGGTGGTCGCTTTTTGTGCCATAAATATGTTTCATTGCGCCTGACGGAGGGTTTATGAAATTGATTTGCACATCATGTGCATTTGTTGCCCCGTACACAGAGTCGGCTGATGGCGATAAATGTTAATGTACTTAATTATATTATTTTGCTCATAGCGGCATATAAAACGGTTTGATTGATGGAACTTTAGACTAGCGTGCAATTAAAGAATTGTATGCATGCGCCGTAAAGTCATTTACTATAATGTGTTAATACAATGCCGGTCTCGTGGTACACTCGTCAACTTGTAAGACTTAACAACATGCCCGTCATGGGTTAAAACCTCAAATAAACCGCCATACGTAAGACTGATTACTATCCTGCTATGGGAGGAAATAAATTAGTCACTGAACGCAAAGCCCACAAGAGTGGTACAGGCGCAGGCCTTGACCGACAACGGTTTTTGAGCCAAAAGAAGAAAGAAGTTAATACACTGCATGTATTTTTATAGCTTATGTTTTATAAATTGAACGAATTAATCAAACTTTGATGGAATATTCTACCGATCGAAGCGCTTTTTAATAATGTTTGATGTATACTACCATACAAGGTGTATGCTGTGTCTATGTTTTATTATCTTTATTCTTTTAAATAATAACTTGTGATTAATGTGTATCACAAAGGTCGCAGTAAAGTCAGTTAAATCCACCTGCTTATCATAACTCATCATTACTTTATCGTCAAAGTAAATATTCCCGTCCTTTTAAAGATCAAACATAAAACCTTAACATTTCAAGAAAGGACAATATTTTGATAATATATCACATTATCAAAATGTTGAATTTTATTCTTAGTAATGCTTTTTATTTTATTTATTTTTGTTCTTTGTATCATAATCATTTTCACACAAATCTTCTATATCTCATTAACTTAAAGATATGTTTTTAACTATCTTTAATGACACCATAACAGCGATGCAGTGATCTCCCAATTGCTGCCATGCAACTGGTGAAGAAGTCGTCGCCATTTCGGCATGATAATTATTCAAATCAACCCTCCCACCGTCGGTGTCTCCCTTGGCAACGAGCTCTTGGCAATGCAAGGGAGATCTTGTACCTTGTTCAACCCCTCTTGTACATCAAGCACACGACGCGTACTTGTCAATGTTTTGTCGTGCGTCCTTGATCCGCCATCATGAGGCAACAGCAGCTCTTTAGCAGCAGTCCCTCAGCCCGGTATGCGAAATCCTGGCGGCGGCCATTTTAAGCCCCGTTTTGCGCCGGTGATTCGTCCTGCCGCACAACCAATTGCACGGGTTTCTACGCGTCCTCTGCTGCTGCTGCTGCTGTTACAGCGACGGTCGTCCTTCGGCATTGTTTTTGTCGCTCCCCGGCCGATGGATAGAAGAGAGGAGTGCTTTAAACTGAAGTGCCTGTTGTTGTCCGGTCTCCCCTTTCTCTCTCTCTTTCGCATTTTAAGCAGAAACGTCGTTGATTTGCACAAAAGATCCACAACAGGGTAGGGAGCAACACAGGGAAAATAGGGATAAAATTAAAACTGCTCTGCCGTTAGTGAATTAGGGCGATTTTTCGAGCTCCTTACAGTCTGTGTGCGTCTGTGTGTTTGTGTGTAGTGTGCCCCCGTGTGTTCTGTTTGCATTACTTTTTTAATCCCTTTTCAATTTAATTCCCCAGTTCGATACGAAATAGAAGGCTTGGTTGGTGTGCTTGTGTGCCGCTGCCTCCATGATGTTTCTCCACGCATCACGTGTAATTCCATTTGATTTTTTTAATATACAAAGGAAAAGGAAAAGCAAATTTCCGCCATTGTGCTTCCTGCAAGTGGGGGAGTTTGAAGCTGTTCCAAATGGCAAAAGGCACTTTTATTGGCAATGCTATTGTAATTTTCTTCTCAAAAATTAATAACGTGACTCGTATACATTTCGTTGTTTGTAATACGTTTTGCCTCAATCTCGCTCAAGAGTAATGTACGAATCGTGGATACAACAAAAGACAAATGAGAGAAGCAGCGTCGTCCTTGTTGGACCAAACATATTCCCCCTTTTTAATAAATGCCGTGCGGGAAATGAGCGGGAACTCATGGGCCTTTTTCCTAGCAAGGGACGACGATTCTACGGCCCCGGCACAAGAAAAGGTGCAGCCAGGCGTGGAATATTTCATAAATTCGGAACCGTAAAATGATTGACGTTTTAATGGGATTTAAGCTGCGCCGTTGCCGGGCCCGGGTACGATTGCAAACTACAGAAGCTCTTCGTTTTTTCTTTGCTATACACGTACCTTGCAATTCTGAACTCAGAGCAAACGAATCGGTACAAGCGTGTATTTCTAATCACTCCCATTTTACTACTCCCTCTGTTAGTTTTCTCTTCAGAAAGTTCTATTAATGATTAATTTATATTTTTTTTCGTTGCTTTATTTACTTCCAGATATTGCCAACCGATTGTTTGCCCGAAAAATACAGTGAGAGAGAGAGAGAGAGGGAGAGAGGGCGAACGACGACTGCTGCCTTTTCATATACGACTGATAACTGAGACTGGAACTTACGTGACGATTGTATCGTGCGGCCACCGGATAGAGTACTGTACTGCAGTTCTTATCGACTTTTTTTTTTTTGTTTTGGCACAAGAAATCGCCCGAGAAAAAAACAACAACACAAATCATTAAAACATTACCGAGCTTGTCGGCAGGCCATCAGCGCGGCCATCTCACATTGATTGAGCCAAAGGTGGCAAAGACAGCCCTCCCCACTCACCCCCACTCTCCTTCCCATCCATCAAACCGGGATCGATCGTTGTGGTAGGATCGAGTTTCGCCGGGGCTAATCTTCCCAGTGCAGCGCATTACCGATGAATCAGCAGCAGCAGCAGTATTTCCACCAGAAGTTTGATGACTTTCACAGCAGCGGACCGAGACCGCCCGTGCCCGGAGAGGAAAGCCGCCGGAAGGTAGGCCTATATTGTGTGGCATGTGCAGTTTTATTTAGGGCTTTGCACCGCAAAACGCCGCCGAACGATCTTCTGTTCGATCTGTTTAATGGTGTTCTTCCTCTTCTTCCACCCTATTCAGATGACGGAAACGTCACATTCGGATCGAACCCGGGACGGTTCGCCCCCGGCGTACGTGCGCTGGGCGCAGAAGCTCGCCTACCTGCTGGAGGATGGCGACGGGGCCGAACTGTTCAAGCGCTACGTGGAGCTGGAGGGCGAGGAACCGTCGAACCGGCTCAAGTTTTACTTCGCCTGCGAGGGCCTCAAGCAGCAAACCGACGCGGAAAAGGTGACGCAGCTGATCGGGGCCATCTACCGGCGGTTCCTCAAGAAGGCCCAGCCCGGCTCGGAGCTGTACGTGAACGAGTCGCTGCGGAACTTTATCAAGGCGGGGCTGAAGAATGAGCTCGAGCTGACGCCGGACATCTTCGACCAGATGCAGGCGGACGTGGCGAACATCATCGCCGAAACGACCTACCCGCACTTCCTGCAGTCCGACCTGTACCTGCAGTACGTGCAGAACATGCAGAGCTCGAGCAGCAGCAGCAGCGTGATCGGCAGCGGCAGCAACTGCAGCCTGGTCGCGGCGGCCTCGGGAGCACCATCGGCGGCCGGTGGTGGCGGCGCTGCGCCGGGCTCCTCGACCGCTGGTGGTGCATCGCAGCAAGGAGGCGGTGGTGGCGCTGCTGCCGGTGGTAGTGGTGGTAGTGCCGGTGCGGGTGCCTCCTGTTCACTGACCAGCAGTAGTTCGACGTCCGAGCTGTTCCTGCACAGTACGTCCGCACTGCCAACGGTGCACGAGGATGCCGAGCTGGCGAATGCGGACTCGATCGAGCAGCTGTACGGTGCCACGGGGCCGGGCTTGGACAGTCATATGGCGCTGGTGGGTCCACCGCTGGTGCCGGCGGCCACCGCCTCCCCGTCCAAGGTTCCGATGACGCTCACGAAGGACGCACTGATGGCGACGCAGAAACGCCGGCTGGAAATGAGACCACCTGGGTAAGCGGGGAAGGAATGTTAATCTGACTGTTGTTGTTGAATCTCCCCACTCTTGGTTGTGCTCACGCGTGCTGTTGTGTCAGCTATGCATCCTGGGCTTTTGTTTTGCTTTACTGACTGATACTTGCGACTATGTGTGTGTATTTAAATCAAATGTAAGCTAAAAAAATGATCCCAAAAATGGGAAAAACGGGGACGGTTCGTCGATTGGGTCATCCATGTGCGTTGAAGCAGCGTTGCTATGCGACGCGCGAAAATCAGCTTACAACTTGTCGTTAATCGAACGTCATCCAATCGGTCCCAATTCATGTCGCGTGCAGCTAATTAAATTTCGTTGTACAGGAAGTAAAGCGCAACGTTTTTGTCTGTATTGGCAGTTTGCGCTTACGAATCTCCTGGTACGTGCTCGCCCATGGCAACCGTGATAGCACACTGCCACACTGCCCGCCGCACACTAGACTTGAGCATTGACTTTCCCTGCCACTAATTAATTAGCGCTGTGTTGTGCTGCTTAGAACTATGTTTGTGTTTTGTTTTGTGTTTTTCTCTCCATTACCATAATTCAGTTGTGTTTTCTGTTTCTTTTAATTACTCTCTTTCTTTTTTTCCTTTCTTTTCTTTCCATTGAACCTATCCGCGTTTGCGTGTTTTGCTACCGAACCCACATTTGCATCCTCCCGTGGCCTCCCCCGTCCGCTCGTTGGCGATGTGTATACCCCCACACTTCCCATTTCTGGCCCCATGTGTTACGGACACCAAAATTTGGAACCTTTGCCGTTTGCATCTTTTGTATGATTGATGCAAAATTCTCCACGAAACTCGAAACTGTACACACTTTTCTTCCTTTTCATATTCATCGCCCGCCTTTCGCACATCCTGGCATTTTGTGTGTGTGTGTGTGTGTGTGTGTGTGTGTGTGTGTGTGTGTGTGTGTGTGTGTTGCTGTGTATCTGTTTCTTTGTGTTTGTGTGTATGTGTCTTTATTGTTGCCGGCATACCATCTCTACTACGCGTTTGCGCATGTGCACATCATCGCCCCACGTCATCACCAATCATACAAAAATCCTCGAACACACATACACTCACGCGCATACATCCTCATTCCTGGTTCGTCCTGTTGCGTTACGGATCCTGTCCTTGCGCAACCGAATGCCGCTTCTAAATTTAAACGGTCTTGATGTATGTGTGTGTCTGTCTGTCTGTCTGTACGCTCTGTACCAACGAATGGTGTTGTGTGCGCTCTTTCATACTTCTGATTTTACGATTCGGTTCCTCCCCTTTTTTGGTGCTGGACGGAACCTTCCATATTTTAAATTCTCCCCTACCATTAATGCTCTCTTTCGTGCGTATACACACATTCACGCAACCATGCTGCACACACTCCCAATGCACGCGCTGTGCATGTCCTGTCGGCAAATGGGCTATTGATGGATATGCTCTGCTATGTGCGGATGATTTGCCGTCGGGAAAATCGTCGGGTTTGCTAATTAACTTGCCTGATGCGCGCAAAAATCAACCCACCACCCACACTTTTCTCCGATCGGATCTGATCCCTTTCCTGTCTGTCCCTAACCTTCTGCGTGTTCCGAAACACTGTGAAACTCATCAAATAAAAAAAAAAACCAATCGCTATCCCATCCCTCACCGCATGCAGACCACGCGGCTACTCCGTGTACACCGCCTATGCATCCTATAATCCGGTGTCGCGGCGTGACTCAGAACTGGCCAGTCTGAGCTCCGGCCGTACCGATTCCGATACGATGTCGCTTTCGAGCATCTCCACGTAAGTTATGATTTGTTTTATGTTTCTTTAACGATTTTGTTTTTTTTTTTTTGTTGCTCATCATTTATGTAGTTTTTCGTTTGTTCTTAACATTATACTTTGTTTTGATTTCATTCACGTTTAATAAAACATTAAAACGACTGATTTTATTGGAATCACGATGATGGATAGTTAATTTTCCTATGCAGCAGTTAACGTTTCGTTAACTGTAGAATAACATGAACCTATCACAACCCTTTCGATGCAATTTGCAGCAACTGTTCCTTCTATCGTGCGCTATCTTTTAACTCTGCTTTACCACTCCACTCCACAGCGATGGTCGGCCACATTCGCAGCGAAAACATCACCATCATCATCATTCGTCGATAGAGCGAAGAATGATGCGTGAAAATGCCTTAACCAACGAAGAGGTCGATACGTTTGCGGTACGTACAGGCGCTGAATTATCCACCCAGACGGTCGGTGTGTGACAATGAACACCATCTTTGTATGTTCTTAATTCTAGATAATTCCACGCACCCACCGGCACACGCAAAAGCAACCGCCGCCGATGGAGTTTGCCAAGATTCTGATCAACAAGCTGGAGTGTGTGGCCCGCGAACAGGAGAAGGATGAAGTGTTGTGCAAAAAGATGCAGGAGGTAAGAGCGCAAGCAACGGTTGGCGTATCTTTTTTTTTTTTTGCACACTTCTAAGCCAGTCCTTTCTATGCCGCAATCAATGTTTAGGCCGAACTGTCCGATCGATCGCAGAACAAGGTGCTAGCGGACGCGATCCGGCAGAAGCTACAGGTGGACGACGACAACGATCAGGACATTCTGGACCAGCACGTGTCGCGGGTGTGGTCCGACCTGACGCCCAGCCGGTCGCCCGGCACGATGTCACCCTGCCCGCCGAACATGATCGGTTCCCGCTCGCGTCGCCATGAGTTGGCCAGCTTTGGAGGAGGTACAATGGCGGTTTTATTTCGCGCACTCAGCATAAAACTAACCTGTTTCGTTGCACTTTCTCCAAACCCCGCAGCACAATCGTCGATGCGGCATTCGAAATCAATGCCGGAAGGACATCCGCTGATGGGGCCGCCGATGCAACCGATGACCATGCAAATGTCGTCCGGTTCGCGCAAGCTGGCCAACAAATGGCCCTCGGTCAATACGGACAGCGGCATCAGCCTGTTCTCGACCGACACGCTCACGAAGCACGGCAGCAGCGGCGGTGGCAGTCGGGGCGAGCTAAGCCTCGGCAGCAGCTCGCGCCCACTGTCGCGCACCATGCACTCGGACATGCACACGGCAACGCTGCTGCAAGAATCTAGCCGCCGATTGGAGGACGAAACGCGACGGTATGTGTTGCTTGTTGTTCGGGCGCGGATCAAAAGAGGGTTGGTTTTAATCTTCCTTTCTTTGGGCTTTGGCGTCACATAACTTTCTGTAGATCGAAACGCTACCAGTACCCGCAGCAGGCCAGTGCAATACAGAGCATGCCCTTACCGCCAGTACCGTCGATGACGTCGTCGGGCAGTTTCGGTAGCAGCCTTCCGCCGGCCATGCCGCCACCGCCAATCCCTGCCAAACCGAGCCAGGCCCCGAACGAATTTACCATCGTGGTGTACTCGTTCTGCGACGAGGAGGTCCCATACCGGATAAAGATCCCCGGTACGCAACCGCCAACGCTGAAGCAATTCAAGGACTACCTGCCCAAGAAGGGAAACTATCGGTAAGCTTCGAACTGGGTTTAGTATGATAATTTATTACATTCTTTTTTTCGCTTTTTTTGCTGTGTTTGTCTTCGCCCTGCAGATTCTTCTTCAAAACGCGCTGCGAGGACCTGGACAATCCTGTCATACAGGAGGAGGTGAACAGCGACAGCGAACCCTTGCCACTGTTCGAGGGCAAGGTCATGGGTACCGTGAAACCATCGGAATAAACAACGCCCGTTCGACTACTACTCCCCTTTCTGCTCCACGTGCACTGCAAAAGTCCAGTGTCTTGCGGGTAGTGGCAGTGTTTTGGGGCCAGTTGTGTGTGGTACGTTAGTCGGCCCAGCGCCCAGACAATGCTACAGTACGCAGAAGATAAAAGTGTAAGGCTTCCATTAGCATTTATTTTAGGGTCGTAGCAAAATGTGTCGACGGGTTCGAACAAATGGCAATTCTCATTTGGGGCACCCGTACAGGCTTCCACACAAAAAAAAAACAAAAACAAAACAAAATAGAAACATATTAACCACAGGGTCACGGAAGAAAGGCACTGCTAAATGTAGTAAAGACACGTATAAATAATGCCAATCGTGCCTTTTTTTTATAACACATACACCCACATTCTTACCAGACGGCGAAACCGCGGAAAAAAGAGCAATCATTATTTAGCAGAGCCAACGTTTGAATGTTAAAAGCCTTTCTCTTTTCCCTCTTTTCAACTAATATTTTTTCACAAACAATTGGCACATTAATTTGATTTTTAGAGTAACAAAATAAAATCTAAATTGTATGACTAATAGAGAGACGCAAAGTGAGTGATTCAAACGCGCGCGCAAAGCAAAAAAAACATCAAACGGCACACGACTGATTTGACACGAGCAAACGAAATCAAATTTGAATGTATATCAGTATTTTAAAAGCGCGTCTAATAATATGCTGTTCGGCAAAACGAGGGAGCAAACAACAGGGGAAAAAAGTGTAAGGAAAGAAAGTGAATATATATTTAGATACATTTTCAACTACATCACAAATTGTTCGTCAAAAATTTATAGTTTTTTCAAATGAAAATTAAAACCATTTAAGTTTGTCGAATAGAAGAGGCAATGCTGGTGATGACGAGGTGCGATTGCAGTGGATATGATTTTGGGTTTATTGAGCAAAAACGGTAATGCAGCGACCGGGAAGTGCAGAGACCACCGCTCCTCCAGCAACACTTAAAATTGTCACACTGTCACACTATTACAATCGTGTTTTAGTGGTAAACAGGCGAATAATATGACCCCCGGACCCGTTGAAGGTCGTGCATAGTAGGGTATAGCCGGAATAGAGGTAGTTAGTTGTATTATGTACATTGGTTATTAGGCTCCTCTGTTCGATTCGTTCTCTTACCCACTAACGTACACAGATGTACATAATTTCGCGCGTTGAAATGCGTTAGTCACATACAGTAGTTTCAATGCGATGCTGTCGCCATCACTTCGGGAACCTTTGCATTCAGCAATGGATCTACATCGAGATGTGTCTACAAGCGCGTGTCAAACGCCGACACCACCACGACCACCACTTCATCTCTTTAGGTCAGACCGTAGGCCTTACCTTTGTAGCGAGTTAACTGGGAGAGAGTAAAACACAGTGCCCACGAGGGGGCTGAACGATCGAATGAACGGATAATAAACGGCATCGAAAACGATCGATACGATAGGGTAAAAGAATTGAACGCGTTAAGTACACAGAGAGAGGAAGCGAGAGAGAGATTGAAAGAGATAGAGAGAGAGAGAGCTATATATGTATACATGCACGTATGTATATTTATAAGTCTAGTATGTATACATTAATGCAATAGAGAAACGAGGATTAGATGGTAAAACAAAATATAATTGCTTATTTAAAATGAACACATTCTCTTGTATTGTCTTAATGGAGCATATTTTAGGTGTGAAATTTTTCATTAGACTCATTCACCGATGTACTAACAGTAGTAGAATGTCGATTAGCCGGGCAGCTCGGGACTGGAGTGGTTGCCGGTTATCGATTTCCACGCATAATGGCCCAAGAAATGTCAAATTCATGTAAAAATTACAGTAGAACGTCGATTATCCGGGGACGGATCAACCGGCGGGCGGCTTAACCGTGCGCATGAATTTGATAGCTTCAATCATCGTGAACATTTGCAGTGATAGTGTTGTTGATAAAAAAAGTAATTGAACAGCTATCTTGTGTCTTGTGACATGTTCGAACTTCCTTTTTGTTCAATCACAATTGGTAAAGCTATAGTTTATGGATTAAAAAACATTCTAATTATGAATTATTGTTTGGTTCATAGTGAATTGTTGGTATAAACAGTGAATTTCATAATTTTTGTTTTATTGAATTTTGTACTATTTTTTTCAAAATCATTCAGCTAGGCTATACATATTACTCGTACAAAATCAAATTTCACCACAACCACTTCAAAGCAAACCGAAAATTCTTTCTTCCACGGAATTCCGTTGGAATCGTGTGTACACGGCCAATATGCAACTGTCTTGTTGAATCGCCTTCAAACGCCGTCTGTCAAAAAAGCGCCCGGTACTGCCAACCTGAAGACATGACAACCCTGCCCGAAACGTCAGGAGCCCTTCTTTTGGATTGTTCTTCCACATTGAACGATCTGCCGCGTGTTGTGCTCCGATAAAATGTAAGAAATTTTCTGTTGAAAAGTGTTTTCCCTGCCCAAATTTTGCATCGCCAATTGCTGTGTGCAGTCGCTGGAACACGAAACTAGTGCCGAAAGTCCAATGCGCATCGTGGTGTGTCCGTAATGTCGGTTCGAAAGTGTGATGTTTACTCCTCACCACCGGACACCGCCGACCAACCACCACCGTGTGCATGGTGTGCTTGTTGTGTGCCGCGCACCCAAGTGACCGATTGCATTGGTGCAGCTTGGCAATGCATTGGAAGCGGTTCCTAGTTTCGGTCCTGCAACTGCTGTACAGCAATGCAACAGAGAAATCGGAGCACATCTGGCTCTGTGGAAGATGCAGACGAACGCACTGGGGCGTGCGGTGAAGGATGTGAATTCTAACCTCATTTTTACGTTCCCGTTCCTGCTGTGATATGTTTTTCTTTCAGAAGCAAAAATGGCCGTGCGACCAGCGTATAAGCCGAAGATTGTGAAGAAGCGGACGAAGAAGTTCATCCGCCACCAGTCGGATCGCTATGATAAACTCGCTGTAAGTAGCCTTAGCCCACATACGCCATCCGGATGATTCTCCAGTTGCGCGTACCTGTGCTGGTTGTTAATCTTGTGTCTTTTGCTTTCTTCCGTTCTCTCGCTCGCTTGATCGTGCCTGCTGTAGCCCAACTGGCGCCGGCCGAAAGGTATTGACAATCGGGTGCGCCGTCGCTTCAAGGGACAGTACCTGATGCCGAACATCGGTTACGGTTCGAAGAAGTCCACCCGCCATATGCTGCCGACCGGATTCAAGAAGTTCCTGGTCCACAACGTCCGCGAGCTGGAGGTGCTGATGATGCAGAACCGTGTGTACTGTGCCGAGATCGCGCACGCCGTGTCGTCCAAGAAGCGCAAGGCTATCGTCGAGCGTGCCAAGCAGCTCGCCATTGCCGTGACGAACCCGAACGCCCGGCTGCGCGCCCAGGAGATGGAGTAAGCCCTGGTGCAAGAGAGGTTGGGGCTGGAGGTGTCCCTCCCTTTGCTGGAGGTGCATCTTCTCTTCTTCTGTACACTTGGGCCGTCTGTCTGCGGAGTGGAGCTATACCGTGTTTTGGTGTTGGCGGATCTTTAATTATACTTTCTATGGAAGAAAGGATCCGTTTTGAGGAGTAATAATAAGAGATATTACGCTTAAAACGGCAAATTTGCGTGTTTTATTGTGGGAGGGAAACGGGACGTGAAGAAGTGAAAGAACGGGCTAGTAAATGCATTCCGGATGCGCATAAGCCCAGGGCTGGGCCCAGTGGGTTTTGTTTCGGTTGCGTGGTGTAGGCCGGCATGACAACGTAGGCCATCAGGCCAAACGAGAAGGTGTACTATCCCTCGTTATTCTATCAACTGATGGTTATTTATCGTGCGGAAACCATCGATTGTCATCAAAATTCGTATTATCAGCCAAGCAACTCTTTTACTTCCGTGCCGTCATTGTGCTACATATATTTGTACCTTAACATTACACACACACAAACACTCTTCTTAAATAAATCTCGTCATCGATTCGTCGCGGTCGTTCGACCAAACCCACGGCTTAACTGCCCACCAGTCCGAGATAATCGTCCATCAACGTTCCGATTGCAAACTGTAAATTAACAAAAACACACAATTAATCTCCCAACCCTCACACCACAAAGGGTCCATTGCACTCCACCCCAATACTCACAATACCGGTGGCATCGACGCGCGTTCCGACGATCTTGAGCCGTATCTTGTCCTCGGCCGCAATCACGCTCTCACCATTTATCGCCCGATAGCACGGCGGGGCCCCGTTCGGGCAGAACTGCATGTCAGCCGGGATCGAGTGGTGCGAGATGAAGCAGGACAGTGGGCCAATCTCCGCAAACATGCCCACCTTGTTCACCTGCTTGACGGTCGCATCCAGCACCTCCCCCTTGAACGGCCGGAACACGATCGCCTTGTACTTGACCGGGTACACCACAAAGCCCTGGCCCGGCTGTATCGTGCCGGATCCGATATCGTCGATGGTGGTGACGGCAATCACAAACCCGTACTTGCCGGTACACGTACCCTCGACCTCGGTGTACAGCTTTTGCTTGACCGTTTCGATTAGCTGCGGCCCGAAGTACCGTGGGTGCAGCAGGATTTCATGCTCCAAGGATATCTGCAAAAGGCGTGCCCCGAGTACGGCACGAGCACGAGAGGGAACAAATGACCAACGGGCATCACCCAAACCGTTACAGACAGCGTTCTGCTTTACTTACGTGATAAAACATTCTGGGGTGGCAAGGGGCACAATTCTGGAAAACAGCAGGACGGGCTTCCTTTTTGGTTTATGTTTTGAAACCCACGGAAACCGCTTCAGTTTGACAAGCGGCAATACACGCCGCCAGTGTGGCCAGATTATTTTGGCAGTGTTGCCATGAGCCGTTGTATGTGTGTCTCCACCGATGCCGTCAACGGACAGGCTGTAGCACTGTATACACGGTATGCTTTTTTAAACAGGGGGCACAAAACGGTTAGAAACTAGTTTCGCGTGTCTGCTATGTAACTTCCGCTTGGATTTAAAATTTAAAAGCGGTTTATTGTAATAAAAATATTGCAAAATAATACTAAAGAAACTTTTTCTGATTCTATTCGGGTTGCGGTTCGAGTTGGGGAAAAGTACCACTCGAGCCGGACCATGCAGATGATGTACTTCTTACAAGCTCTGTGTTCTAGCCATGCTTTTGAATTAACTGTATAAATCATCAGTCTAATCTTTCAAAAATTAATTAACGATTTCTGCTTTAAATTGCATCCGACGATCAAAGACACGTGTGTCTCTCCCGGACCACCGGTGTGTTCGGATTGTATGTTCAACCGTCCAACCTTCACAAAGCGCCCGCACTAAACAGTATGGAATTTGTTTTTATTCAGTTTTGCTAGTGTGTATAGTTGCAGAGGCATATACATATACATATAGTACTTGTGTGTACAGTTTTGTCTCTTTGTCTGTATATTTGATTTTCCGTTCCTCCAGCGTTCGACTCCAGCGTTTGGTTTAGAAGGCAGAGAAGCACTTAAATATTTGAACTCTGTACTTTGTCAATGCATATTAGCAGCATTAACCGTATTATTGTTGTAATCATACATCATAAAATACACACTCACACGCACGCACATCTATATATATAAGGTATGGAATAGTCGAATAGTTTACCATCTTCGTCTAGCTACGGGGGTTTTAGGGGTTTGATTGAAGCCATGTTTCACCGATCAGCGATTGGAACTGACCACGATGCAGGCCGGTTAGAACAGAGAACAAAGAAGCTCTTTTTTCGGCCGGTTGAACACGAAACGTTGAACCGATTGTACAACACTACAAACACACCATTTCAGTTACACACGCTCAAGTGCTTGATAAAATAAACCGCTTCTTCTTGCTGCTATAAAAATAGAGTTAAAAATAATGATATAAAATAGCAAGTCTTGCGACATTTAAGGAGGGGCCGTATTTTAAAAGCTCACATTTACGATTCTTTCCGTTTCTCCATTGCAGAGCTTCTGCTTTTGCTTGTGCTGAGCCGTTAAAAGTAGCAAGTTGTAATTTGTAATACTGTTATTGCGTACCGAAAGTAAGGAAACGAATCAATAAGCAATCACTTTTTTTTGTTTTTGGTTAAAAACATAACTAATTAATAAAAATCAACGATATTCTCATGCTGTAACAACTTAAACAAAACGGGGAAACTGGGGAAGGTAAAATATCTTACGCTAAAAAAAAAAAAAAAAAAAACAGACAGATTGTGAGAGGATGTGACCAACGGCACGGGTCGAAAGTATCCGTCCTCGCTGGTACAGAAATTCAAAGCAAATGTTAAAAATTAGCTAGCCCGCTACACAAACACAAACACACACACACACACATTGCTACTTAAAAACGAAAAGAAAGAATAAAACATTGGATTAATCTCACATTGCACAGGCAGCGGGGATACAGGGGCGGACAGTCACGGGGCAAACCGGCCAGCCGAACGGACAGTTAGAGATCCCAGGAGAAGAGATGATGCTTCACCAGCATATCGCGCACACCGTCCTTGAGCGGTTGGCTTTGGACGGCTTCCCGCTTCGCCGGCAGCTCCCAGTTCGGGTTCAGGTTGAAGGCAAACTGCGACAGCAGCCGCAGCTCGCACTTGATCTGCACCCAGCCGGGCGAGTAGACGAAGCTCCACGGCTGGTACCACTTCTGCACGATCTCGGTGCAGCTGCAGAGCGCCTCCAGCCACAGGTGCAGTACCTGCTCGTTCAGCCCGAGACAGATCAGCGACCGCAGCTTCACGTCCATCTGTGCGTGGGCCGCATCGTGGCTCTGGTTGACCGACTGCACGCAGCGGTACAGCAGCTCCTCGGGCGTCAGCACCTTCCCGTCCTCATCCAGCCGGTACGTTTTGCACAGCACCAGGCGCGAGTACACCGACTCAAAGTCCTTCTCGACCTCGCGCGTCGCCGCCTCCTCGATGAACAGCCACGGGTGGCACGGGCCGCCGAGAAACGAGGGCCGCTTCATGCCATGCTCCAGCACCTGCTTGATCGTGGGGGCAAGCGTACCGCGCACCAGATCCGTCACCGTCTCCGAGATTGCGTCGTCCCCGGCGCAGCTGTACTGCTTGCTCCGCTCGTCCAGCAGCTCCACGAACTTGGCCGGAAACCAGCCGCGCAGCCCGTTCAGCTCACCCACCCAGCAGTGCTCGTCCTTCTGGCTCACGATCGTGATGATGTCGTTCTTCCGGAAGCCCAGCTCGTCGTCGTCGTGCCGCTCGAAGTCGTGCAGCGCCTTCGCCCGCCGGCTGCGCGTCCGCGACACGTTGATGTAGTTCTCGTGGTCCTTCGCGTGACTGTCCATGCCGTAGTCCGCGACGAGCTTGATGTGCGCCGCCAGCTTCGGCTCGATGGCGAGAAAGTGGCGGGCCACCTTCAGGATCGCTTCGCGCAAATCCACCAGCTGCTCGGTCGTGCGAATGTTTTTGCACTTTAGCTCGTCCTCCCCTTCGGCCCCGCTGCCGAACAGGATCGTCTGCAGCATGGATTTGGACTTTTTCATCTGGCGGCGGGCGAGCTGCTGCTTGGGCAGGTTCGCTGCCGCCTCCGGATTGCCCACCAGCCCGCCCTGGTCCGCCATCAGGTAGGCGAGATGGCGCCGGCGGTGCGTTTCAATCACCATCGGCGACAGCGAGCCACCGACCTCGAGCGACACCGCAAACAGATGCTCCACGTCGTCGATGTCGCCCGGCAGGTCGGACAGCGAGTTGAAGATTTGGGCCGAATTTTCCAAATTTTTCACGCTCGGTTCTTTGATCTTGAGCAGGCCCAGCGTCAGCTGGAACAGCACGATCGAGCCGTCGTAAAAGAACCAGTCCCAGATGCGCAGCAGTATCTTCATGTGCACGACGCTCGCGAACAGCGTCAGAAACCAGTGCAGCGTAATGAGCGACAGCTCGATGTCGTGGCTTTTCAGCGTGTCGTCCACCGCCGACAGATAGTTCCCGATCAGCGTCTGCATGACGCGCTGGTCGGCCTGGATGCCGAGCAGCGTGGAGGAGTAGTAGGACGCGGGCAGCAGGTCTTCCACGATCGTGGCCATCATCCAGAAGGCATCCTCTTCCTCGAGCAGCAGCAGCAGCGAGGCGGCAATGACGCCCGTCCCCTGGCAGTAACCGATGTCCGGATAGAGCCAGGCGATGCCGCGCAAAATGCGGCGCAACCGTGGCACACCGGTCCCGTTGAGCGAGCTGAAGCACGCGTTCGTAGGCATGATGCGCAGCAGATCCTTCTCGATCTGCTTCGACGTCATTAGCTGATCGTTGGAGGAGGCTTTCACGATGTCCTGGTAGCTCGTTTCGGACTTGAGCTTCTTCTGCAGCGCCCCGGACAGCCGCATCCACATCTGGGGGCGCAGCGAGTGTGGAATGCCGGCGCGCACCATCGAGCGGAGCTTCTCCGTGCGGGGCAGCACCACGTCTACGCTTTCCCAGGTCAGCTCGGTCGCTTCCTTGTTGTGCGAAAACTCCAGATGCGCAATCCACTGCAGCCGCTGGGCCGGATCTTCGATGAACGGTATGCTCAGCAGCTTGTTCGAGCTCTGCTCCGGACCGTCCTCTTCCTCCACCCGGAACCCGAACTCGTCGAAGCGATAGTCGGGCTGGTGGTTCGGCGGTTCGTCCGGATCCGGTTGGCCCAGCTTCGCCAGTATGTCCTGCGGCCACATCGACGGCGTGAGAGCGGAAAATGGACCACCCGCGGTAGGGCGAACGCCTTCCGCGATGTGAAGTCCTCCGAGGGCCAGCTCCACCATGTCGGTGTCGTCTTCCGAGTTGGCCGTCTCGAGCTTTCGCTGCGGGAAACGAAACGAACAACATCAATTTCAGATAAGACAGATCAGTCCATTGTGCTAGTGTTGTAGCCGTACCATATGTTCCTCTCTGCCAACGTAGCCTTCATGGTCGCGTGAACCGAAAAACGACATTGTTTTCACGGAGCTTTGAGGAGGGTTTTCCTCGGACACGCACTCGATGTTGGACGCAGTAGCCTCGGGAGCCAGAAACGCTGCGGTTCCCAGAGGGTTTCGTCGCGCTAGGTCGGAGAAAATTGCACCAAAACACTACGCTATGCACATACGGAACGAGTACATTACACCAATTTCTCACCCTTTTCCACCAACCCTCCTACGACGACGACGACGACTACGACAGCAGCAGCAGATTCAAAACAAAGTTCTTCAACCTACATCCAGGGGCTAGCAACATAAGTTTGCGGGTAACGGGGGAAAACCTGTAATTATACCAAGCTGGGGACATTTGCTTGAAAATGAAGTTAACCACGACGAGCAAATTATTAGAAACTACACTTATGTCTGCTGGAAACACTAAATAAAAGCACAAAACGTGACTATTTTCTTTAAAAAGGTGAATATCGGTAAAATGTGATGTTGCACACCTCTGATCCTTGGACGGTGCCTAGTGGTTGGATATGACCGGTTGACAGATTTCCCATTTTACGCTGGCAAAACAATTTTTCGAACATGGTTTTCAAAATACAGTTAGAAATCCCTTCAAATTCGATTTTTTTTGGATAATTGTTTGAATAGTTTTCCAAAACAAATGAATAAATATTTCAGAAAATGATCCTTGTCAATGGCTACCAAGAAAATATCATATTCATGGCAACTGGGCTACCCGGGTAGCCAGCGACTTTGGAGACTTATAACTTTTGAATGCGCAACCCAAGTGCCACAAATCCACTAAACGACCACTAAACGGCTTCTACTTAACGACTCAAGCTCTCTACCTAAAC
>KB667489.1:1105570-1129934 GCA_000349065.1 Anopheles quadriannulatus | reverse complement strand
GGGTGTAAACAAAACAAATGACAACACTATAGAATCGTTGAACGAATCTACAACTCGCTGAACATGTCTATATAATCCTCGAAAAACCTCTATTATTGAGTTTTGCTCGAAAAGTTAGAAGGGTATAAAGGCCATGATTAGATGAAGTTAGGCGAAACACAATGTAAGGACAGCAATATAATGATGAGTTGTAATACGCCATCTATTGAGCAAACCAGTGAAGCTATGGAGCTTTTGTTTTTGTTTTGTCTATGAACATTTTATTTTCCAGTCTAATCGAGCTCAATCTGTGGTGTTTGTGAATCCACTGCAAAGCCACTTTAAACCCACGTGAGTTAATGGTGGTCGATTCAGCCGTTAACCCACCAAATTTTACAACAATCAGAGCTGTCAGTTTCGATAAGATGTATTGACTTTGCCCTCACTTAACCCATCTTTTCCAAACATGGTTCAACAAACAGCTTCAACGGGCTGGTCGCATTTGAACCAAATACCTTTGCGCTAAGATCCTTCACGAGCTCGCAACGATTTGCTTGTCGGGCCCTGTTTCGATGTTCGAATCCGGCATTTTCCTCGTCGGGCGGTCGGAGGGCGCGCGTTTACATCAACCCGCCCCGGGTTCAATACTTGTGCTACCGAGCCGCGCCATCTTGTTGAGAAAGATATACACACGGACGCGAATCGTGAGCAGTACCTCCGGACCGTGGAAGATTGCGCGAAGAAAAGCGGTGGCCGAGCCTGCTGTGTGCTGGAATTGTTATTCCAGTGAATATTTAGTGAAACCGCTTGTGGAAAGCCAACAAGCAACCCGACTGACAAGTGTAAGTGAGTGGGATTAGCAGCGGCACCACCAGCAGCACCAGCAGTAGCAGCAGCAGCAGCAGTGGCAGCAGCGTGCCGAAAATTTTCACCCCGCAGAACTAGCACATCCCGTTCAGCTCTTTTTTTCCTCACTTTTCCTCGTTCTATTGGCTGCTGCTAGCCTGCCTGGCTGCCCGTCTGTCTTCCTGTCTGGTCCTGTGCAGCAGGGTAATGTTTGCAAGAATATGATGTTGTGACGACGGTGCGAGGGGTGCGTGTGTGTGTGTGTGTCTGCACATGTGTGCACGTCGGTGTTAGTGAGAAGAGAAAGGGCTTCATCATCACTGCTGCCCTGTGTACGGTGCGCGCTTGTGTGCGCGCATGTGTGTGTGTGTGTGTGTGCGTCAAATTTGGATGCTGGTGGATAAGCCCGTCCACGCTCCGTGTGTGTTGTACAGGCCGCGGCAGTGAAGTGAAGTAAAACAAATTTTGTCCGTGGCACAACACACTATCGGCCCTGCGAAAATTATCCCCCAACCAACGGTACACGTACGGTGAGGAAGACAAGAAAACAAGAAAAAAACAACGGAAGAAACAAACGCATGTGAAGCCTTGTACCGGACAGGGGGGAGTCCAAGCAAGCCGTCGTCATTTGCCCCCGTTCAGGAAGGATGGGGAGAGGGTGCTTTTTTTGCACACATCGTGAACATTCCGCATCGCACCGTGGGATGTCATTGGGTGTGTGTGTGTGTGTGTCTGGTGCGCCCAAGTGAATGGTTAGTATTGGAAAACGGCGAAAATCGAATCCATTTTTCTGAAATTAAATAGTTTGCAAAGGGAAACGGCAGTACGTGTGTGTATAGGTGTGTGTGTGTGTGTGTGTTGCTTGCATTTCATGTTGCGTTGGGTAAGTGCCGTCAAGGGGTGGGGGATAAGGGCTGAGGGAAGAAAGCGACTGCTGCTATGACAGATGTGGAAAAAAGCAATACGTTTTTTTTTTTAATTTTTGCGGTGGGCTCAAACACAGCAACGTGTGCGTGAAATATATATGGGTGTGTGTGTGAGTGTGTGTGCGCGTGAAGAAAATGCAATTTCAACTGTCCATCGTGAGGCAAAGTGTCCCACAGTATGTTTCGGTCAGTTCAGTACACTTCCCCCGCCCCTCACCCCTCTGGGGGAGGAAGTAGCGAACGAAAAAGAAAGAAAAAATAGCCAATACGTTGCGTTGATATGTGTACCATGCAAGTGTGTGCGTGTGTAAATATAGGAGCGGAAAAGAGGAGAAGCCGGCGGATGTCTGCTGCTGTGCTGCAGCAGGGAACACAGGGAAGGAAAGGGGTGGGATTTTGACGGTGAGCGCGGCAGCAGCAGCAAGAGCGTGTGTGCGCACGCTTGCCGTCTGTCGGGCGCTCTCTCTCTCTCTCACACACACACTCTCTTGCTTGCTCGCGCTCACTCTTTTGGGTGTGTGTGTGCTCAGTAAAAACCAACTGTAGCGAATTTCCTCCTCCCATCCCCATTCCGGTCGGTGCTACACACTGCGCCACACGTATAACAAAAAAGAAGAAGACAGCGAACGGCCCTCTTATCCGGCGCCCTTTCGTTTGCATCACCTTCGCTTGGGTTGGGTGTGGGATGGACGGTGGTATTGCTGGAGGGCGGTTTTTTTTGTTGCTGTTGTTTCGGTATGGAGACGGCGGCTGTCATCGTGCAGCCACGGGCCGCAGCGTCGACAAAACACCGAAACACGACGACGGTCTCTTGTGTGACAGAGCGTTGCGGGTTGTTATTATTGTTGCCGCTGAGAAGCCACCTACGGCTTTCACGAGCAAGAAGGAAACAAACCGAGAGAGAGAGAGAGAGATAGAGCAAGAGAGGGATATAGAGAGAAAAGGAGCGAGATATAGCAATGTGCAGATTGCGTTGTGGAAGCAAGGATTGATCGTGGACGGGAAGGTGCGTTCGTTGCACCCGCGCATCGGATTTTCGTCGAAGCCACCAGTGCTGAGTGCATCCGGACGTCCGGTGGCGTTGTGTGAGTGTGTGTGTCCGGTGCAATTTCGATAGCAAACACACACACACACTCACACAAACACAGCATGCAATGGTGTCTGCGATCGCAATCGCAATGATTTGCTGGAAAGCTCCGAACACCGCTCCACTATCGTTGTGTGTGTGTGTGTGTGTGTGTGTGTGTGTGTGTGTGTGTGTGTGTGTGTGTGTGTGTGTGTGTGTGTGTGTGTGGTGCACGATCTCTCCCACGGCCGTGTGTGTGTGTGTGTGGGCTCTACGGGCGGCTGCACTCCACCGATGCATTCGATGCAATCATTAAAAGAGGCAACGCAACGCAACAACAGAGAACCGGAACAATGTCTGTTATCTCTTGCTGTGTGTGTGTGTCTGTGTGTGTGGTTCGGTTGGTGTGTTATATTACCAACCATCGCCAATGAATATTGATTGTTTTTCGATTTACTGTTAAAAAAGCAGTACCTCCCTTCCCCCTCCTTGGCCCCAATCGGCCCAACCGCGTACCGAAACCCAACAGCTGCTGGCCACCGCTCGGGGGGGGGGGGGGGGGGGTATTTGTTTTCGGTGTTTGGGCTTGGGAAAGTGGGTGGCCCATTTCCCACTGCACGCCTCGCCAAGCCGCCCAGCGAGCCTCGCCGATTTCCCAAGGTCATTTACAAATCAACCCCACCACTCCGCTCCTGTGCCTATTGGACGCGGGTGCGGTAAATTAATTGTGTGAACATTGTGGCCTTCTTCTTCTTCTGATATGCGGTGCAGCACTGTGCACTAAGGGGTAACACAAGGGGTAGGGTCTCGGGAAAGAGCGGGGGGAACGCAATGGCGGGGGGGTGAGTGGGGTACGGAAAACGGAAGCCGACGCCAGCAGCCGTTCGCGCGCGGATCGTGGAAACGTTGATGGAAAGTTTTTCGCGCAAACCCGGCCGGGGCGGCACATGAAGCGGTACTAAAATAGAACTACCGACGAGAAAGAGGGGTGGGAGACAAAGAGGAACGGTACAAGGCGTCACGCAATGTGAGCTGAGCTCTCGCGGGGTCTAGACCAAAGATCGGAAATGTAGGAGAAAAGCGCCGATGTGAATGTTTGGCTCGGGAAATGTATCTGTAAAAGCTGTTGTAAATGATATTATTTGTATTTGCCTTTTTTTGTATCACAAAACAGCTATTTCGCTTACTTTTCATCAGCTCTTACGAAATGTTAAATCACTAGTGTTGCAGTCAACGCTTCCGAAAGAGTGTTGCTTTTCACATGCTCGTGAAAACAAGTTTTGTATTTTTTGTTCAATTCAATATATACAACATTTCAGTTGCATTTGGTCAATTCATTCGGGCTGATTGCCCCTGCAATCATCCTCCCTTGCCGACTGTGGCCGTTCCACGATTCATTCAGTTTCGCTGCTCGCCCTTTTTTGCTCACGATCTCCACGATGGGTGGCTCCCCTCTCCTACCTGGCGCCGCCCACTGTTAGTGAATGGGACGCGTGGCGCCCCCGATGGCTATTGAAACGTTTTATCTGACCGCAATACATGCGGCGCTGAAGCAATACACGCGTACGCACGCAAACCCAAGCGCGGACTAGTTTTTGTATGAAGAGGAAAAGGGCATTGTAGATTCCTTAGTCTTTTTAATTGTTGATAAAATTATTAAAATGTATTGTAAAGTCGTTGGCATGCTCCGAAACAGTATGTGCCGTTAATATAGAATTGCTAAAAAAAAATCGTATTGTTACGTATCATTGCGAAGAGTTTCCATTTCGCCGGCTGTCGAAGAAAGGCTGTCGCGCCGCGCCTTTTGCGATTGCTCCGTTGATTGCACATTCCAGTTGCACACAACTCCGACACACACACACTCATAGACGGGTGGAGGGGTTGGTGCGCAGGAGTTGCATTCCTCGCCCCGAGCCCCCGGAACACGCTGGGCGGCGATGGAGGCTCTTCTCCCACGCCATCACCCCCCCCCCCGCCCCCTTTGCGCCTCTTGGGGGTGTGGAAGCTGTTGGAAGGCAACGCAAACATAGGGAAGAGGAGGAGGGTCCGTGCAGAGCGGAATTTATGAAAATCTGGTCCCACTCTCTTGTCCCACCACACTGCGTGGGCCTTTCCTCTGCTGCACCATTGTCTCTCTCGCTCTAGTTCGCTCTCGCGCACACTTTCCGTCGGCTTCATCTTTCTCTCAGCTGCATTCCCTGCGTGTGTGTGTGTGCCCGCTCGCCGAAACCATGCAAGCAAGATGAAGCATCCCTTCCATCCCCCCTCCCCCTCCCCCAAACAAAAAGTTTAGGCAGTCGGAGATGGAATTTACACCAGTAGGCCGCGCCAGTCGAACGGAAACTGCACGGAAATTGCAGGGGAAGAAGAAGGCGTGTTGGCTGAGCGGGTGGGTGGATCGGGCGGAGGAAAACGGTACCTCTAAGGTGGCTGTTTTTCGGTCTGCGAACGGAAAGGGAAGGAAGGGGAGGTGGGTGCGTTGGCACTATCTTCCAGCTCCGATGACTTGCCCTGGTCTATGGTTCGGCCGGCAGCGCTGGCAGCGTCTGGCAAAAGCAACCGCGAGATGCAGTTTCTGCCTTTTCATTTCTGCCCATTGTTTGCCTGGTGTGTTGCTGTTGAACTTGCACGATTGCACTGCTCTACCTGCTTTTTGTCCGTTTTGTTGCGTTTGCTGTGTGCCCATTTTTAGTCGCATCTATCCCCCCCCCCTTCTCCCTCGCTCTAGTGTGCGCTTTTTATTTTTGGGATTATTACTCTAACCGTCGCTCGAAGCTTTCGTTGGGAATTGCAGTTTTGCAATGACTGCGCGAGTGGGCGGGCAGGTTTGTGGGTGGGCGCGTGCAGGAACTACATCTGGGAGAGAATGCGTGTGTGTGTGTGTGCTTTGTTGCGGTAGGTGCATGACCGATGATGGGATGCATCAATGATGGGGATATTGGGTTCGGAAGAGATTGAGTTGGAATCGCTCAAGTGTCGTCTGTGTCGTTCAAAAAACAACGGTTCATTCGCTTCCTTTTTTTTTTGGTGCTGCTGGAAGAGTGTCCTGACTCACCCACACTTTCTTCCATCCCGTAATCTCCCACTCGTCAGGCCGTGTAGGCCTCTCGCGGTGGCGGAACCGGACCAGCCCGACCCGAGACCCGGCGACGATGACGACAGCGTGCGGCGATGGCTCCTTTCCAAATGATCCGTGTAACAGGTCATTCGAGAATGTGTTACGCTAGATTAACCTTCGCCAACTGTGTCGGCGAGCAAACCAACAACCCCTACGGCTTGCGTTCAACTGGCGTCCCGACGTATCCTGCCGTGGTCGGCTCTGCGTTGATGATGATGATGTGTCCTTTTTGGACACGCCATTCAAGGCGGCGGGTGTTGTTGGCTCAGTTAAGATCCGTTCCGGAAGCAGAACAATTGCTTCTTGTATGGTTGAATTTTAACCAATGGCTTTATTTTGTCGTGAAATTTTCTTATTTTTTCGAGAGCACTTTTCATGCAAATAGCAAGCGTTACAGTGAGAAACGAACCTTCAGGATTGGGGGAAAATTGAAACCATCATTGTGGAAGGTTTCCTGATGATCGCTTTTAAACGTACCGTTACGATTACTGATCTGCAATCTCTTGTCCAGCACATGTGCTTTCTGTTATTATTTTTACAAAGTACGCCAGTGGAAATACCAGTTGGGCGGGGAGTAGCCCAGGGGCTACAAAACGGTAGAGCATGTGAGCGGCAGATAGGATTCCAACAGCCGCCAGAAACAACCATACAATCCAGCTCTCGGTTGTGTGTGTACGCGTGTGTATATTGATTTACAAAAAATGCAGCTTCTTTATCGGCTGCGATAATCACTTACGACTGATAATATTGACCTGTGCAGCAATTGTATCAGCGAGTATAGGTTGTATCGTTCGCTCAATAGGAAATTACATTCGATGGCAAACCATACAGATATAGGATAATAGGTGGGGAAATTTGGAAATCGTTATGACTAAGCCGTTTGGACCAGTAACAGGCCTTATCGAACGACAACCAGCGTGCACAGTTGTTGGCAAGCAATGCTTGCGGCGAGCTCCGCTTGAATGGTATGTGCCTTATGGTGCTCCACATTTCTTCTGGTCAGCTTACGGGTCTATTAAACATTATCTTTTAACTGATTTGCGTTACACTTATAGCAAGAAAAATCTATATAAACGGGGTCGCTTGCTTGGGGTAAATTGCTGCAATATTGATCAAAACTAGAAGCCTTGTATCTCGAAGAAGCTGTTTTTCTATGCCGACCTGGAAAATGGTGAAATATAGTTAAAGCCATATCTCCAATGTGCACAGCATTACAGGGGTTTTCAAGTCACTTTCGAATGTGCACATAATTATTTACCAAGCATCCAAGATGTTTTTCAACAGCCGTCAGCTTCAAAATGAAATTTCACTTTTTACACATGATTTTCAACACACCACAAAGAGCTGTCAAACTCAATCCAGCTTGTGGCGCGTGGAAAATCATGCTGATGAAATAAAAAATTATTTTAAATAGAAATGAAATGTCAGATTAATGTGGATTAACATCTTGCACGCGGTAAATAACAATGTTTACATTTGAAAGTGACTTGGAAACCCCTGTATTTCATCGCTTGCAAGATGATTTTTTTCAACAGCTGTCACGTGGTATATTTGCACCCCAATGAAATGTCAATTCCTACACACGATTTTCAACACATCTGAAAGAACTGTCAAACTCAGTCCAGCTTGAAGATGTGTTGAAAATCATGTGCAAGAACTGAACAATGTTTGTGATGCAAATAAAACATTTGACATCTGTTGAAAAACATCTCGCAAGCAATGAAAAATGACATTGGAAATTGACTCGGAAAATACTGTAAATCACTGAAAGCCAATCCCATTGGTGGTACAGGGCAGGCCTGGACCGACAATGGTTGTTGAGTCAAAGAAAAAGAAGAAGAAGAAGAAGAAAAAGAAGAAAAAAGTAGTTAACGCCAAATGTATTTAATTGAAGAAAAAAACATCTGTTTTTTTCCAAGTAGAGAAGATTATAAAAAAAATATATATCTGGCGCTGAATAAACGAAACAACCGATAATTATACCATTTTTCCATCTAGTCGTTGATGTCGCTCGGTAATACAAAGTGGGGAATGGTGTTATGGTCGTCCTTCCATGGAGTGCTGAGCGCACTTTCTTCGATGGCATATGATTAGCATGACTCTGTGAGTGTCTGTACGTGTGTGTGTGTGCGTATCGATTGACGAAGAACCTTGTTTTCCCCTTAAGCACTTCCGACGCAATAAGTGCATGCACTGGACGGTTGGCCGCTAAACGATCGAACGATCGTGCTGCCCATCGCATGATTTGTTTTGCTGTTTGTTTTTTTTTTAATGACGCATCCACAGCGGCCAGCGGTCATTGCAATGCATTGTTAGAACCACTCCCCACTCTTCAAAATTTCCTATTACAAACAAACACACATTCATTAGTTCGTTGGATGTAAAGGAGGAGGTAAATAACCATGACAACAACGCACGGGGAATGGCAAGCCGTTGCTATGACGCGTCACCGCGCACTGTCCGCGCGTTTTGCTAATCCGATTGCCAAGTGGTGGGGGGGGCCTACGGTCTGGGATGGGGGAAGAGTGATGGCGATCTAACTGACTGTAAACAAAGTTCACTCGACGGTGATGTGGCTGTTGTGTAGAAGGGGGAAATTATTATCCCTTGAACTTCCCGTGGTCTCTCTGGCGCGTGTCTCTCGCTAGAAGTAGGTCAAGCCCCGGCTGGTGTCGAGTTGATTGTAGGCTGTCGGTGTGTTCCGTGCTGTTGCCATGCGTGGTTGGCGGGGGAGTGTAGTGTAATCATGTTGCAATTTAAAACTAGTTTATTGCAAAAAAAAAGAACATATTTTCTAAAATCATTTCTTGCTCTCTTTTCTCTCTTTACAGCATTACAGATTGCTGTGTAACTGACCGGCCACTCAACGCAGCACGGTGAAAACTTTGCATCCTGCTGGGATTGCATCCTCCCGACGAATACGCACCAACACATTCTCCCACAATGCCTGCCTGTTGATCTCCGCCCACAAGATATCCCGCGGTACATTGTCGCGTTTTGGGGTTGGAAAACTGTGCGACGAAGGCAACGACTCTAAGACAGTGTGGTGGTGGTGGTATTTGTTGTACTGAGAGGAGGAAGGGCGCGAGTGTTAAATAATTAATCTCCACTCCCGGTTTGCCTTCGGTGCTAATTGATTGTGTCTTTTTTTGTGTTTTGTAGGTTGTTGTTTTTTTTTGTTTCATTTGCACCGCTCGTGAAGCTCACGGTATCGTGCTGTGCGCGTGTGTGTGTGTGTAGGTTGATAGAATGTGAGCAAAAAAAAGTTGCCCGAAAGAGTAAGGTAGGGCTGGCAAGCGCTCTATCCCTCTCTCTCTCTCTCTCTCTCGCTCGCTCTCTCTGTGGGGCACCACGGAGTAGAAGAAAGTGTGAAAGTGATCGTGAAGAAGAAGAAGAAAAAAGTGAAAAATAATTAGCAAACATCTGCTAAAAATTTTCCCTTTCCAAGCACCACGTGTGTATGTGAGCGTGCGCGCGCGCCCGCCCGTGTGTGTGTGTGCGTATTGTTTGTGTTTGTGCAAAGGTGTGCAATAGCAGGAAGTGCAAGCAAGGGGGAAAAGGGGAAGATCCCTTCAAAGCGACCCGCGGTTGATTTATTTTCTATTTTTCCGGCTTTAGTTGGCTCAGCTCTGTGCGGGTGTGTGTGAGTGTGTGTGAGCGGGTTTTCCTCGATCGATCTGCCGAGTAGTGTGTGTGTGTGTGCCGTGTGCCTAAGCCAGTGTGCACGTGTCGGGTATGTGTGGTGCTGTGCGTAGGCGCGTGTGTTTGCCGGGGGCATGATAGTAACCCCTCGATCGGCCTCGCTCACACTCAACGCAGCAAGCGAAAGCGTCGTCGTCGTCGGTGGTGATCGTCGTCGGCGTTGCCAACCCCTCGATACCACGACCGTCGGCGGTGGTGGTGGTGATAAGAGTAACAGCAGCAGCAGCAATAACAGCAACCATAACAACGGCTGCGACGACCGGAGGGACGGCGTCCCCATCATTAGCAACCTGTTGATTGGCAGCCCAGCCGACATTTCGGTTGCTGGACAGCGGCAGCGGCACGAAGCAGCGGCCAGGTGGCGGCAAGCGAACGGTAGAGCGAACGACGACCGCCGGTTCGCCATCTGCACGAGACGGGAGCAGCAACGTAGTACGGCAGGTACCGTTCCGCGCGGTGGGCAGCCCGAAAGCGGCAGCACGTACCGTACCGGCGTGACGGAAGGTGGTGGTGGTGGTGCGGCGGCAGCAGCAGCAGCGGCAGCGACGGCCACGTTTGCGGAAGCCGGCACAAGTCACGACGATCGGCTGCGCGGTGGTAGTGCGGTTGGTGGAGAAGTAGCGGCTGGATTCGAACGCGTCGAAGGGATTGGTGGCGGCGGGGCAGGCGAAGCAGAAGGAGTGCGACGTAGTAGCACGGCAACGGCAACGACGAGCGGTCAGCGCCAGCAGCAGCAGCAGCAGCAGCAGCAGCAGGAACCGTTCGCACCGAAGACGGCCAGCAGTAGTGGTGATAGTGTTGGGGGCGGTGGCGGAGGTGGTGGTGGTGGCGGTGGTGGACGAGGGTTCCATTTTCCCGCGCATCAACCCGGCCGGCAAGAGGGAGTGGACATCGTCCTGCCGGTCGCTTCGTACGTGGGAGTGGTGGGCAGTGGTAGGCGTCAGCAGCAGCAGCAGCAGCAGTACCAGCAGCAACAGACAGCACCGTCGTCCGCGGACGATCCGGTCGGTGGTGGAGTGGTGGTAGTGCAGGGCGGCAGCGACAGTAGCAGCAGTAGCACCGGCAGCAGCAACAGTGGTGGTGGTGGTGGCGGCGGCCTTGTCAGTGGTAACAGTGGTGGTGCGGAAAGTAGTGCCAGTTGCAGCAGCACCGCTAGCAGCGGAAACGGAATTGCCGGCTCGGTGGTTGCGCCGGACGTGGTCGGGGGCAGCTCGCAGTTCGGTTCGATCGGTACGGGCAGGGCGGGCGGGGACGCTAGTCGCGAGGACGAGGGTGGCTCGAGCGGGAGCGGGGGGAGCGGCAAGCGCATCCTTGCCGTGAACCGCAACATCGACGATCTGCTGTTCGGCAGCGATCTGGACTCGCTGATCAACGACAATATTATTTATGGCTTCAAATCGCTGAAGGTTAGCCGGGCCCAATCGCAGGATCAGCTAGACTATCAGCAGCAGCAGTTGTTGCAACAACAACAGCAGCAGCAACCGTTCTATCACCATTACCATTCGAATCCGCTGCATTTGCAACAGCATTTACAACAGCAGCAGCAGCACCTGCCGAACACTGCTGCGACGCTCGGCTACCAACCGTACCAGCCACAGCAACAATCACATCATCCTGCCCATCAGCAGCAGCAGCACCAATCACACATCGGCCATTGGATCGAGTCGGAAATTATAGCGAGCAGCAGCAACAGCAACAGCAGCACCATGTTGGCCGACAAAGCGAAACAGAAACGTAAGTAATCCGAATTGTTTTGATAGGTTTTTATTAAATTTGGGAGGTAAATAGTGTTGTGTACACGAAGAGCGCTCTTTTCTAAAAGGTGCGAGCTCGGAGCATGCTCCGCGATGCCCAGATATGTAACCTATATGCTCTGCATTGAGACAATTCTAATTCTTTGAGACAATACTTTACATATAGACAATACTGAAAGAACTATTTAAATTTAAAATTAAGCACCATAAACAAGGATATTCAGTCAGTGAGCGTGCGAAGAGCTAAAATGAGCGTGTGAAGAGTTAAATTGAGCGTGCGGAACAGTGATGAACTCGTTGAGCTACATTGAGTGCGGGAGCGGCACTGAGCAGGGCAGAGTTAATTTTGAACCAAAGGACTTACTTTGAGAAGAAGCTCATGTAGCTATATACTGCGCTCACTGAGCTTGATTGAACGTTTCAGAGCAGCATTGAGATTAAGGAGCTACGTTGAGCTTACAGAGCTCTATGTCCACTGACCGAATGGAAGTATATTGAAAGAGCGCAACTAGATTGTGTCTACAAAGCGTCTTTGAGTTTAAAGAGTTACATTAAGCTCACGGAGCTATACTGAGCTCATGGAGCTTCATTGAGTTTGCGGAGCTCCATTGAGTATGAAAAGAGTCGCTTTACACTAAATGTGAGGCAGATGCCAAATAGTTCTGCGAGCAAAACCCTCCCGTCCATCATGTAGGACGCCGCTTTAGGACGATTGTCGAACGAGTGTGATAATTTGATACAGTCGGTCTTCTAGGAAATTGCGTTACTATATTCAAACCATCTCGCGCATCTCTGCGCTCGTATTACATTCTAAAATTATGCCTATCAACATCAGGCTATCAGGTGGGTGGGTGGTAGAATTATTTTTACCTTGAACGTCGTTCCTCGAACTTTACCCTGCTTGGTTTACCGCGTGGTAAGAGCAAGAGCCGTATGTCTGGGCTTGGGTTAGAGAGGGAAAGAGCCCCAAATTTGCTGGACTGAGTGCGTCTGGGACCGATTTTTGGTGCGACCACCTCTTACCACTCCCAGCTGGCTGCCTGTGACTCACACACACACACATAGCGCTGCTGTAGGCGGGAAACTTTCTCCGTGATCTGCACAAAACTTTCCACGAACGGCGAGGTGAAACACTCGTCTACGGACTATAGTCGAATTTTCCACCCTCTTCGTTCTTCGAACGGTAATTAAAACGCACGAAACGCAAGCTTTTCAACCCGTTGTGTACGCAGCGTTCTTGAGCTGCTTGAGCGTGGATGAGTTTTTGGGTGGAAAATTTACCACACCTTACCGCGAACACACACACACACACACACACAGCACCAGCGTGTGACTGGGGTGTTTGTCTTTGTGGACCTTTTGCCGTTGGTTGGCATTTCTCTCGAACGTTTCTATGGACCGGTTGTTATTTGCAGTACAGGGATTTCTTCATTCTCTTTCCACAGTGGATCGGTAGTAAAAGTGGTACTGCTTTGTGGATCTCGCCATGTTCCAGGGAAGGCGGCAATTGTGGTTTAGTTATGTTACAGAACTTCCGTCTTGCCAGTCGGAAACGGATGGCCGATACCCCCGAGAGATCATTTCGCCTCGGCGACTTGATAAATCGAGCAGCTAATCAGCGAAATGCTTCGATCATACTTTACTGTCGCTGTGCCTGCAATTTAACGAAAAGGAACAAAAATAAAATGATTCGCGTAACATTATGGTTGCTAACTGATTGGAGCGTTTGCGTGGGAGGATTTTTTGCTATTAATTTGTTGGAAAACTCTAAGGATTTGGTTGAGGAGTTATTTTTAATGGGGCAATTTATAGACTTGAAGCCAAACTGATGTCGTGATAAAATCAATTAACATATTATGAGTCATGGGAAGAATTAGCCTAGATGTCCTTTATGTTCGGTGCCGCCTTTATTGACGTTTGCTGATCGATTTTGTGCTCCTTCTTGCATGCATGAGTCATGTAAAAGTCCCTCCCTGTCATCAAGTTCTTTGTACAAAAGTAACGTCCCGAGAGACGTACCAGCAGCACACATTCTGCGTTTTGTCTCGCGTAGAAACAATTGGCCTTTGGGGCAAGTAGTGGGGCCACATCGGGATTCACAGCAGAGACACAGGAGTGTTCCCACTCCACTAACAAAGACACACTAAGAAGCCCGAGCCCCCCGAGTGCATTGGTGTGTTCTTTGTTGCCGTTTGGATCCTGCTCGAACCGCAACCTTCACCTGGGCCAAAGACGTGCCCTTGCCAATGGAACTTTTTCCTGTTTGTTGAATGCCCTTTCTGTCTAATCTTCAATGCAATCGGTTGTGCCCACACACATTCTCTCTCGCTCTCTCCTCTCTTGTTTTTCTTCAATTCGTTGTCCTTTCCGTGGTGGCACGTGTCATCATTGTTCCTCTTGTTTACAAACCTTTCATCACTTAGTGTGTGTGTGTATCGTGTTTCATTGGAAATACCTCATAATGCGTGTACGACATACGATACGCTTTATGTTGGTTTCCCCTCTTTTTATCAAACCTCTGTCGTGTCGAACTGCTCGCGAATATGTTACTGCTGTGTTTCTCTTCGCAATGGAGGCGCCTGGTGGTAATCAGTAGGAAATATTGGTTTTTTGTCGAATTTAAATGTCAGACTGTTTACGACTCCGAGCTTCGTATGACGTGCGGGGTTTTACCTCACGCACCAGAGAACAACTGAAGAAATAAGAGCTCACCTCTGATCTACCAAGAAACAAAGTAATAATTGTTATGTTAGGTTCAATGTTTTTCGCTCTTGCTTTTGCTGGCAGTGATAAAATGAAATCTTTCATTCATCTTCTCCCGCCGCTGCGCTGGTGAAATAGCTCTGCGCTCGTACTATCTAGCTCTAGCTGCTAGTTTACGATCACTTGCTATGTGACGAAGTGGTGGTAGCGATAAGAAAAATCCGCAACAATGTATATATGTGTGTGTGTGTGTGTGTGAATAACCGGACATTGTTGGTGCGGTCGGGTGTCATAACTATTTCATTTTATTACCGGCTCTAATCTCCTTCGGAATTATCCAGCGCTCGCGAATGAGTGTGTTGTGGAAGGCTGTGCTGGGAAAACCCCCGTTGAGTGCGTGTTTCTTTTCTCCCTTTACTCTGGCTTAGCTGAAAACAAAAAAAAAATGCATTAAAGCACGATGCAATTACTACACACAACACCGTACATGACGATGCTGCCGCTCTCGATGTAACGCGCTTCTGCCGACAACAATGTCTTAGCGGGGATGTTTTATGCTTTACGGTGTAATAAAAGAAGGAACGGCTGCACTCAGTATCTCGCATACTGATCTCCAACCATACCTTAATGCCTATTCTCCCGCGTGGAAACCGAGAATGATCGGTGTGCTGCTGCTTTTGAATGGCGAAACATTGCCACCGGGCGGTACGCCACACGCACATGTTTGTTGTTTGATGTGTTTTGTTCCGGTTCCGGTGGCGCAACAATTTCATCATGTCACGCAAGTGCAATGCTTTCGGTTGGACAACCCCCTCCCCCCCCCCCGGGCACCTCCACCTGAACATCATGCGACGGACATTCTTGCCAACAAACGGCAATGGTCTTACGGTGGATGCTCGTCGTAATGCTTAAGGTTCGAATGTGGGTTAGTGAAGTTAACCAGCTCTCGGTGAGAATTATGCGATGAATTAAACAAAAATCGTTTAAATCGTTAAAAAACAAAAATATTTAATATTATATAATCTCCTTGGGAATGTGGTGGAAGATGATTGAGATGAACTATAGGATTCAGACGGTTAAAGAACCATTGTTAAATGGTTTCTTTGCACACTTCCGTAACATTGAAGAATTGCCATTTGGTGACGAATGTGTATCGGGATTCGTTACTTCCTATAAGTTACTACGTGTTAGTTTTTCTACATCCTCTGTATCGCTGTACCGCTGTAGAAGTGGGGTCACTAAATTGTGACATAGGTGGTTAGGGAAGGTAGGGTGTGTGTGTGTGTGTGCTGTTGACCGCCGCGAAACCGTCACACGCTCAACCGGCTCGGCGAGCATTATCAGCTGTCACTTATTGCGCAATATCCCCGATAGCGTTCGGCGTGCATTTGGACCGGCAGTGACATACTCTCCCATGCAGGGGCGGGCAAGAGGCACGGTGACTGCGTCGAAGTAGTAATATGTGCGTCGTCATCACCGCGACCGGACAAAGGTACGATTCATGCTATACAGCAGCGCTGATAACAACCCGAACCCGATGTATGGGAACAGAGGCCGCGCATTTCGTAGGGCTGTGTTGCAACACAGCCCGTCGCGGTGCTCCGTGCTTGTTCTTTTGGAGTATGTTTTGTGTGTGTGTGTGTGTGTGTTTTTTTTTGTGCAATTTGCCGGGGATCACTACGGGAGCTCTCGCTCTCTCTCAACACTTCTGTCCATCCCTTGTCAAACGTTTGTACCGGGCGCTGGTCGAATCTGGTCTGTTTGTTTCAGTACACAGTTACAGTTACACGGTTACAGTTTTTCGTTGAATTTGTGACGCGAATTCCCTCCCCCCCCCCCCCCCTTCCATATCATCAGAACAGCCTGGTGGGAATCGTACGCTGCTTGTTGTTGTAGGTGTTGTCGCTGTACATCGGAATTTTGGGCAAATGAGGGAAAGGGCAATGTGTTCCACCAATTTGTCACGATGAAGTAAGCGCCAAGCGCCGCCTCCCGTTATCTGCGCCGGGGACCGTTGCCGTGCTGCCCCGTGATTGCGACGTGACACAGTTCGGTGAAAATTTCGGTCATGGTCACGCTTCTCAACCGCTGTTGCCCGGGTGCGTTGTTACTGTGGGACTTTTGGGATTGGCATACATTTATTGCTTTCCGATTAAGGGTGGCGTTTTCGGCGTAGAATCGTAGTAGCGATGGGGATTTTGATTCACTGATAGAACCATTTTTCAATGTTGCTTTCTTCATTTCATTTTTCTACCCATCTTTGAGCCTGTGAATAGCGCCACTAGGAAACGAAAAGGAAAGCAAATAATTTAATGCATTAACTTTTATACCTTGTTATGGCGGATTAAATGTGGCATTTATGGGTGTCAACATATTTACACACGTTTAATCAGCTTGTCACGGGTGGGCGGCTCTCGCCACGGGGTAATAATAAACAGTACACAGCGGAGTGCGAGAAAAGGTGCTTTTTATTTTGAATTGAAGTTTGTTTGCAGCATTGCTGGGAGGAGAACAATTTAAAAAAAAGAAACTAAATTCAAGCCAGAAATGACATTAACGAGCTAATTAAAGCGCATCGCCCGTTGTTTTTTGTAATGTAAACCGGGCCTTTTATTTACTTCGGTACTTTTTGACTTGGTATAGGTGATCATCGTGTTGTTTTTCCGGGTTGATATGAATGAAAAAGTTCCCTTTCAATAATGAATTTTAAATATTTTTCTTTTTACTTTGATTTACTTCAATAAAATCTTAGCAAAAGAAAAGCTTATGTTTTCCCCAAAATCTCTAGAAAAACTATTTTTTCTTGGTTGCGTAATCTGGCGATGAAGCCTTTTAACCTAATAGGAAACACTTAATCTTTAGGTGTATCCTACCTTCTTCCCACCTTTTCGTGTTCGCTGAGCACACTTACACCAACAACGGTGTGATAAAAATAAAAACCCATTTAATGGGTCAATCTAACGCACGTTCTCATTCTTTCCCTGCTCGCGCGCACTCTCCCTCCCTCCCTTCCTCGAGTGCATCGGCTCCACTCCACTCGTGCCTCATCCTAAGGTTCGTTAGCTTTTGCCGCTGCAATCGAAAACCGGGCGTGTAGGATTGCGATCGAGATATCCTATAATTAAATCAAGCAAAAGGTTCCCCTGTGGCTCCCTTTTTTGCCTCCGTGGCGTGGGTAGGCTACAGTACGACGGTGTTGCGGTGGATGGGGGAATTAAATGCGAAGGAATGCTGTGTCCCACGCGAGAATACTTTGTTGATGGTTGGTCGGTTGGTGGGGGTGTGGGCGTGGGGCGAATGGAGGCGAGCGAAAAAGATGATTGATTGCAAATGGCAGTTTTATTATCATCCGTCCGTCGGGAAAAAGGATCTCATTGATTTTAGGGAGCAGTTTTGGGGCAAATACTGGCAACAAACCACTAGCAGATTGTTTTCTTTCGTGATTGGGGGGGGGGGGGGGGGGGGGTTGTTTTTTTTTCTCTGTTGTGCTATTTCTCTTTTTATTTTTTTTTTTTTGTTTTCCGCCATAGCAGCATTTCAGGGGGGGGGGGGGGGGGGGGGATTTGTTTTTACTGTTAATCGATCCTAGCCTATGTTTTAAAAATTGATTGAACCATTAATTAAATTAACTATTTTTTCGGAATTTTTGAAGAGAAACAAAGAACTAGAGAAAAATTTGAAGATTTAGAAATTGCTCCTAAAATGACAGTAGCACTCCTTGTAGGCGTGATCGCTATGCTGTTGCGCGTTACTTTGCAGGTGATCGCACGTTTGGAAGCGTGTCACATGCTTGCCATCTGGCACTGGTGCGCAATATTTGTTTCACTTCCTATCAGCGTGCGCATTAGAGGTGTGGATCTTCACTCGCGACGCAATGTTGTCCATGGGGTGGGAGAAAAAGTAGAGACAAAATTGTATATGTGTGTGTGTCTGTTGGTGAGTTTTTTGTTTGCAGATGATCATCTGCGTACACCGATTAAAGCAGTTATTTTTCACTAAAATGTCTATAAATCTTATTAGAATGAACTGTTATTCATTTATCCAATATATGATTAAGAATTAAGCGCATTAATAACAATCATTATCTTGGACTTTGCTCTAATGCTTGGAAAAGTAAAGAAACAAAAAATACATCCACCACCGGTTGAGACGTGTTTGCCTTAGTTACGACAGTAGCAGTGCCGGCTTCACCCAGTTAACACACACACACACACTCCCTAACGGTCACGAGTAATGGTTGTGCACTAGACTACGTCATCATACGCTCAGAGCCGGTCATTCGTTGTCGTAGTTGTAAAGAGCGCGAAGGAGGCGCCTATTGCGCACACCTTACCTTGCGGTGTTTTCGTTCACACTTCGCGCACCTTCAAAGTCTACCACCGTCTGGCAGCGCAGTGTGCGTGTACGTTTGTTCTGCTGCTCCATTCCGCTACCATATACCATATTACTTGCTGCAAGATTGCGCGTGCACGTGAACGCGCAGTGGAAATGGTGAGTAGGCGCCACATCCGCACCGAAAATGCAAATATAATTCATCGCGGAGTGGTGTGTGGTGTGGGGGTAAAAATGCAACTTTTTTTTTCTAGAGCCTCTCTCCATTTGGTTTTGTGAAATTCCCAGTGTCCATGATAAGGAAGGAGCGAGCAAATATTACCGCACAAGACCGTGTTATCGGTGCGTAACCGCGCATACCAGCACACCCTGCGCAATGGAGACAAATGATAACCACTGGACCCTAGAAACAACGCTGAAGAAGACCGCCGGGTAGACTAAAGCAAAAGCATTGTTGATTTGTTAGGGTAGAGAAGAAGCAGAGCACTACGCGACGAGCTGATGACGCAGGAAAGGGGCTCTCTTGCGCTCATGACTGGCGCTTTTTGGGGCGCGCGCTGGTGGATGACGAGGCTGGGACAAATGACTGGGCGCTGGGGGGAAAGCGCCATGATAGCGCGAGTGCGGTCGACGACGTCAGTAACGAGGCGAAAGTAAGTGATCCATTTTCGGGGCGAGGCGTGAAGAGACTCCCTCGACTAATCAGGTGCGGCGGGCTATTTTCGGTCCCCACGCAAATAGCGCCCGGTAGCAGCGTGGCTGTTACCAGGGGGTCGTTGACGGTGCGGTCAATGGTGCCTCCCAAAATCTGTCGGTACGTGATTTTGATGTAAAAAAGGGTTTGTTAGGAATAGGGTTTCTATTCTCTCTTGTTTTTGTGTAGGAATATAATCTTTCATGATGTTAATGTGTAACTGTTCTGTACATTTTCCAGGCTCGTAAATTCTGCACATTGTTTTGTCTATACATACGTCCAAGATACGGACGATTCTATACAGATGGATTTAGTGCTACACTGTTTTTGATGCCCAAAGAGCTGTGTAAGAATTCAATTAAATCCTATCTGGTACCTGAGCGGACAGTATTTTCTTCCATCTCGATGGAACTCATCAAAGAGTTCATATATGATGCACTCAGGTTTGCACAAAGCGGGACGTTCAACGTTTCGACCTTGCTCACTAAATGCCCACGGTTCCTAGGTTATAGTGAAAAACGGTGTCAAGTGTGTCAGTTGACAGCCAATCGGAGTTGTCCAACCATCTCATAGTGGAGCACACTGTACGAGGTACCCGATTCCATTGAATTATATCGCCTGGGAGTATTATGAGAGCGTCTCAACGTCGTGCATAATCAAGATCCTAATCCTGTCCGTTCCAAACAGTTCCAAAAATAACCCGAATACTGGCTTGGATTCCAAGAATGAAAATAGCGGAAGTTCTCAAACGCTGGTTATTGCTCTTGGCTGCCTTCGTTATTGATTTAACCAACTTCCTTATTGCCTACCGAACTGCTGGATGCAACTGCAATCTCCCATGAGTTCATCAAATGCACAAGAGGTACAAAAATATCGCGCACTGCTTAAGGCGAGCAATGACGAGTTCTGTCAAGCGGTGCGTACTTCTCGATTTCGATCGTACACCATTAGCGCTTCAAAGCGCTTAAGAACCTTTGTTGGCGTACGCGCGACTTCCTGCACTCATAACGCGATCATCCCGTGAAGACATGACAGGCATGACTCAAACCCCCGAGACCCCTCCAGTGTCTGTGTGTGTGTGTGTGTGTGGGCGACTGGCAGGGAGAGGCCGTACGATGACACCCGCACGGTGGCGTCGTTTGTGACCTCACTCAGAAGGGACTTTTTGTGTGTGTCTTCGAACGATCGTGCGACTCTCGCAGCTCGCGCAAGGCGTTGGCGGTTTGCCGCAAAGAAAGCGCGTCAAGAATGTCGTTCGTCCTTCGATTCTGCCTTTGTGGCGGGTAGCACCAATGAGCACCACCACCATCCAACTCTTCGCTACGTTTCGATGTTCTTGTTGTTGCATCAGAGCGTAACGCGTTTTTTTTTCAGTAGTAGTCCCTCTCCCCGGGCTACCCGCCGCCACACACTCTCGGTTCGGGTTCTTGCGGTTGTGTGGATCGATCGGCGGCCGCAAGGTGAGGTAACGCCATCCCCAGAACCACCACCCGCTTCTTGTTTGCTGCCAAGAATCGATGCTGTGCTTGGATGCGTTTTTTTGTGGTTGCTGTTTTTGTTGCTTCGTGTTACTCTACGGGACCGACCGTCCCCGTCCGTCGTAACGCTTGTTTGGCTGGTTTGTTGTGCCTGGCACGTTAGTGTCTGTTCGCGTCTTCGACGGAGCGGACAGACGGATCGGCCAATAAGGATCCATACTTGAGCGCCGCCTGCACGCGAGGTTGATTGCTTTATGTGTTTTTTGTGAAGTGTTGATAGTGTTTTAGAATAGTGGCGTGAAGCGAGTGTATCATAAAGGCTGGAGGAGTTCGGCCAGCCAGGAGTGAATTGAACATTCACTCGCTAAACAGTGTACTCTGAACAGTTGTTTTAGTGAACCTAGCCAAAGAAACTTCAAACTTTTTTGAAGAGGAGTAGATCGTCGGCCTGTGCCTTGTGGACACTCTGCCTTTTAAACCGTCATTACTTAATCGCCTGCTCGTCATGCGGATTGCATAATTTCAGTTTCGTTTCTTGCCCGAGCACAACAGCACGATCGCCTTCCGCGCGCCCCCCGCGGTGCGCTTTTGGTGGACGCACTACTAGCGCTGCGCATAGAGACGGCGTGCGCGTTTCTATGTGTGTACTGTTTTTTGTATTTTTTTGTGTGTGTATTGCTTCTCAAGCGCACAGTGTGTGGGGTGTGTGAGAAGGTAAAAATAAAATCTAATCCATCTTCAACACACTCACACACACACGCGGCAAAAGGCACGGCAAGCAGCAGGAGGTTGGTGTTTTGTGGGTGCCTTTTTGCTCTGCAACCCTAGTGGCCATCTGTCATACGGGGTCGGACTATCCAGCGATACAATCCAGTGTGTGTGCGTGTGCCGGGTTGTATTGTGATTAGGTGCAGTGTTTGCCATTTATTTGCGATATCCCACCTCACTGGGGGGGGGGGGGGGGAGTAAGACTTGAATCGTGTTTTTTTTTGCTTTGCTTTTCGGATGGGTTGGTGTGGGCAGGAAGTGCGTCACAGTCAGCTCTCATCGGTTTTGCGTACGCACCGCCCGATTGGCGATAATAATAGAAGCCCGACAACGGTCGCGCTGTGTTTGCAAGTGTGCCTGTGTGTGTGGGAAGGTGCCGCGTGAAGGGCTGCTCGCTTCTCGGCAACAGCAAAATTTGGCATTTTCGTTTTCTTGCACAAAAAAAGAAAACTAACACACCACAGCGCCGACACTAGAACCAGACTGTATGCGTGGCTGCTGTGGGGTGTCCCGATCGTCTTTGAACAAATCGAAGAAATCGCGCCCAGCATTGTTGGGTGTGCAGTTCAATCGTGAAGTGGATTTATTCTATCACTATCTCTATTCTTCCCTGTGATGTGGTGCGTAGTGGTTTTAGAAAATTGGGCAGACATCTCCCCCCCCCCCCCACTGTAGCAAATAACACGCACAGTGTCCTACTTTTCATCGGCAAATGATCGGCGGGAACAGTGAGAAAAAAATAGATAAAAACGTTGTGCCTTCACCATGACTAGTGCGCTGTGTTACATTTCCTCCTCGACGCTAACGCAGTCCTGGCCGACGAAGGACGCATACGGTGAGTATATACAGGCACGGTGTCATTGCATGTACTGGTTGATTGGGCCAATGGGGGACGTGTTGAAGGAGCAACAGCTTTGCGCCGGGACATTCTCCCCCCCCCCCCCCCCCCCCCCCGAACGGCTGGGATGCGGAACAAATGTCTCGTTTTGTGTGCAATACCAGAGGAGGTTTGCACAGTGGGGGAACGGTTTTATGTTGAGGCTTTTGTTCTCTTTTTCTTTTTTTAATCTTCCACCCGAGATCCGTTTTTCCGCAGATCAATGAACGCGGTCGATCGTGGGATGTATATTTGATGCGGTTCGTTAAACGAGGCTGGCTGGTTTAATCATTGTTTTGCTTTAAAAAAAAACCCCGTCTGCCTGAATTCTGAAGATGGTTTGATAGACGTTAGACGAGGAATGTCCTTATCAGCTTGCGTCGTCATCTTATAGGCAGGAACAAAGCTCATACGTCAGGAAAGGTATAAAGTCCAAGTTATTAGTGTGTTATTTCGCACTCAATTTTCACCACTCAGCTCCTACTCCTGTGCAGACCGGATATAATCGCTCCATGGTTGGGCTGCTAGATCAAACTGGATAAGAGAGGATCCCCCTTCTCACCATCATAGAATTTTATTTTATCACTTTCTTTACGTGTGCTGCCTGCTAGGACACTCACAATCATACATGCCTGGCAGAAAAGTGCTCTCTTTTCTTTTGACTTTCGCCTAAGACGGGCTAGAAACAGCGAATAGAGAGAGAGAGAGAGAGAGTGTGTCCATTGTGTTTGGGCGTGATTGTAATTTAGCGTCAAATAATGTAAAGCTCGTGAGGTCGCTTGGAAATCGTCGTCGTGCACATTGGTGTGGTGATGACCCCGTTTGCGCCCGGCCAGTTGCGGCCCCAGCCAACGACAGCGCAGGCAGCCGACATTAAGCCGTTGTTTTACGAGCTAAACGAGAGCACCATAATAAGAGCGGGACCACCCGCGGTGGTGTCCCTTGGCCGTTATTGTGTCTGGCCACTGGCAGCCGCGGGAGTCGTTTGATTGGCGGTGCCCGTGGAATGTTTTGGGGACGGGCGAAATAAATAGCAGTATAATCTGCCACTGGAACGAAATCGTTCGATCAAGGTCTGTAGTTACTCATTAGATTTTACGGTGGAACGGCAGCTATTGAACACATTTTTATGTCTTCTTCGAAACTGTAAACTCGTTCGTCTTTCTTTTGGGGGCATCATGTCTTATGATGTTATTATGGGTACTGCAGAGGGTTTATGTTTTGTTATTATTACGCTCGCGCGCTGTATCAGTATGCTGAACTCGCAAGGGGCCTCACTGTTAGACGCTGTTCGGCGCTGCCCTCCTGCACTCCGGGCACGGCTGCACGATAAATGCAGGGAAACTGTTCGTTTGCAGTAAAGTGGAATATTTGTGACGTGATATTATTTGCTGCCAGCCAAAAGCAAACCGACCACAAACGCACGAAGGCGACGATGTCTTCAGTTTTTGTTGTTGTTGTTATTCGTCTACTGCGTTTGGGAAGGTGATTGCCGTCGCCAGCGCCCTGCTACTACACACGATGCTGGTGTTTGTGTGAGGCCAAAGGTTAGAATTTTGGGATGCAAATTAGCTGCAAGTAGAAATAGAAGAAAACAAAACGTGTGTCTTTGTGCTGGTGGTCACCTCGTGCGACGCGTCAGTGTGATGGTGGGGCAACGAGTAGTCTCGATTAGTGATGGGTGAAGTTGGCAAAAACTCGGAGTCGACTCCGATCCTTCTCCGATCATTTCGGAACCGACTCCGGAAGGAAACAATCGCCCAGCATTGTCCGGAATCATTTGGAATCGTCTGGAGCTGTCCGGAGTCGTACGGGGTCGTCTGGAGCTGTCCGGAGTCGTACGGGGTCGTCCAGAGGCGTCTGAAGACCGAGTCGTCCGGAGTCGTCTGAAGACCGAGTCGTCCGGAGTCGTCTGAAGACCGAGTCGTCCGGAGTCGTCTGAAGACCGAGTCGTCCGGAGTCGTTCGGAGTCGTCTGAAGACCGAGTCGTCCGGAGTCGTCCGGAGTCGTCCGGAGTCGTCCGGAGTCGTACGGAGTCGTACGGAGTCGTACGGAGTCGTACGGAGTCGTCCGGAGTCGTCCGGGGTCGTCCAGAGTCGTCTGAAGACCGAGTCGTCCGGA
>KB667489.1:1059495-1104464 GCA_000349065.1 Anopheles quadriannulatus | reverse complement strand
GTCTGAAGACCGAGTAGTCCGGAGTCGTCTGAAGACCGAGTCGTCCGGAGTCGTCCGGAGTCGTCCGGAGTCGTCCGGAGTCGTCCGGAGTCGTCCGGAGTCGTCCGGAGTCGTTCGGAGTCGTTCGGAGTCGTCCGGAGTCGTCCGGAGTCGTCCGGAGTCGTCCAGAGTCGTCCAGAGTCGTCCAGAGTCGTCCGGAGTCGTTAGGAGTCGTCCGAAGTCGTACGGAGTCGTCCGAAGCCGTCCGGAATCGTCCGGAGTCGTTCGGAGTGCATCTTAGTCGATTGGAATCGACCAAACGACTCCGTACGACTTCGGACGACTCCGTACGACTTCGGACGACTCCGACTCCAGGTAGAAATAGTGATTGCGATTTTGCCCGCGTTGGAATCGGACTGACAATAGTCGGAGTCGGATTCGGAGTCGTAGATGCGCTCCAGACAGCACACCACTAGTCTCGATACAATAGCCGCTCGTTCCACGCGACTCAGTCGATCGTTTCGCTTTTCCATCGTCGGACCCCCTACACCCGTTGTGGCTTCCGCTCAGCCCTCCAAACAAAGTAGCACATGGCAGGGGAGAAGACCGACACCGACGCGATGTTGCAAGGTGACGGGAAAACAAATTGTGCTGCCGAAACGGAACGACTTACGATGTACTTCTTCGTGTTGCTGGAGCTGTATCGTCACCGGCGGTTTTGGGTCAGGATCTCCCCGCCTACCGCTCAAAGCGGGTATTGAGGGAAACTTCCTTACCGGTGGAGGAGAATGGTTAGGAGAGTGCATGAGTGAGGAGGGCGAGAAGTACAGCATTAACTTTATCTTTGACGACGTTTTGGGGTTGTGATTGTATTGTTTTTTCTTCTATTCACCCGTCTGGTGGTCCCAGATCCGTACTGGGATTTTCGGTCGGCAACATAGACGGGAGAATGGGTAAAAAGGTTGTACAGCGGGCGGGGTGGATGGTAGCGGGTTTCGTCTGGAAAAGTAGAATAGTCGAGAAAATCACATCCCAGCCGTGGAGAGAGACAGAGAAAGAGAGAGAGAGAGAGAGAGAGAAAGATTAAGACAGAGGTCATTGGATTTTCGTGCAAATGACGATGTAGCAGACCCCCCCTTCCCCGTCGCGCCCCTGCGGCCACTGTGCCGTCCTCTTCTAACGCTATAGACGGTGGCAATCAGTTCACGATCGGCGAAGCGACGATTCAGTCCGTCGCACGCGGGCGAGAAAGGATTGCTCAAAGTTGTGAAGTTGTTTACCGCGCCTCGCAGCCACCGGGATCCTTCTTGCAGTGCCGGTTAACCTCCTTTTCCCTTCCGGCTGTATTTTGGGGCCGTGTCTGGTGGGTTCGATTTAATGTTCATTTTTAGATACGCTCTCCCCCCTCCAGATTTTGGGACAAGATTGCGAGGTGAGCATACTGGGAGATGAGTTCGATTGCGAATGGAAAAACTCCACCGTCTCACTGTCTGGGCCGTTTTGAGGGAACGCTGCAGGAGAGCGTTGTCGTCATAAACGATTTGTAGGGGATTTAATGGCAGACAGGTCGAGAGAGAGAGAGTGAGGGTGTTTGGGAGGGCGCAGTGGCTAGGTCAAATCAGGTACAAGCTTCCAGCGGCGGGTGGGTTGTAGTGTGTTCGACGCGAAAGGAATAGTAATTTCGGGGGAAATTCGTCTGGTTTTTTTTTTTGTTGGGAAAATCCACAACAAACAATCTTTTCAACTGTTGGCCATCTGATTTTGGTAGTCTTATTAGATGGCTTTATTTTTAGATACATGGGCAAGATGCACTGCAGCGGACGATCTACTTTAATGTACTATTTAATTAGCCGTAATTAAAGTATTAAGTATTTATTTGCCGTAATTCAAATTCACAATCTCTTAAGAAGTGACTTTATCTCTAGGTGTTAGGAGTCTTCAAAGATTAATCAAATGAAATGAATTGATATATTTAAAAAAAACTTTCTATTAGGCAATGTTTTTACAACGGAGGTTTACTTCCCACTAGAAAGAGGTTCTTTTTCTCTTTACATGTTTCAAAACAATTGAATTTATATGAATTTGTACATCACATAAATGCACCAATTTAAGTGACAGAGATAGAGAGAGCTAGAGAAAGAGAAAGAGTGAGAGAAGGACAGACGGTGTGCATTCATTTCCGAACCATTGTCGTGGCCTTGCATTGCCTTACTGCGCCTGGTGATGCATGACGTCGCCAACCGCAAGCTCTTGCTGCTGTTCTTCGGATCCTCGTCCCCTGGGTTTTTTTTGCGATGGGAGTCTCTTCATTTTGCGTGTGCTCTTGTCTAGACGGCAGTAACAACAGCAAAAATGCAGGAATCGGATAACCGGAAATACTTGATTGAATTACATTCACCATCTCGGGAGAATGGTCCACAGACAGCAGACGGCAGAGCATCATGGTTGGCGGTTCGTATCTTGCTCTGAAGGGGCGTGCATCTTGGCTTAAGCTTGTGCATGTGCGCTTGAGTTTGTCTTGAGCGGAAGTTTGTCTGTCGTTTCAATTTACCTTCCACGGTCGCGCTCTCCCTTCACGGTGCGCTGTGCTGCTGCTGTTCGCTCTTTCTTTGACGGTCAAAGAATAATGCGATGTGTCTCCATCGAATGTTTACCTTTTTAACCATGAGAAATATGATTTTTCCTGCGCCATATGTTCTGCGTTTCTTTGTGTGCTGCGTATGTAAATGCTTCATACTTCAAGGACAATCCCGCACAAAGGGGAAGATACAGTTTATAATTATTGATCATTAAAGATAAGACGATAACTTCATTTGCTAAATTGATTACACCTGTTTTGCTGCATTAGGATAAAGTGTACTTTGCGGCTATTGGAGAGAGTCCCAATTTTTCCGCTTACCTGCAATCCGATAATCCAGCGGCATTTTTTATTTGCGTTTCTGCACTTTGTGCGTTTGAAGGCGTGAAGAAAATGTGAAGCACCGTGGTCTTTTTTTTCTTTGTTTTGTTCACTCTTGCCACAACAAACACGCGCGCCAAATGTGGGTGCGAAGAAGGTTGTCACCCACGCACACGCGAACGGAAAAAAGCTTGCCGGCCGAGGAGAGAAATCCCACGGATTTTCTTTCCATGCTTCGCGCGCTTTCTCTCTCTCACACACATACAGTTATTTCTATCTCCCTTCAAATCCCTAATTGGGAATGCAGCAGAAGCTAACAAGCACAGGCAGGGGAAGTGTGTGTGGGAAGCAGCATGGCGGGGGAGTAAATGTAGCCAAAAAGTCGTGGGATCTGAATGATCGGTACCGGCACGGAGGACCGATAAGCGTGGGAGCAAATGAACGCCCTAGGCCGCCGGTTTCCCGCACCTTCTCCGACGGCTTCGGTTAAGCAGTGCGAACGCGTTGGACGCACGTTTTCCCATGCCTTACCCAACCAAAACAACAGTCCGTTGCACACTTTTTTTCCGGCGAGATTATTTAAGCTTAGTGTTATTTAGGACTGTTTGCGTGAGGGGAAAGCCTGTAAATTTGCTGGAAAGACTAATTCGACAACATATTTAACAAACTGTGTGTAGTTAGACCAATGTAATTAATATCTTACCTCTTGTTACGCACTGTACATCGATGTTTTGCATTGCGGCCTGTCGGATCCACATTTTTTCGTAGCACTGTGTGTCTGTTGGCTAGCAACAGGGGGTCGTGTACACTACGAGTGCCAGTAAATCATCTCCGTGTGGGCATCACCATTTTGTGTGTGTGTGTGTGTGTGTTGGGCGGGAAACAGCTTCTGAAGAAGTCAGAGATCAAAGTTGAGCTCCCGATAATCGCCACCGGGCATCCACCGCCGGCACATCTTGACGACGGGTGGCAGCAGCGCAGTGAGTGGTTAGTGCCCACGCGAACCGGACCACCACACTCGAGACGAGCTTTACTTTTCTGGGTGGAAAGCGTTCAACTAGTCTCCGGACAGAGGGGACTGGGTTTCCTCGCACAATGAAAAGGTGTTTAATGCATCTTGGCAGACTAGCTTTTGGATGTGACAAATCCAAATGATGATGAGTGGTACACTTCGCCGGGAAATTCCTGTCGGAAGTGGAGATGAATCACTTTTTGGCAAGCGTCAGAAAACAGAAAACGTTGCTTGTAGGGGTTGTGTTCCTCTCTTTTATCGGGATTCTACGCTGCAACCCGCTGATTCATTGTAGAATAACCGTCCAACCAAATGTTTGCAAGTCAAAAGCAGACGTGTTCCTGTTGCGCTTGCCGTCGAGATCAATCAGTTTGCAGTTATAAACGTCTCTCTTTTCTGAGCACGATAACTCAATAACGACATGTGGGAGAGGCAAGACACATTTTAAAAATAATATAAAAACGTAAAAAAAAAACAAATAGATAACAGCCCCACTTGCCCATCACGCACTCCCTCCACTTTCCATGCCGTCCAGGTTTCTGTGTTGCGGAAATACGAAATGGAACACTCCTCCACACGTCCGTCCTTCTTATTACACGAGTCCCGGCGCAGTGTCTGGAGGTCATCCGTGGTCCGTCGATGTGTGATCGGTCGGTCTCGTGGATGGGTTGATTCGCCATTTGGGGCGCGTTGCGTTCGCCTTCGCTATTGCTGCCTACTGCGGCCGTGCAAATGAGAAGCGAGAATGAATTATGGGTCTATTTTTGAACCAGTGACTTCATGTGCAACACCACACGCTTTGGGTGTCCGGAAGGGTTGGGGCGGTTAGTAAAAAGAACCTGGCAAAACTCAACGGTCGAAGGGTTGCTGGGGGGGGGGGGGCATGGTCGTTTCTGCCGCCCTCTTCTAGATCCTCATGTGTGGCAACACAAAGAGGAGAGCGAACGTAGGTGGGAAGATTTCCCAACCGTAGGTGTTTATTACATGTGTTGCTGGGGCAACGCACACGCATATTCGGGTATCCTTCGTGGAACAAATCTCAATCGTTGCTCACCAATCCTTATCCTGATCGGAAATGACAGTAGTTTAACATAACGCGGTGGGCAATTTTATAAAGTTTTATAAAAAAATCCTCTACCCGGTACAGCACAGTAGTTATTGTTGTGTCTAAATGCTCTCTGCCCCCGGGTTTTAACGGATCACAGAACGCCAGCTTAAAAATAAACCAAAGCCTCACACAGCATAGTTTTCCACCTGTGCCGGTGCCAGCAGCAGCAACAGCAGCAGCATAGGAGTAGAACGGATTTGTGTTTCATTGCAAGCAGAGATCGGTTTCGAGTGACACGAAACCACCGAGCGCCTCTGTTGCCGCTGTGTTCCGGGCGTTCTGAACGGCCCGGTCAATTATGATGCCGATGTCACCCAGCGGCAGGCCTTGAGGTCGGCATTAACGCCGTTTGCGCTGTTACAAATTGCGAGTTTGAGACTGGTAACGTGTGTGTGTGTTCCCTAGGTCAGTTTTGTTGATCAGCACAAAAACACTCGGGCCAAGGTAAAACGTCGACGAGTTGCTGCGCCGTACTTTGTACTGGAGTTTTTTGATGCCACTGGGTGTGGTGGGCACTTGCATCGCACCTCGCAGCAACTGACGGGTTTACAATTTTATGTAAAAATTGCTCACAGCTATTGATGCAATTTCAACCGAATTTAGTAGCGCCATCACATCAGGAAGACACTTGAGGTTCATCTCTCTCTCTCTCGCTCGCTCGCAAACAAACGCTGCAGTGGTACATTTGTATGGGTTTATTCCTCATTCCCACTGGTGTGACGGTGGCAGTAGTATTGGCGCAGCAGCAAAATTTGACCAACGCGCTTTCACCGCGAGTTTCCAACCGTGCCCGACCGTGTGTGTGTGCTGCTGGTTGCTACGGAGCCACGGGGTTTTTATTTATAGCTTTCCACCCAATCCACCCACGCACTTTTCATGCGCACTGCTCACTCACGAGCGTATCGTATGTGTGTGTTTGTGTGGGGTAAAATTAATTGTATGCACGTTTTTCTTACATTGAAATGAACTGTTGAATTACTTTTTTGCCGTATTTTGTATTAAAAAAAATGCCATTAATTATTATTATTCAGTTTAAGGTAAAATTTTAAATTGAACATTTTTCCTAATTTAAATAATACAAATCATGCAAGAAGGTTGCTGTGTTGTAACTCTAGTGGGTCGGTGCGGTCGGGACGTTGTATAGGTGCAAATGCGAAACAGAGATATGGTGGAAATAACAGGCGGGCGGTGGTGGTGTTGTAATATGCTAAAAATAGAGAGCACAACCGCGACACCACCACCACCGGCGTGTTGCGTTGGCGGCAGTCTCTTTTAACCTGGCTGTGGCCGTAAAGCATGTGCCGTCCGTCCTCGTCATCATCGTCGTCGTCGTCGTCGGAGGTGGTGATCAGTTCGTTCGCTTGTGCTGCCGCACTCTAAACTTATACGCAAAACTGATCGCGCGCGGTGCAGAACTGCCGATGCCCGCTGCATTTAGCGTGTTTTGGGGTCCACAGTGGGAGGGGACGCGTTTCGATGTACAGACACAGCGCCGGTGGGTTTGTTTGCTGTGTTGCTGCTCCTACATGTCGGACTGTCTTTCGTGTTGTAGAAAGGACCGTGGTGCGAAGGCGTTCGCATACATTTTTCAGACCTTTGGAAAAAGCTTAAGCGACCTATAGTGTTGAATAAAAGGTTCACAATTTCTTTTTATCGCATTTTTTGAGCAATTGATAGGAAATGGAAAATAAACTAAAACATTTCAAAACGGTGGGAACTATGAAGATCGTTAGTTGTCCAGCTAGACTGTACGGTGCGGCTGTATGGGTTAGTAGAAGGTGGCCGAGTCACCACTTCGTCCGGCCGCTCTTTGCGCTTTTTTGGAATTTCTTTTGCTCTCCGGCTTGGTGTGTGGTGTCGTTCCGGCTTCGTGATCACTGTGTGACGCATAATGCTAAAACCCAGAAACGCTTGCATGTGTGCGTGTGTGTGTGGAAGGAAATTCCCCGCAAACCGGTTTGCCTTGGAGCGTCGGCTTACGACGACCGACGCGAAATGACCGGCACGGGGCGGCATGGGGCAATAAGCGCAGCTACAGCCACCACTCTCTGCGGACGGCGAACGGATGAATAATGATGCGGTACGGACGAGGCATGGGTTTCGAGAGAGAGAGAGAGATGATGCGAACTGCAACTGCAGCTCGGTGTTCGGAAGGCATAGAGCACATAATGTGCGGGTTTCGCTGTGGGGATGCTGCTTTTACCTGGTTCGTAAGCCGTTGGATACACGGGGGGCTACCTTGGACGCCCAACCACCCCTGATCGCATCATCATTCATTTTTTGCTCGCGCATTGTCTTTGCTTAGGAGGGGTCAGTTAAGATTGATGTTTTAGAGGGGTTTTTTTTTAAATACATTCTCCACTAAGGCTGTATGGATTTGGAGAAGCAGACGACTGCTGACCTTTCTAGCAGACAGATGGCGCTGTGAATCTGTGACCGATGACACGAAGCACGTACGCTTCGCATTTTTTTGTCAGTTGGTGCCGATTTGTTTTGTTTGCTGCCAATTTCTTTCCTGGCCATGGTCGTTCAATTAAAGCCAAGGTTCGGTTCGGTATAATACACGGTAACACGATATATGGTCCTCTGATCGCTGTTCATGTGTGAGTGTGTGTGCAATACTTTCGGTTGAATCTGAAGCAAACCTCGTCCACCCAAACCCCCGACCTGTAAGAAGTTGGCCGACGACGACGTCGACGGACATCTGGTGCTGCCGTGTGTAAAGTTGCTAACCTCGTTACACACCGGTTGGTTGGTGATGTTGGGGAAGGGCTTTTTTGTTGTTGTTACGTTTTTGGTTTGCTGTACGTGTTCGTTCGTGTGGTATGTTTCATCGCAGAAGTTTGCGATGGTTGCGTGGGGCGGGAGCGATGGACGTTGTTGGACGCCGTCTGCGAGCAAAAGCCTGCCGTGGACGGGCCCCGGTCGCATGATTAGCGAAATTGGCCACAACAGCTGCTCCATTTCCGGCACAAATCAGTCGCCGCGTCGATATTGGACGGGTCCCTGTGAATCATCATCTGGGTGGCGGAAAAATCAATCTAACCTTACCCGTATGCGTCGGGCGTGTCTGCCGTCTGCCCGGTGGAGAGAGTAGCGAAGCCGGCCACATGCTCGTTATTCTTAAACGAATCTTTGAAAACTTGGTGTAATACATCATCGGAAGCCAAGTGCAGATTTAGTGAAATATAGGTGTTGCCCATCAGTTTGAATCTATACTCGTTATTGTACTCATTGCATTTGTTGAGTTTATTTTGAAGCAGTATAGCACGAAACCAACGAAACTTATTTTTTTTTGTCTACATTACAAAGTTAATTGTGCAGACAACTCAATCAAAGCAGTTGCAAGAGACAGTCAGTTGTAGCACGGCTGCGGCTCGTTACCTTCCACGGCAGCATATGAACCTTCTTCGAGACAAGCACACTGAGTTTCGAAATAGTTTGAGATCCATTTGATGGATGCAAACGCACGCTCACTGTCCTTCTCTCTCTCTCTCTCTCTCTCTCTCTCTCTCTCTCTCTCTCTCTCTGTTGACCGCAACAAAGCTACTCTTAATGAGAATAGAGAGTCGTTCAATCGCGAGCGGAGCATGCATGCATCAGAACGACTTGATCTTCATAGAGCCATTCATAGAGGTTCATCGATCGCGGTAAGATGTGAGATGGTGTTCGAGGTTGTTGCGCATGACTTCATCACAAACTGAGAGAGGCAAAGAAGCAAAGAATGAATGGTCCAACACATGTAGCAAATATCAGCATGACATGAATGTTTTGTCGAGAGCAAAAAGCTAAACGTTCGCGCATGAAAGTGCGTTGGTGTGCGAGAAATAGAGAGAGTGACCATCGTATTCGGTTGTGTTTAAGCTTACTTCCGTCTCTTATCCCCGTTCTAAAGGTATGATTCAGAAGATATCGCAATTGTCTGAGACCACCGAAGAGGAAGAAAAAGAGCACACATTAGCATAACAATGGGACGGCGGGGGGTTGTTTGGCAGGTGTTGAAGAAATGTCTCGCAATTGGCACAGCGTGTAAAGGCACTGGTAAGAAATGTTTTATTGAGAGATTTTGAGGTTTGTTTTGGAGTGTGAACCTGTCAGCGTGGGACAATCTTGAATTCCTGAGTTTAAGCTGCAACACCTTACAAAAACAGTACATAATCCAAGGATTTTACAGAAAATGTTAACTCAGTCTGAATATCTCGCGAGAGAGAATGAAGTAGGAGAGGAAATAACAGCAAAAGGCTCTCTTTCTTTCTCTCTCGCGCTCTTAACTCTTTTACTCTCTGCAATCTGGAAAATAAAAAAAAAGTAGCAGCTTTACACCACAAACACACATGCAAAACCACCATCCGCCTGCTAAAAGCTCGCATCCACGCCAAGCGTGATCGTGGGCCGAGCTTTTATCCCAAAATGCGCCGATGACGCACCTGTACTCGCCTAAACCTGAAGGAAGCGAAGGCAAGACGCCGAAGTTCGTTAACCTTATTTCCGGCTCAATTATTCGGTTGCCGTCGTCGTTCTTTCCTCCCCCAATCGTTTGGGCCGATTTGTGCGAGGCTTTTTGGAGGGAAAAAATGGCTTCCACAGCCAAAGCCTTGGTATGGGGTCGCTGGTGGTGGTAGCCAGGGTGAAATCAAGCGCAGGCATGTTTTTGTACAATTTCGCTTTCCTATGCTCGTTCGCATGCACGGGGTCGGCGGCGGCATGCTGTTGGTGTTAGCTCTGTTGTATTTTGCATTTCGTTCTCGACGCTTCTGCGGGTGATGCCATGTGTTGGCTGTGATTTGTATCTTTACACCACCTTTGTGTTCGCGCAGCTCGTGAATCGGGGTTGATTTTTGTTTTCTTCGGTTAAAGCAGCGGAGTATGTGATGCTGCTTGCTGTTTTGCAAAGACATATTTAAATGCAAAGTACTAATCTTATCCTTGCTCTGCGTCTTTTCCCTTTTTTTCCAGTGGCGGCCCAGTTCGCATCCGGAAATGTTCCTGACTCAACGCGGCAAAGGCATCATGCGCCGCTCTACGGAAGACTGGTTACAGAAGAACACTTACCTGCCGTACATCGTGATATACACCAGGTGAGTACCGATGTCTTGACCTTTACCGTATTACCCCAGGCTTGATTTGTGTTTTCGCTCTTTCTCTTTTAGCGTTCGATAAGTCCCACATCATCGACCGATATTCGGGCGATGGAAGCTCGGATACCGGTGCTTTTTCGTGATCCAGCGACCGCTCCCCTGCGAAAGCTAAGCGTTGACCTGATCAAAACCTACAAACACATTAACGAGGTAGGTAGACCCGATCCCGACGGAAGCTCCTCCCTGCCGCGGAGCGCAGCAGCAAAGAAAGGTCGATTTTAAATTAATTGTTTGTCCTCTAAGACGTTGATGAGCAGAGCGCGCACGATCGATGTCCGAGTCTTCCCCGCGCTATACCATGTACGGCCGGTTGCGTAACGAATCCAATGGCGGTCGGTCGCACCGCCATCCCTAGGGAGCCGAGGAGCGTATGTTAATTTTAGTAATATTCTTTTTGGGCCATTTTTGGGCTGTGCTGCTGCGTGCCTTATCGCGGGGCCGTTTTCCGTGCAAGGAATGCGGCCTCGATGGGCCGGTCATAGTTATAATTGAATTATAATAATGTCCTGTCATATATCCGTACGATCCACGCTGTACGATTCGGGCCCACCTCGGTGGAGCCAGCGTTCTGGCACGTAGCGCATTTAAATATGTGTGGTGTACGTGTGTGTGTGTGTGTGTGTGTGTGTGTGTGTGTGTGTGTGTGTGTGTGTGTGTGTGTAGGTATGTGTGTGCGCGCGCGTAGTGTGAGGGAAAATGGTTCAACCGACTGCTGCTGCTGACTCAACTAGTGACGCGGAAACACGAGTAAGCGGCAGCCGCTCGATGAGTAAGGGAAAACTCTCTCCACTTGACAACGGTGCTGGGGAACACTCACCGGAACCGGGCGTTTGTTAGGACAGTTTTGTTGGCGCCAGCTAGGTGGAGGACTTCTAGCTTCTGCTAAACTGGTGGCTCGCTGAGCAGAATAATCCCTCCGTGCGAACAGGCGGCGCAGTCAAGAGTAGAAAAGACAGGGGGAGGGGGGACAGAAAAAAAACGAGGCGAATAAGAATCGAAATAAAAAAAATCGACCGTGGCAGAAGTAGATAGTCGAGTAGGATTTGGTTATCTGTTTGAATTTCTTCAAGTTCACTTCAGGCCGACTGGAGCCCATAAAAAGGTCGGAGGTGCTCTCGCTGGAGGAAACTGGAACGACCGGACCCCCCGCCCCCCCCCTCTGGCCGAACCAATATCTTGACCATTATGTTGCCTCCATTTCGTGCCGGGTGCGTGCTTGAGAAGCTGGTCCTGTATTAAGTTGGACAATTCGTCAAAGGAAGAAAAGTAAAAAAAACACAAGAGAATGGAAAGAAAACTGAGCCTCTTGTGCTGCTATGGCAGATGCGACGAAAGCGTCATTTTCATCATCCCATTTTTATGTCCTGCTCCTCGCTTGCACCGGCAGGCCTGCTAGGAAGCAGTGTAGAGATGAAATAATCACCAATGATTTCCAACATCGTAGCAGTGTGGAGTGTCTTGAGGGGGAGGGGGTGAGGTCAACGATCGATGTAGATTTATTTGTGCACTGCAGAAGTGGTATGAAGCCGGAGCATTGTATTAAAAACTGCTGTTAAAATGTGTGCCAAACGTGTATATTGAAGTTTTCTAAAACCAATTTAACACTAAGGCTTTGAACGTGGAGATGGCAGAAGCAATGCGAAGTATTCTTGATTTCCTTTTGGGAAACCCCATTCTTCTGAAATTATTTCGTATGATTTCATTCCCAGCTGCATCCGCTATCGTCCTTTTTGCGTGCAAGCTTTTGGCGCTTGGTTGGAGCAATTAAAATGTGTCCTTCATTTAAAGGATAGTAAAAACGTTGTAACTCGAGTCGTGGCCGGCGTGTTTGAAAGCAACAAAATCTCAAACAAGCGCTAACAAACTGTGTGTCCCTGTCCACAAGTGCCCTTCCCCAAGTGTTGGGTGCGCGAGCGCATGTAAATGTCACCGACATGCGAATGGGCTGTGGTTTTGGGTTTAGGGGGAAATATATTGCTTTCGTTTCCCATTTCCATTTGTTCCGGGGCGCGCGCGCTTGTGCATATCCTGTGCACAGGATGAACGCACTCCTGTTAGAAGACTGCCCTCTCGCCCCCCCCCCCCCCCCCCCCCCCGACTACCCTGTGACAATCGAACTGATGCGCAACAGAAGCTGTGTATCCCTTCCCCGTTTCCGAATCCCCGCGGACATTCTTCGCGTGCGATTTATTACCACAAAGTGACGGCGGAAGAAATTGAAATTCGTACGGCGTGCGAGGTTCGGTCGCGCTTCCGCGTCCGTTTGTCGCCGTTCCAGTGCGCATTTCCCCTCGTGCAACCCGTCCCACACAGCACAGCGGCGGTGCAAAACACGGGAATCGGGGGGTAGTGGTCGGGCGCCGCGAACCTTTCATTATTGGAATTTTAATGTAAATTCTTGCACATTTCGTCCATGACGTTTGGCAGCCGCGTGTGTGCCGTTCGCAATGCGTGTGCCCACTGCAGCGTGGGAGGAAAAGGGATGTGTATGGGCGTTGGTGTGGGTGGGTGTTTTGTTTTTTAATTTCAACTCGTGCGTCATCATCATCATTTGACACTTATGCGTGCTGGCGAGCTCTTGGGAGGTCTTGGGAGGATTTGCGTGTTGGCGCATTATCGTCCCTTGCGTTAGAATGTATAAAAAGACGATCCGGTTCCTTAAATCCGGTGCTTTAAAAACAGGCATTCAATAAAGTGATATCACACGAAGACGTTATTCCATGGTATTGCGGATATAAATATTGTACGCCCTGTGTGGGTGGCTTACGCGATAGCCCTCCATCGGTCGTTGAACCCTTATGGCAGATATTTATATACAAAAAAAAAACGGCGGTCGGAAAATCAATCAGCAAGCTCCTCTTCTTTTCGGATGCAAAAAGGCCACAGGAAAAAAAGCACACCACGAAAAATAATGAAAGCGTATAAAGTTGCTCAACCGTTACCGATTCCACTACACGAGCCTTGGCTGCAGCACTTGTTCCTGGCCATTGGCCAGCAGCTGACGTTGAAACGGTGTAAAAATAGGATGCTATGGATATAATACAGGAGAAGGATGAAAAAAAAGAAAACTATGATTGAAGCAATATCGCTTGCTGTCCGGAGAAGAGCGGTACAGCAGGGGCAGACATTCCACTCGCCGCAAGCAATTGAACCGGAAAGGACAGTACTGGAGATGTAGTAATATTAACTGCCGCCCGCTGGTGTGGGCTCCCATCATATGGCTTTCGATGAATCCCTTCCGCCCCAGCCTCTTACTGATGTGCTAGTGATGCATAGCTAACGTTCTGTTATCGGTTTTTTTCTTCTACTTCTTGGTTTCTGTTTGTTTCGTTTGCTATTCCGCTCAACCAACCGTCTCATTCATTACTAGAGATACTTTATCGTACAATAGTAAACGTGAAGGGATCTGTGAGGGCACACTGCCGAGAAGCAGGAGAAGGAGGAGGAGGACCCTGTGAGTTAATGAGAAGCTGAAGTGTGTGCTTTTTTTGTACAACAGGCTCCAAATATCTTCTTCCGGATGTCTGTCCTACCTAGCAAACCACTGTCCTCACCGCTCCTTCTCGCTCCAGTTGTTTGATTGTACCTTTGTTACCGTGGCCTACCCTTACACGGCGGACGCTGTTACTGTGTCTCTTTTACCGGGAAGCGAGCGAGCAGGAGTTACATTTCATTCCGTTCCATTAGCTGCTCTATGACTTATTTTCACCCCCCGGGCTCCGAATTGACCACTTGTGGTCTAGCCAGGGTATAGATATAGTTTGCCAGCGTTGAAGGAAGTTGCGTGCACCGCATTTATGCGATTTTGTTTTTGCCTTTTAATTCCCCCGCACTCCCAAATGGTTAGTTTGACAGAGAAACTGTCACCACCACCACCACCACCACCAGGCGCCTCCATGGTCGCGGTGGAAAAATGTAATTAAGAAAATATTATAAAAATATTCTAAAATGGGTACATCTATGCTACTAATGTAGAAAAAATAAAAGTGTGCAATACATCATCGCTGCCGAAAGGCAGAAACATTTTGGAATCTTTTCCAATCCCGCAAGTCTTCGCCGCAAATGCTTCTCCAGCGCTGTCGTGCTAACGACGCGCTTGGGTAGCTGTGGCGCTCGCCAACGTGTGCACACGATATCGATTTTCTTCCGGCCGACCCTCGACAACAGAAGCGGGAGCAGCAGCAGCAGGAGCAGGAGCAGCAGCAGCATCATTCCAACAAGCATCAGCGCGCACATAAGGGTGAACGCGCGTCTGTCGTTGTGTCGCCGTTGGGCCCTTGCGCCATCCCTCCGGTACCCTGCTCACATGGCTGGCGGCGCTCTTGCCCTTTGGTGTGAGTGTGTTTGTGTGTGCGTGTGTGTGTGTTTGTGGTGCCAGCGTCGGAGTTTTCTTTGGCGAGTTTTTCATTTCGCTTTTCTCTCCCTATCTTTCTCTCTATGTCTTTCCCAGTCTCTCTCTCTCTCTCTCTCTCTCTCTCTCTCTCTCTCGCTCATCGTGATTCGTTTCTAGCAAAGCTTTGTCTCTTGCTAAATTTTCCACCATTTCCAACCATGGTACTCGGTTCGGGCGGACGGTTCGTGTAGTTTCGTGTTGCCTGGTGCTGCATGTGTGTGTGTGTGTGTGTGCGGGGCGACACGGTATGTTTTAGCTTTGGACGCTACACGATTCTCTCATTTCGACGGGGAGCTGCTCCATTTGCTCTTGTTGGCCGTGTTCCTTGTGTTCCTGTCTGGAATTGCCTGCGTGTGTGCGTGTGTGTGTGTTTGCGTGCGGCGGTGTCTGTCCGGCACGGTCACACTAGCCCTCAGCCTGTCTCCACTCAAGGGTCGACGGTTTTCCATCGGTATGTTTGATGGATTTGCCTGTTATTGTTGCCAAACCGCCGCTTGCTGTCGGTGTGTCGGTTGATGCGTTAAGGGGCTGTTTTTTTGCCTATTTGATCGTATTTAAAATTGCAACATGCAGCCCTGCAGCTCATCTCATGCTGCTAGCTGCTCGAATGATGCTTACCAGAGATGAGCGAACGAGCGAATGCGTTAATTCGAAGTAAAAAAAGCACGATACAGCAACTAGGCGTCTCCATGTTGCGGCGTTGCGCTATAAGAATGTGTTTTGCTTTCCTTTTCCAATATGAATTGTGCAACTAACGTAAGCGAAAGCAGTTTTTCAATGTTTTTCGTTTAAAAATATTTGGTAAATTAATTTCCATAAACTGATAAAAATAACATAAAGCATAAAGCGATCAAGTTGGTTTAAAAAGTTTTGCTCCAAACGAAACAATCGTCAAACTGGTTCGTTTGTCTTTTGCGCTGCTCCTAATTTCGTCTTCCTCCCTTTGTCTCTCTCTCTCTCTCTCTCTCTCATTCTATCTCTCTCTCACTCTCTCTCGCTCCTTTTCCATGTTGTGTGCTGATGATGCACCATCAACCAGCATCACCATCACAACTGCACGGGTTGTATATGTTGTATGGCATCGTATGTATGTGATTTTCTCTCCCTCTCTCTCTTATGTGTATCGGTGGTAGTGATGCTAAAACATCCTAGATTCGTCTGCTGGGTGGGATGGGGCAGGAATAAGAAGGATGCAGCACCAGACACGCAGCTGACACGCTGCAGCAGATCGCATCCACTAACGGCGAGAGAAGACGGGCTTGGTTTGTGCAGTCAGCGATCGATGATTTATGATGGTTGGTGCAGCTGCGGCTCTTTGCTTGCCAAGCTGAAGCTAGAAAAGCGATGCAAATAGCAGCTTTTTAGAATAAAAGTAGTCTAGCAGTAGCGTGAATTGTTCACTGTTTCCTACTAACATTATTACCATTGTTTTTGAAATATTGAGTAGCGTTCGTAGTTAGCTACTTTTTCTCATCAAATGACGTCTACACTTCGATGTTGCACACAAAACCATCCGTCTAGGGACGGCACACGGCTCCCCTTTGTCCCACCCCTTCAACACAAGCGGTTAAAGTGTTGCCCGACACATACTAAACCAATGCGTCCCTATGCCACGCTAGCTGCTACCGTTCATTTGCACTCAGACAACAGTGTACCGCACCACCCACACCCCTCCCCCCTTACCCACTCCCACCCCTGCTAAAACCTGTTCAGACAATTTCCATCCATCCATCCCAACTGAACCGTCGGTTGATTTTTCCCAGATTATGGTGGCACTGTCTAGCCTTCCTGCGCCATCCCAAAACCCTCCCGTCATTTGTGGGAGGGAGGTGGGGTGCAGGCATCGAAAGGGATCACACATTTGTCGTTGTGTAGGAGAGCGCCATCTGATGCGCTTCTAGACACACACACACACGCATACATACACTCGGACACTCCTCGTTCTAACACATAAAAACACACACACCAATGCAGGCGAATGCATACCATACCACCGGAAAAGGGAAGGAAAGAGAAACGCAGTTTGAGGAGAGGAGGCGAGTCGCTGTCGCGCCAGAAAGTAGCGGCGGCGCGCACTCTCCGGGCTCTCCGAAAGCTGAGGGCGGTGCGGCGGCGTGGCGAAATAGGTTAGGGAAGGTCAGAAAGGCGCTCGTCACACCCGCCCAACAATCCTTGCCTGTTTCTCTGGTACTGGTCGGGGGGTTGTTGTTCTCCACATCCTTGCTGGTGTCTGTGTTTCGCCCCCTTCTTCTCCCTCCCCCTTTGTTTTCGTCTGTGTGTGTGTGTGTTGGTGTGGATTGGGGATGATGAAAAATCCTGCGGGAAGTGACACACACACACACAAACATACACTTGCGTTGCTCAGTCTGTTTGTATGTGCGCTGGGAACTGTAAGGATAGGGTTTGGTTAGTTAGGTGTGTTTCGAGAGAGTCGCTCGAATGGTAGGAGAGGAAAAAAAACAAGAGAGAGAGAGCGAGAAAGAGAGAGATAATTTAATGGGACTGTTGGACACGGGGGACATCGGGGAACAGGTTTTTTTTTTTTTTTTTGGACAGTGGCAATGGTCCGGGACGATGGCTGAAGAGATTAATCGTCTCCCGGTTGAGTATCCTGTGCGAAGGCTTATAATGCATTCAGCTATGAAGAGTGAGCGAGAGAGAGAGAGAGAGAGGCACACACACACACAATACACGGACAGACAGGTCGTTGTATGATGGGAGAGATTTGAACCGTCTCCATAGAGCAAAGGCGTCCGCGGAATCTTCTTCCGGTTCGTATGTGGTTGTATGTGTCTGTGTCAGTCTTCTTTTTTTTTGTTGTTCAAAGTCCGCTTCGGTTAGAGAAGCAAACGTGGTTTCGTTTAGCTAATGGTTGATTTTTGGTAAAACATTGGTTTGGACTCGTTGGATGCCGCTGGGACTGTTCAGGCAGTTGTAGTTTTAAAGCGCAAACAATCTTCCTTCTAAAACCCATTCCATCAATACAAGAAACGAGTAAGGTTTGCTCCTCACCATTGGAAACAATTAAAGCACTGAAAATGGACCCGTTTGTTCTTATCTAAAATTATTCGTTTTTCGGCAGCATAAGTCATTTATAAAATGCCTTATTCCAAATCCACCAACTCTTCCGTCCATTCATACTTACCAAACAGGACTTAGTACGGGGAACATTTGAATCGATTTCCAACGATACCGCTCGTTCGCCGAAATGGCTGGGCAATCCGGATTTCTAATCCGAAATGAATTAAACTTCCCAAGCCAAGCTGTTTCGCTCAGCTGTTCATTGTAACCCCAGCGTCCAAATCTCCACCCATAGGACATGCGACTCCACCCCGATCTGCCCTCGATTTCCTCGTGCGGTGCTGTTTCCTGCAGCAGCCTGGTCGCTGTTGTTATGAAAAATGCACACAAAGACACAATAATGGACGCCCGGAGCAGTTCCAGCTTGTACTTCTTTTACTTTCTCTGCTCTGCTGCTCCGGGTTGCTGCTTTTCGCATCTTCTTATCGCACAGCATCACACATACACCGCTTATCAAGCCCGAACCCATAAGCAGCAGTTTTCCGCGTCCTGGCTCGTCCTCCCGCTGCCTGCCCGCCCGCCGGGACGCGTTGCACGGAGTTTGCTCTTTCTCCGGCAGCACGGTACGGAATGCCCGCGAGGAAACCGCCCAGGAATGTCTGGGATGCGATGGCATTTCCTTCTGTAGGTCGGGGTGGGTGGGTTCGCTTGTTCTTACCCGCCGTCCCGCCGCGCCGGCATCGGTGGTGGCACAGCATTCTTTTGTTCTCGCTCGGAAACATAAAATGCATGTGACAGGCCGAAGAAGAATCATCGAGCGCGAGACCTGTCCGGGGCTGTATTCTGCATGAGGTGGTAAAAAACAGGGGCAGTGTTTGAGATGGATGCGGAGTTGACGAACGTCTTGTACACTGCACGCCACATACATTGTGCGCACAGGGGGAGATTGGGTTAAAGGGTGCAGCAGAGAATCTGGCCTGTCCCGAGCCTTTTAACAAAATTCACTCCCCCCCCCCCCTGCAAACTGCCACGACAAAAAGGACAAACAAATAATGAACTAAAAGCAAAACAGGAGGAGGCAAACCCACCCTTCACATAATATGCCGCAAACGGTGCGGCCTGTTAGAAATCCGATGCGCTAATGTGACGTTTAATAATTATTTTCTCTCTCTTTGTAGGTTTATTATGCCAAAAAGAAGCGAAGAGCACAGCAGACCCAGGGCGAGGACACGTCCCACAAAAAGGAGCGGAAGCTGTACAACGACGGTTACGACGACGAGAATCATGACTATATCATTAAGAACGGCGAGAAGTTTCTCGATCGATACGAGATCGATTCACTGATCGGTAAGTGACGACTCCCTGGTCGGATGCGCTATTGTGTGGACAGAACATTATGCTAATGTTGCGTTTTCTCTCCCCCAACAAGGCAAGGGAAGCTTCGGGCAGGTGGTGAAAGCGTTTGACCACGAGGAGCGCTGCCAGGTGGCGATCAAAATCATCAAAAACAAGAAACCCTTCCTAAACCAAGCACAAATTGAGGTCAAGCTGCTGGAAATGATGAACCGGGCCGACGCGGAAAATAAGTACTATATCGGTAGGTACCGCCACCGCGCGGGTTCCCGGACTCTTCCAGAAATTTGCTCGGAGCACACTTATTGATGCTGTTACTTCCTATTCTTTTACATTTCCCACAGTTAAGCTAAAGCGGCACTTTATGTGGCGAAATCATCTATGTTTAGTATTCGAACTGTTATCCTATAATTTATTCGATCTACTGCGCAATACAAACTTCCGCGGCGTCTCACTGAACCTGACGAAAAAGTTTGCCCAGCAATTATGTACGGCGTTATTATTTTTAAGTACACCAGGTAAGTGGAGATCACAGTGTGTGGGGAAAGTGTGCCAAGTGTGTTAAGGAAGCAAACAGCATTTAGTTGGAATGTTGGAATTTCCATCACATTGGTTCAGTATTGGGGTATAATTGCTTCATGTGCTTACAGTGCGCGTTATATGAAAAGAGGCACATTTGCATAAACGTTCCTGTTGCAAGATTCTATTTCGTATGTACTTCGTACGGCAGTGTAAAATACTCTTGGTAAAAGGCGAACTTCAGTTACTGCAGCAGTATCTTCGGGTTTTCATTAAGTGACCCTTTCGCAATAATCGGACCCAGATAATGGTCGCGGGAATGTGCATGGAATATGTTAGCCTAGTATGGTAATGTTATAATAGTTTGCTGCGCGTGTTTTTTTTTCATCTGCACTAAAACAGCCTCAAAGAGAAACTTGTAAATGGGGAGTCGTTGATTTGCATATTACTACAATAGTAGATAACTCGGAGGTGGATAGAGTAGAGCACAATGGTCTGCGTGGCTGCAGCAGTGTTTTGGATGGTAATGTTTAGTTTGGCTGCAGTTTATTTGCTTTTCATGATTGTTATATTTTAAACTGCCGTAACACGCTGACGGAACGAACGTGTTCTCTTTTGCATACCACTGTCGATGTTGATGTATGTGTTTACAAAAACAATTTAGAATCGTTTTTATACCTTTATGGTGGTTTTCAGCTTACAAGACAAATGCTACGCTAATGTGGGGGGACATAAGCTACAGCATTGCTATCTAATGTTCGCAAAAACATCGTGCCGACCAACAGTTAATGATTTTTTAATGTTTGTTTTCCTTTCCTTTTGCAGAATTAAATATCATACACTGTGATTTGAAACCTGAAAATATACTACTATGTAATCCAAAACGATCAGCAATTAAGATAGTGGACTTTGGCAGCTCCTGTCAGCTGGGACAGCGGGTAAGTGTACACTTTACCGCGGAGAGGGCTTTTGCGGCCCATCGAGCCCCGTTCTAGTCATGTCGCTAACCATTCCACCCGTTCGGCAATGCCGCTACGCTTTACAGATATATCAGTACATACAATCACGCTTCTACCGATCGCCAGAGGTACTGCTGGGGATACCGTACGACTTAGCAATCGACATGTGGTCGCTCGGGTGCATCCTGGTCGAGATGCACACCGGTGAGCCACTGTTTTCCGGCTCGAACGAAGCCGACCAGATCAACCGGATCGTGGAGGTGCTCGGTATGCCGCCGAAGCACATCCTCGACCAGGCGCACAAAACACGCAAATTCTTCGAGAAGCTCCCGTCGGACGGTAGCTACGTGCTGCGGAAGACGCAAAACCAGCGCAAATACAAACCGCCCGGCTCGCGCAAGCTGCACGACATACTCGGCGTCGAGACGGGCGGGCCGGGCGGCCGGCGGCACGGCGAGCCCGGCCACAGCGTGTCGGACTATCTTAAGTTTAAGGACCTCATCCTGAGAATGCTGGACTACGACCCGAAGACGCGGGTCACACCGTACTATGCCTTGCAACACAACTTCTTCAAGCGAACCTCGGACGAAAGCACCAACACGGCCAACACGATCAGCTCGCTGAGCACGAGCCCGTCGGTCAGCACGCAGGATCAACCGAGCCATGGTGAGTATGGTCAGGCGCGTCAGCAGCGACGCAGCTTGCTGCCCTTGCCGCCCGCACTGCACGAGGAACGGACTGCTGGTGCCCGGAAGGCGGCGGGCGCCCTACCGTCGTCCTACACCTCCAGTGCGGCGACAGTTTCGTCTGTCTCCTCCTCTTCCTTCTATCATCCCTCCACCTATCTTGCCGCTAAAGGTGGCGACCATCGCCATCAGCAGCATCAGCCAAAGCTTAAATTTCAACCAAAGCCTTCTGGTGGGGTTGGTGGTGGTGCTGTGATGCCTTCGGCTAAAAGCTTAACATCTACCACTTCATCATCAACAACATCATCGAAATCATCGTCCTCCTGTACCACATCCTCCTCCTCCTCCGCATCATCGGCATCGTCATCGACATCATCGCTCTCGGCCTCATCGCTGTCCGTCTCGACCTCCACCTCGGCACCGTCGGTCTCATCCGCCGTGTCATCCGTGTCGGGTGGCGTTGGCGGCGGGAGCAGTAGCAGCTCCCACTTCGCAAAGAATGCCAAAGTTTCGCAGCCAGAGCTTGACGATAGGTTGAAAAAGATACACATCGTGCATCCGTCGACCGTCGAGAAGGCTTTTCTTTCGTCCGCTTACCTGAAGTAGACGAAGCCCCGCGCGCTCTCACTCTCGCTCGTATGTTGCAAAGTTTGTTCGGAGTTTGTTGTTGTTCATTTTGGCCTAACTTCATCCCACTAACACAAGCGCGCGTTTGGCGGTGGTTTGCAGTGAAGCGTTCATCTGGCTAATGCGCTAACTAAACGGTTGCGACGAGAAGCAGCTCTGCGCTTTCGTTTTGATTTCTTTTTTTTTCAAACTACACCACGTTTAAAAAATACGCGCTGGAATACTGATTTTGAGTGCTTTGCCGTCACTGAAGGTGAATTTGGAAAATGTTTCTTTACGTTTATGTATGTGTGCGTGTGGTGTGCATATGTTTGTGTATTTTCTTTGTGCTTTGAGTTTTTAACAATATTATTATCCCTAACAACGAACATTTCCAAATGAAGTTGTGCCATTCGTGATAATGCTTACCCTGTACGAGTACGCCCATTATGTCCACTATTCCATTTCGTTAAAAAAAAATTGGCCACCTCTATGATGAAAGCTTTACACAATTTGATCGTCTGATAGCATTTGCTACCTTGTCCCGATTGTTCGATAGTATTCATTGTAGTATCATACGATAGTGATCGTATACTGCAGAGATCGCTCACACTTTTCTTCTCTTCTATTCTCTCTCTCTCTCTCTCTCTCTCTCTTCTTTCTCTTTATATGTGTGTGTTCCTTTCCCTGATTGCTTTCTACTCATTAACATGCATCTCCCCTTCCGCACTATCCGCACGGCTTTCGGGCGCTTAACATCGGCAGACGAGCGTCGATGACTCGAAACGGAGGATAACAGCCGGCAACAGCAAGCGCAACCGCAACCGACGGCTCCTCAAGTGCACCGTAATAACAGTAATAAGTAGAATCATCCTGTGCTCGGCAGTTGTGCAGCCACGTTCTACTAATCCTACCGCTCCAACCTTAACCAAACATTACACAGCATTGAAAGTGAACGTCAGAACAGAGGGCAAATCGTGTGGCCGCGGGTGGGTGATTAGCAGTGTAAACGGTTAGCGGCAGACGGCAGGCATGGGTAGGGTAGCGAACGTGCGGCTAGGAAATGGCAAAAAGAAAGAAACCACCATCATTCCAAGCACTGCCGCAGTGCATACGACAATTGTACTGGATTGTGCTGAAGCTGGACAAAAGCTGGGAATCTAGCGGCTAGTAGAGATAAATGAATCAATTGAGAAGAGCAATAAACAAACAATTCGGAAGTGTTTATAGGTATTGGTAATAGCATAAGGCACACATACACACATACACACACACAAGCATGTACATTTTTCCGGCCCATCCTATCTCAGACAACGCTCCATAATTCAGCCATCGTATCTCACACTCGTTCGTTTCGGGGATCTTCCAATAGGCGTCGTTTTGTGTATGGGATTGTTGTGTTTTTTGTTTTGTTTTTGGTTCCGGTTTTCCCATGTACGTAAACAGTGTTTTAATTTGTGTGTGCAAACTTAACAGGGACAAGGGGGGGGGGGGGAGGAAGGATTGAAACAAGCAGACATTTCGAATTTGACTGAGTGACAAAGTACGGGGAACACATGGAAACGAGAAGATTGATTTGATGTGTTAGTAGAAACCGTGCGCGCGATATACGGTTGAAAGAAGGGCAGTAAAGAAGTGATGACAAACTGAAATTGAACCTGACATGAAACCTGCAGTGTCAAAACAAGAGAGAAAACGCATCGTACATTGCAACTGAGGTGTACCGGTTGTCGTACGATGCAAACAATACAAATAATAACAAGTAATAATATACATACATACATCCAAAACAAAACTAAACTAAAGACACATATACACACATACACACACATAGGAGACAACACAAAAGAAACTCCCTTTTTTTAAGAAACATAAGCATTATGAAGTATAAGCAGATACAAGGCATGAAATAGATGAAATAGAATAAAACTAGACAAACCATGCAACCCCAAACAGAACAAAACGAAAAAAAAGAATAAATACATACAACCCGAGATCTATATTTAGAGTAACCCAGTAATTCAGCATAAGCTCTTTTGTCGAAGGAACGAAATCACGTAAAGCTAGAACACAGTACCATGCGGGATAGAGGCGCAAAGTAAGAGCAACTTTAAAAAATACCTGCAAAGATTGTATCACAGCGCGAAAAGGATTGCGCGCTGCGATTGCATTATACATTTACATTGACAGTAAGGGTTGGCGGGTCATGCGGAACGAAGGAGAAAGAGAAATAGTATTGAAAACAAACAAAAAATTGAAAACAAAAACACAAAAATAAACAAGTACCAGAAGACTTTAGATCGTAACAAATGAGGGTGGGATAATTGAACGGTTATGTTTAGGGAAAGAACAAGGAAAAAAGCAACCAAGGAGATCCAGCAGCAAAAGCAGATCTAGACTACACTAATCATCACAGACGGCGCTACAAACGGTTCACTCCTCGGTTCACAAACAAACCCCACTACAATCAATCATGACACTATCTCGACTGATTTGCACTGTAGAAATGCTAGAGTTTCGTGTATGGATTGACATCCCAGCTCACAGGTGTTCATTTCTCGAGGACAGGCAAACACACGAACAATTATCGCATTAATTTGTTCGTTACTTTTGCTGTCATTGTTAGCGGGCATTTGACTGTCGGCGAATGGATTGGTGGGTTGGCATAGTACGGAAGCAACTGAATGTTTCAAAATAGTACAATGTATCGGAATGTTAATAGAGCAGAAAACATCACCTAATACACCACGCAGCATAGATTAGGTATATGGTACGTTTCATTGCTTTTGTTTTACTTTCCCCAAAAGCTCCGAACTTCTGCAGTGTGCTGTAGGGAGAAAAGTAGGAACATTTTTATTAAATACATAATGTAGTCATCTTTTCCTCACCAATACCTCCAGTATTCAACAGCAATCGTGTATAAGAAAAAAAAGCGGTATGAGAACGGGATGCAGTAGAGCGGAAAAGGGATATGAGAAAAGCCATATTATGTGAATAGTTCTTAGACGACAAACACACATACACACACAAACTCACTCACAAGACGTTTCTACACCAACGCTATCCTATATGATTATGATTATTTATTTGTCTGCATCCCGATAATTATGTCTCCTCCAGTTCACACATTCTCTCTCTCTCTCTCTCTACACACGTTCAAACACACATACACTCAGTCACACACATGCATATTCCTTCGTGTCCCATAGTACACATATAATGGTAAGGGCTGGGGAAGAGTACGTAATAATGGTGAAATGAAACGGGTGGAAGAAAGTATAACAGAACCAAACCTGACTACAAGTACCATAAAGAACATACCAAATAGTATAAACTACAGAACAAGTAAAGAAAATAAACAAACAAACAAACAAACAAACAAACAAACAGAAACAGTGCAGTAAAGGGGAAGTAAGCTTAAAGGGAAATAGGTAAAAGGAATCAACATGCAGAACTGGATTGTTTGATTTTTTGTTTCTGAGACTTTGAGCCTCTCTAAGGCTTCGTCTCGCTAACAGGAAAAGGCAAAGCTTCCCCCCCCCCTCCTCCACCCGAATGTGAGTCCCTTATGCGGTATGCGAAAATGAACCTGTGGATGGCGATGGCGGATGTGGAGATAGGAAAGCAAGCAATAGCACATAATCAAATGTAAACGAGAATGCCAAAATGCAGACTAGAACTAGAGATGTAAAACAGCACGATACGTGTTCAGCAACAAGCATACATGATGAAACCAAACATAAAAACAACAGCGAGAAACAGAGAGAGCGAGATAGAGAGATAAAGAGATAGAGAGATAAAGGCACTTTTTTTCTTTGGCTTGGTTGATGGTGGTGGAATGGCGCTAGAAACCGTGAAACATGACAGAATTGTACAGAATAGCAGAGCCAGACAGATACAGATAAAGAGGAAAGGGAAAGAGTATTGCGATGTTGTGCACAGAGGTGGTGGAGCCTACAATCTTCTACATATTTTTTGGGTAACGTTTAACACTTTCTACTAATGGTAGTGATCAGTTTGTGTGTGTGTGTGTGCTTTTAATTGCTTCCTTTTCGGTATGTTATTTGATTTTTGTTCGTTTACCCTACCAAAACGAAATGCATCTTTCGTTGTAAAATCTTGTTGTTTTTCTTACATTTATATATGTGTTTTTTCTTCTTTCTATTTTCGATGGTGGCACAGTTACACAGTTGTTTTCTGTTCCATGTTGATTTGAAGTAGTGAAACATTTGCTTATATTTGGTTGTTACTGCATGCGAAACAACGTTTTCCCCCCCTGCTTTGCTCGCAACACCATTCACACGGGGTCGTATAGGGCCTTACTAACTGCTTGTTTTATTTCCCTTCCCCAGGTCTATCATCCCTGCATCAGCAGCAATCGTCACAGCCCCCTAGCCAGCAGCAAACACAACCAAAAGCAGCACAGCAGCAAACGCTCGTACTGCTGGCGCAACCCGCCACTGTCGGAACGAACGGGACACACAACAACAACACTAACAGCAGTAGCAGCAGCAGCAGCAACAGCAGTGGCGGTGCCGTGGCTGGGAATGGTGCCATCGCTGGAAGCAGTAGCGTTACCGGTATCAGCACTGCCGCAGGTGTGATAGTGCCCGGCAGCAATGTCGTTGGCTCCTCAACCGCACCCACCACATCATCGTACCCGCTTGCCATGGATTGTGATCCACCGGCGACGGTCAGCCTTGGTGGCCACCATGCAGGCGGTACGGCTGCGGGCCGATATGGAAACACCGCAGTTAGTGCGTCCGGAGCGGCGCCCGCCCCATCCCACTATCACCGGAGTCGATACTTAGCCCAGCAGCAGCAGCAGCAGCAGCAGCAGCACCAGCAAGCACAACAAGGACAGCATTTGCAAGGCTCCGCCTCCCACCTAGGTTCGTCCGCGTTGGTGGTTGGTGGCGGAGGAGGACACAAAAGCTACGCACCTGCCTCGTTACCACTCGACCTTGGCAGCCACATGGCGTCGTCGCTGGGCGGACTGGTGATACCGGATCACCATGCGCCGGCCGCCATGTCCGGTAGCTTTCTGGCGCACAACCTGTCCATGCCGCCGGGTGGTGGTGTAGTTGGGCCGGGCAGTATTGGCGGTATGCCGGTGGGAGGAGCGGTCGGCTACGCACCGTTTTCGGTGAACGAAGCGATGCTGATGGCGGCGGCAGCGGCCAGCACCGGCATCGGTGGCAGTGTTGGCCCACTCGGCGGTGGCAACAGCTTGGGCGTGATCGGTGGTCCGATTGGTGTCGGGTCGGTTTCTACGGTCGGACCTGCGTCACTCGTCGTCGGTGGATCAGCAGCAGCCGTTAGTGTCGGTGGTGTTAGCAGTCATCATCTCATCGGCGGCACCGGAAGTAGCATTAGCAACAGTAGTAGTAGTAGTAGTAGCACCAATGGAGGAGGAGGAGGAGGAGGAGGCGCAGGACTAGCAGGGCCGTTAGGGAGTGGGACCGTTGTTGCGGGTTCCGGTTCGGCCAGTGGTGGTAGCAGTGTAGGTTCGGGCGGAAGCGGTATAGTTAGCAGTAGTAGTGCGAAAGGACACGGTCGGGGGCCGCCGGGCGCTCCAAGCGATCGGGACGAATCATCACCTATGGTTGGTGTTTGCGTGCAGCCAAGTCCAGTTATCATTCACTGACACTGAACACAGACAGACACATAGCCCACAAGTGCATACCCTTTTTTTGTTGTTGCTTGCATAAACTTTGCAAAACATACATAGTAGGGAGGGGGACATCGATGGAAGGATATAAGGTACGTGCTCCCCCCCCCCCCCTTTCCCTTTAACACACGCGTTTGCTTACCACAGGATGCTAGTAGAGCGCAACTGAATCTGAATCCGTTTACATCGCGTATCACCTTCACTCGACTCAAACCATGCCACGTTCCATCTCCATTCTCATCAACATTTGCCAGCTTGTAGACAGGTGGGAGGTTGTTCTTTTTCTTCAACAGCACAAAATACCACTTTGCAAACCACCGCCTGTCCTGCGTGGGCAGCGGTCCAATCACGTCCAGGCGCGCAATCATCATCAAACAAGCTTCATCCAATCAATCCATTGGTAGTTGAGGAAAAGGGTGCGCGATTTTGTGCGACTGTGTGGTGCAATGGGTCCGATCCACCAATACAATACAGCGTCGTAGACTAGTGCGTTGCGGGAAGCTTTCGGGCCATTTTCGGCCCAGTTTCCAGCCTCCCTCTGGGGTAGCTGCTGCTGTTCCTTTACTGGCTTTGCTTTGTCTCCCAGCCGAATATATGGGGTACGGCCGCGATTTGATGCCAAACACAGATGAGCCAGGTTCAGCCAGCTGTGCGCCGCTAATTTTTGTAGGACGGCGTAGAAGGATGAAACGGTAGACACGTGCAGGCAGCCAGGGGAGCGGAGGTGTTTCGTTTTAACACAGGCAAAGCAACGCCGAGGCGTTACACAAATAAGATAAACAGTTTTTTTTGCTAATGGTACTGCCACGTAACAATCGGTTTTGGAGCAACATGCGACAATGTACACATACATCCTTGTAGGGAGGGACAGATGATAACATCTGCTCGTTTTTTAAAGCGCTTAAACCATGTGTGGTTAGGGAGAGAGCGAGCGAGAGAGAGAGAGAGAGATAAAAAAAGAAAGATAGATAGAGAACGCGGTCTCTTGTGCGGTCGTTCGTAAGCGGCGTGATGATGCCCGCGCCAAACAGTCCAAAACGGTAATGATGTGTTCCGAAAGGTTTAATGAATTCCTATTACTACCAATCTCTGTGTTCTCCGGCAGGAAGTGAGCAGGAAGCTGTGCGTATGTGTTTGTGTGTGTGTGCGGGTGTGTGTGCGTATGCGTGTGTGTATGTATGTGGTATGCAATTCTCCGTGGGTTGAGGGGGAAACCGAAACTAGTGACATAAGATCGTGAATGGTTTTAATGATGATGATGATGATGATGATGATGATGATGGCGCAACATGCATGCTCCGCTCGTAAACAGCAACGGTGTACCGGTGTGTGAACTCGGCATTCTCGCGTAGTTGTGTGCATTTTTGTCTCACCACTGCTACAATGCAAATTCATTTCGATTGCAAACCCTTATTGGGCTTCGGAAAGAGCAACATACTATTATTTTATCGGTAGATCAGAATTGTTTTACATATTCACGGCCACGGACGGAGCGAACCCCTCAGTAGCAGAATTGAAATATTTTACGGAATTGTGAATAGTATACGGTTCGGTTCTAGGGACTGCTACCCGACTGCTAGGCTACTAACGGTCCTAGCTGCTTGTCCATATTGGGCTTCAGCGGGTGTGGTTTTGTGAAGGAATGTTATTTTTTTAGTGAGAATGTTGGTCGTGGCATTCATTTAGAATGAAGCTTACATTTGAAGGTGGCTTAAACACGATGGAATTGGTTTGATGAACAAAACATTTTGCACCGGTATACTAATTCCCTGTAGGTGCGGATCGAATGGGAATATGAACTGTGAACTTCACGACGAACCTGTTGCCTGTGCTGCTCTGGAAGGGCGCACAGAAATCTTAACAATTGTTTTTTGTTTCATCTCGTCTTATCTTTCGATCGAGAGCTTGGATGTTGCCATGCTTCGCCAAAATAATAAAACTCGTCGTCATTGGGACTGGATGAATGCTAACCGATCCCGGTGACGACTACCGGTTGTCGTCTGTTGTGAGCGGCAGGGCAGTGTGATGCGGACGGGGGCTGTTTAGTAAAAGTGGGTGGGCTTAGGACAAGTAAGCAGCGTAAGGTTAGAAAATTGGGAAACTTTAAAATGCGTTTATGGGCGGATAGTTTTTGTCACGGTGTTTTTTTTTCTTCTTCCTGTTTCCCTGTGGCGATCATACATTGAAAATGGAAGGGAACGCGCGTTAGAAATCCTAGGAGAAAGGAAGGGGCACTGTTTACGGCAAAAACAGACCCGGCGGAAAGCAAAAAGTCTGTTTGTTTTTTACGCACGGAAACGTTTGTTGGCATCGGTGGCGGAAAGGCGGATAAAGCAAATGCACGAACTCGGTGTAAAGCATGGGAGGAACATGAATGTACATATTAACTGATTAGCACTAATGATAAATATCAATAATTAATATAGTAATATTATTAAACGAAGAAGCAGAAGACGGCAACAAAACAAGGAAACACACACACACACAAAACACAAAACACGGATTGTAAATGAATGGCGTGTGCTGAATAAGTCAAAAATGGACGGTTAGATTTGCAATTTGCTAAGCTGCAGCAGCTGCACCGGCAAATCGCAAAGGTGTAGGTTAATAGGGATGATATGTACCGAAATCCAACACACATACACACATACACACACATCCATACAAACAAACATATACATACATACGCATACAGTACGTTTAAGTAAGAAAATGGTGAAAAGAAACAAAAAAATTACTATACCGTAAGTGAACAGAAATAGATCAAATAACTAAAGAAAGTAAATTAATTAAATTAATTCTACTAAAACAAACGGAAAGGAAAGGAAGAAAGACAACGGCACGAGATAGAGAAAGGGAGGAGAAAGCAAAGCAACAAAAAAAAAAAACACACACACACATCCGTAAATGCAAACCAACACAGCATGGCGCAATGCAGAGGAAATAAAAGTCTGTATGCAAAACGAACGAAGAAGGTCGAAAAGTAATAAGAAATAAAAAAAGAAAGAAGCAAATTGGCACGTATTTGGAAAGGTGGGGTGAAAAAAAAAGCTACACAAAAAGAGAAGACAAAATGGCAACACACCACGTACACATGCACAGAGATACACAACCACCTACCAAGAGACACATATGTAGAGGAGAACACAACAAAATACACGGCATAGTGTGCAAAAGAAATGGTGGTAAAGAATAGAAGGTAAAGCTTAGTGCGCCGAACCACAACCGCTAATGAACAATGTGGAAGAGAAAGAAGAAAACATTACAATACACACATACACACACATACACACACCACACTCAGCCCATGAGAACAAAACAAGAATTGGCAACAGAATGTTTGCAACGGGGGGAAAAGATCAACAGGAAGTAGTAGCAGTTGTGTTATATCACTCCCTCCCCCCTCCCTCCCTTCCCCCCTGTCCCTTTTCCGAATCTATATTCTGGTGTACGAGCAGCGTGTTTGTATGGCGGTTGTGCAGTGTGTGTGTGTGTGTGTGTGTGTGTGTGTTTGTATCATTTTTTTTATAAGCTATGGTAAATATAGCGCTTTACTCTGTACCCTCTGTGTAAAGAAAATGCAATCTACCCTAACAAAAAAAAAACAAAAATCCTTATAATAGTGGAATGCTAAAGGAAACAGCAAACAAAAGAGGGAGAGAGACAAGCAAACAGACAAGCATTGGAAATAAGATACATTGCGTGTGAAACTAATAAGACCCAATTGGCAGCGAAAGCAGAGCGTGAACAGTGAGTTCGAAAAAGAGAGACAGAGAGAGAGAAAGAGAGAGAAAAAATAGAACATGATTACTAAAGATACAAAACAAAGCAAATTCACCAATTTTCGCCTGGCGATAATCCGAATCATTTGAGTTTCGTTCGGCCTTTCTCTTCGGTTCGGCGTTTTGCCGTTTTGCGTACTAAAAACGAGAGTAAGAGAGAGAGAAAGAGAAACACGTGGACGCAGCCGCCGCGTTGTGTGGGTTTCGCGATTCGCTTCGAATATGGTGGCATTGTTCGTGTCGTTTCCACGTGTCGGCTGGCTATTATGTGTGCTGCTGTACTGTTACATGCACCGCGTGCGTTTCTGCAAACGGTAACTGCACACGACTGCACAAATGTGTGCTGCAATGGAAAGAAACGTGTCGGCTGAACAGAAGATACAGTTGGCGTCCAGGATTTCTTCAGGAACAACAAACACAGCTGGTAGAGAAAGCATCTTGCGCGTTGCGTCATTTTTAAAACCAACGGAAACATTTCTGCGCAAAAGAGCACGCGCGGTGGAGGTGTTGCGCGCATCTCAACGCAGATCTATTTGCGCGCGCGCACAACAGCGCAGAAAGTGGACGCATTTTGGGTGTGTTTTTTTTGTGGGGAGAAAGCATTGTACTGCGAGGTACGTTTGAGCGCGTTGGCGAATGATCCTGTCAGAATTATGGCGATTGGAAAGGGTGGCCATTAACTCGGCTAGTTGAAAATCAGTTTGGTCATGGTTTTGGCGACCGAAGAGCAATTGCCACGCTCCTAGATAGAGGTGCGCACGTGGCGTGTTGATGCAATGCAATAATATTAAGGATTTACCTTTCCTACACCAACACTGGTGGTGCGATCGGAACACCGGGGTGGCGGTGCATGTCTGTGCTCCTTCCCTTTTATTTTATTTTTTTATACAGGACCGTTTGTAAAACAAAACAAAACAAAAATAGCCACCGGAGAAAGTCATTGGAAATATAAAACGTGCAAAAGAGAACGGTTGACTGCTTAAGGTTAGAAAGAAATTAACACAAAACATACACACACACAAACACACTTACGTACACGTAAATGAAAAATCCCAAATGAAAATGATAACTGCCGGTACACGATGTATGCAAGTAACTAGATAAATCAGTCGCGAACTAAGCAAAGTATAACATTACCTGGTGTTGTAACATGTACAGAGACGAGCAGCAGCGTGGGGGGTTGCACGGTGTAAAGTAAGTGATGCAGGAGGCAAGGGGGTGCAACGTGTAAGATCAGCATAAAATACAGTAAACTCAATAGCATAGCGATTGTGAGTCTGGTGGGAGAAGTGTGAAGAAGGGGTCTTCTCCCGAGGCACGGGCGCGATTTGCGGGCCGCAAGATGCGTAAATTATTATTATTATATTTATATTCTATACAAACTCATTGCAACATAACACACATACATACACACATACGGACGACACGGCGGGAGGGCAGCAAGGAAGCAGGGTAGACTTCTTTCCGATACAGAAGAATGCCCCAATTCCTTTCGAAGCGAACAAAACTTAGCCTTTGCCAGAACAAAAGTATCCCCCTGCGTGTGAAGGAGGAGCTTGCACCAGCTGGCCGAAGGGAGAGTGTAGAAGGTACAAACTAGCTGCCGCTCGGTGGTACAAGATTAATGGATTATGATTTGATACTGAACACGAATGCGGGCGGCTAACACAGACCGGATGGCGCTTGTACAGGTTTGAGTGATCCACGAATGGGGGAAGGCGTTAGTCAATGGGAGGACCACGTTGGGTGGCGCGCGCGCTGGGTTGAAGGATAGAAGCTAAATTAATAATCTTAAAAAGAAAGCAACACGGATTGTGCGTGCGTGCGTGCGTGTGTGTTTGTGTGGTGGAAAGCACGTGCGCATATCCGCGGATGCGTAGCAATAATTGGGAAGCGAATTACGGGATTAGGAAACGATAATGAAACGAGATGATCTGGACCGGTGGAGAGGAGGAGAGGAGCCTCGGATGGTGGTTTTTGTGCTAAAATGAAAAAAAGAAAAAAGAAAATAAAACAAAACAATACAAGCTGATTGGGTACCACAAGTGGTGAAATGCATGGAAGCGAATCAGTCATACAGAAATAGAATGTTTAGCGTAATTTGCCCCACGCCAGTGAACACGCGGCATGGAGGGAAGTTGACACGGGCCGGGTAGCGAAATGCAAACAATGGAACAACAGAAAGAAGAAGGAAGAAAAGGAGGGCGAATGATCTGTTCCAGCAGCAGAACATGGCAGCGTGTAAGCATTGTAAAATTCGGCGATGAGTTGAGTTTCTGCTGCAGCAGAAGAAAGTAGAATTTCCTTCAACCCCCACTGAGAGCACGTGAAATCACGTTGATTGCATGAAATGAGAGAAAGCAAAAGTGTTAAGCACGGTAATGCATAACAAATAAGTGAGAAACAAATGAGCCGAAGAAAGAAGGGGGCGTTAAAACATGGATAAGAAAAACGGAAAGAAACAAAAATAATCATGAAACCCCTAACAGAAGAAGAACGTAAAATCTAACCTGTGTGCGTGCGTGCGCTGGAGCATGTATGAACCTGTGGAAGCGGAAAACGAGAAAAGAAGTAAAAACAATGGCAAAAAGAAATTTTGAAAAATAGCCTGCCCAAGCGTACTTTTTTCTATCTGTTGCCTAGCAACGCATGGAAATTACACGACCACATGATGACACACACAAAGATAGCAATTACTCACCGATTGATTACAGTGTTGGCAAGCAGGCGTATTCTCATGTGTGGATGTGATTTCTTTCGGGTAAATGTTTTTTTTTTCAGTAAAGATGGGCTTGTTGTACCGTGGAATGATAGGAATTGCCTTTCCTGCTTCCTGATGTAAGTGTACTCTTTATTTCGCAATCGCAACCTGTGTGTGTTTTAGAAGTTAACCTGTGGACGATAGTGGTGCTGCAGCTTGTTCGCCTTCACGCCGACCTGCTGCATGAGCTTAGCTTGCTGCCGCTTCATGACGTGCATGTCGCGCGCGTTCCGTGCCGCCGCCTCCTGCTGCGTCGAGGTCCATCCGAGCGACCGGTACTGTGCCAGCACCTTGTGCAGCTTCTGGGTCGATTTCTTCACCACAACGGCCCGGTTCGGATTGATGCGCTGCTTGTAGTAGCGGAGCAGTGACCGGTGCCCTATCACGTTACCGGACGGCAGCACGAGCTGGAACTCGTCGCCATCCAACGCGTTCGACGGGTCGAGTTCCGCGTCCACATCCATGCCCTCCTCGTGGTCCGGGTAGCTGCTACTGTAGTCGTAGAAATCGACGTACTCGGCCAGTGCACCACCCTCGTGCAGCATCTTGCAGTGGCCCTTCTCCGTCATGTGGTTGCGCACCGCCTCCATCGAGTAGAACGTTCGGCCCCGCTCGTTGCACCACAGGCAGATGTAGTCCCGGCACACCTTTTCCGCCAGGTAGGTCAGCAAACCCTCCACATCGACACAGAACTCCGCGTCCGGGATGAAGAACGAATGGACGATCGACATGTGCTTGATGTTCTCGAGCAGATCCTCGCTGTGGTGCGCACAGAAGATGCAATCGTTCCGCTCGATCGGATTTTCAAACTCGACATCTTCCCATTCGTCCGAGTCGCCGTCCTCGGCCATCTCCTCGTCGCCTGCCGCCTCGGCTTCGGCCGCTGCTGCGGCTCGTGCTGCCGCGCGTGTCGACTTTACCGATACTTCCACCTCCGCGTCCATTCGCGAGCCTTCCGGCGCCGAGCCACTGGGGCCTCCGTTCGTACCATTGCTTTGGGCGAGGTACTGCTGCAGATTGTCCTTGTGCTTCCGGCTGTCCAGATGGTTGTCGTGAGCGTTTTTCGTTTTAAACACCTTCCGGCACGCTTTGCAGTACAGCGACTGGTCTTCCTGCGCGGCGGCGTCTTCCGTTTTCTGCTGGATAAGCCGTTTCTCGAACTCCTCTATCGTTACGGGCGGCAGTTCGGCCAGCTTGCGCTTCAGGTTGTACCGATGCCAGTGGGTTTTGTAGTGCTCTCGCTGCATTTCGGCGGTCGCAAAACGAACGCCACAGTTAAGGCACGTAAAGCTAGACATGTTGCTGACTGTTTGGGTAGCTTTTGTTTCGATAATTTAACCACTTTTTGTGCAATCTCAGTAAAAAACGTGTTGTATGCTGCTGACGGGACTGCGGTATTGTTGTGAAATGTGTTTTCTGCACGCCAATGTTTATCCGTAGCTGTCAACGTTTGTCAGTTAGCGTATAGCTGTAGGTTCATTTCTTAGAAGGTTTGAGCCGTGTGTCTTCACTCAGCATGAGGGTGTAATGTTTACTCAAAAAAGCAGATGTAAGTGAACACAATAAATTATATCGTTAAACAAGGTTTATTAAATATCCAGAATATCGTCCAACCATTGTTGAATGTCTTCCTTCGAATCTTTTCCCGAGCCTTGTGGAGACGGGTTAGTTGAAGTTGTCGCAACGGTTGGTTCAACTTTGGGAACGATTTTGGGGACAGTTTTACTCACTTCTGGTTCAATTTTAAGCTCGCTCAACTTGGCTTCCACGGGCTTAACTGGCTCTTTCGATACATGCAATTGCTTTGTTTCTGTCCCACCGACGGAATCATCCAGCTTCGGGTTAGCAAATTTCCCAACGAAACATGGCGTTGGTTGCGGCTTCCTTGGAGGTGGCATATTTTCTTTGTGCTTCTGGGAAACTGGTCCGACTTTGACGCTCGACGATAGCTGGTCGGCAAAGGTTTGCTGGAACTTGTTCGTATGTATTTCCGACTTTTGTCGCATTAGATTAAGCTCAAGCGTGCTGAACAGTGTTTCGTCGTATCCGTGTCGCTCGTAGAACGGGATGCACCCAAGGCTGGCGTTCAGCAGCTTCGTGTCGATGCGGAAGTACGCACTGTAGCGGTTCTTTTCATCCTCGCCCGGTAAATCGGTGTCCGGTTGTAGCCAGCGTTTCTCGGAGCTAAGCAGAAAGTGGCTCGCGCTCGATGCGGGAAGCTCGAGCAGCTTCTCAAAATCGGCCGCCAGCAGCTGTTCGTCTTCCGTGTCGCTGTCGCTCGATGGAAGATTCCGCTCTTCGGTCCAGTTTTGCTGAATCTGGCGCTTGCCGTACCGATCGTCACAAACGACAAGCGGTGCCGTATGCTGTACTTCGGGGGGTTTAGGGCCACCTTTTTGCTTGGCTGGCTTTGGTGGTGGTGGTTTTTTGTGAACTTTGTCCTGACGTCGTTTCGCCTGCAAGGAAATGTGTTTTTCATTTAGTCATGGCCGCTTTGGCGCAACGGAGTTAAGCGTGATGTCATCGGTATACTTACTGCGAAGGAAGCTTTATCCATTCTGTTAGAGAAAAGCTGTTTTTTACCAGACAACGCAAACAGTACACCGGGAGTTTGGGAAGGAAAGAACCGATTCAATTCATAAGTGATGCCCAAACAAGTTGTTCTCAAAGGTAAACAAACCAGCCGCATTGACATGTCAGTGGTCGCCCACCTTGCTGCACAATTTGCCTAGAAAAGCCTTTTCGGGTTGTTTAGCAGGTACAGTGGAGTATTTTTATTGCAGTGGAAAGGCATCCATGGGTAACAAAAATTTGTTTGTAGTATGACTTCGTGAGTTTTGGATTGGCATTGGGCATTAAGTGTTATCTCCATTACACTTTTCCTTTCCAGTTCTAGCGATGCATAACTTCAATGCGAAACCATACAACAGTACAGAGGGAATGAGAAAGCTCTCCAAGCGAGGAAGCTCCACTGGTTGGGTTTCCCACCAACAGAGGGCGCCACCAGATTTTTGCTATTTTTAGAATGCATCAGTCGTTTACCGTCTGCTAAACGAAGTATTTTTAGATTCCTTTTAGGTTGAGAGCTGGAGCCGTTTAGAACCCGTTTAGTGGTCGTTTAGTGGATTTGTGGCACTTGGGTGAACGCATACCGAATCTGAAACTAATTCCCAACCTATAGTGATCCTATAACAGATGCTGACCCCATACCAGTCCGGGAGAGGTCCTGGAGATTATTCTGAACTCGTACCATCTAGTGCAGATCCCTAGCCCATACCGGTCCCAAAACTGATTCTGAACCAACACGTGTCCAGAAATAAATTCTGAGCCCATACCGTTCCTTGAACCAATCCTGGAACTGATTCCTCTTTAAACTACCCCATCTTTGCCGGAAAATACTATGCACTTGCAGAAAAAAAAAACAAAAAAACAAAGGAACATTTTCCAACAAACACACATAACCCGATCCCTGGTAACTAGTAATTGAAAATAAGCCAATAAGCTGTTTTGTTAAATAATAATGCACACATTATTGCAGTAACGTTGTAGAAAAGCTTTTGTCAGGGAAGCTGTTAGTGTGCTGTTATAAAAAAACTTATACACTTAGCACAATCCATCTTGTTTCCAGCGAATTTCAAATCCCTGCACGATACACTTTACTCATGGGAGCGGATAAAATACCGAAACCAGTGTAAAAGTCTCTAGCAAAGCAGGGATGCAACAGTTCCACTGCTTTGCACATGTAAATTGATTATTAATTCAATTACAATCGATAGCAATTTATTTCGAGCCACAAGCGATTTAGATAATTTCAATACTGTATGCAGAGATGAATTCAACAATGTATGCAATTCTCACTTTCGCTCAATGGATTCTTTAATATAAAGCGAAATGTTATCACAAATTGCACAAAAATGATACAAAGAAAACCATTTTGCGCTTGTGCAGTTTGTTTCCATATCGATGTACAGTGTTCTAAAGATTTGTTTGTAAGACGAAGGAATGTTTCACGGCAACAAAGAATACATTTCAAAACATGGCATTTTGGAAGCTTTTTCTTTCATACGGAACAGTGGACTTACCCGCCTTCAATTTCGTTGTCCCTCCGCCTGTTATCCACCACTTAGACCAAATAAACACAACAAACTGTACCGGCCATCACTGGTTGGCTGGTTGCATCCTGACGGCCATCCGTTCAACCGGTGGCCGCCCGCTTTGTGCACGTGCCAGGCATGCTGGTCCGCCACGTTCGGGTGTGTGTATTTAATTGGCAGCCAGGGCGGACTGGCGCTGCCGTAATAGGATCAAGAGATTTACGGTAAAGTAGATTATTGATTGAAATTAGACGCCATTGCCCGCGACCGTGTGTATCCGGCTAAGAAGAGAAGAAGGGAGCAAAACGAAAGAAAAAAAAAATACAAACTGAAGCACGAAAAGCTTCCAGATGAATTGGGCGAGTGTTCGGCAACGGAAGGGATAAAGTACCGTGCGGATGAGAGATGCACATTTTAATAGGATTCTTAGCGGGCTCTTGATTCTGTCTCGTTCCCGGGGCTTCCCGTAATCAGGGGCGTGCTCCCACATTGATGGGGGAGAGGGGAGAGAGAGAGGGGAGGGGTGGTTGGTTAGTTAGCACTTTGTTAATAGGTTTGTTTTAATGGCAAGTAATGAGCTTGGGCCGGCACGTATGAAGAGGAAGTAAATGGCTTACACAAATGGAGCATGAGGATAGAAAACGATGGACAGAATCGTGCTTGTAATGGGGGGTCGTGAAGGCAGACGTAACAGCTACAGACACTGTTTAATAAAGATTTTATGTTGGTTTGATTTTATATTCCATGTTAAAATTGTTAGACAATAGCAATTGCTAGTGTTAACCTTTGTAAGATCATCGGCTTTTCCCTTCTACATAGAAGCGCTGAAGGTTGCATACCTTTAGGCGCAATGCACATTCCGCAGCGAACAACTTCAACTTGCTTTCTTGCTCTGGTTAGATTAGATTGACAGTTGGGCAGAATGAGATAGCATGTTGATATTATTGATTGAGTACATGGGTCAAATCAATTAAAAAAGGGTCCAATATATCTAATCTTATTTATGTGCCTCTTGGAAGCTGTTATCTGGAAAAGTCAGCTTCAATGCCTGAAATCAAGCGTCCATTAGGACGAGGTATACAGCTGCATGGTTGGAAGGAAGTAAGACACCATTACAAGCAGCACCAAATAGCCCATCGTCCTGACAAGATTAACTCACTATTGCTCTTGTCTGTGTTGGTCGCATTTGCATGCTGCCCACCGTCTTGAAGTGTCATCCCCCAAAACGATGGCCGCTAGCTGTAGCGCTTTCTGCTTTAAAATTCCCCCCAAGCCTTACCTGTGTCGCGTCGGTGCACCGTTAAGTAAGCTGCACCTCCTGCATCTGCAGCATCATTATTGTGCATCCTGCTGTAGCCCGTTGGGCACAGCAGCTTTCACTCTCTTTCTCTTCCTAAAGCTTTTTGTTTAACGAAGTAGCATTATCCGGCACGGGGAAAGGCTTCTGTTGAATAGCCCCTAACTCTCTCCCTCACTCACGCACACGATTGCATTCACAGAAATGGCACAAGACAGCAGGAAGGAACGAAATGAGGGGGGGAAAATGGCACACAACAAATAAGCATGTCTTAACCATGGAAAGAAGTTAACTACGAGCAACGGCCGAACCCCTGTAAGTGACGTCCCCAACGTCGTCGCGTGCGCGCGTGGTAAATAGGCAAGGCATAAGTAGCGAGACTTTAAAACTCTGACGACGCAGCAGATTCGCTGTGTGCGGCTACAGTGCCGCCCCACCGATTGGACGGAACTCGGGAGAAGGCAAACAAATGGGGGGACGGACGGGAGTTTGTAGAAGCTCCGTAGCAGCAGGTAGCTTGCTTGAATGATGGTTGGTAACCGTGGCGCTCTGCCTGCGGGCGAGGGCACGCTTCGCAATGGTGTGTCGCTTTTGTTGCGTGCCGAGAGATGATATGTCCCCGAGAGCGTGTCTGTTGAAGGCCAACGCAAAGGACCGACGTTTGCTGGAATGAACAAACAAATCCGCTGGAGTGTCCCCAGGAAAGCTGCCGCTCCGGCTTTCCCGAGGATAGTTTTCGCTTGAAGTACGTATTACAATTAATGCAACAGAAACCAACCAACGAACCTTGCAACGTATCTTACCCTACCAATTAACTGTGCCTTCCAATTAGATTTATTTTACACCATTTCCCCAGTGGAGATATTTATGTAAGAAATTTGTATGCGGATAGGAATTCACTCCCAGGGGCATATCAATATTCTACAACCAAGCACCAAGTACCACGGATGGCTGGGCACCGCGTGATGGATTCCGGGACGAAGCAACAGCCACGGGGGTAGTAATTTCGATGCGCCACGGGGCATTCCGGCAATACACTGGTGATCCAAAAATTGAACAGCTCCCTCTCGGGGCATTCGGCGAAGTACACGCGATCCCCCCCCACCCCCTCCATCCCAGGTGTCCCTGTCCAAAGACACATTCGAAGAATTTCGCTCCCAATCCCGTGGACCTTTTCCGGTGGGCAGCTTTTATTTGCGCTTGCGAGTGTACGCGGTGTAAGTAGCAGCCGATCGATCGATTGGCCTGACCCGGCAGCGACAATGGTGGTGAAAAATATCCACAACCACACACACACACACACACACACACACACACACACACACACACACACACACACACACACACACACACACACACACAGACACACACACTGGTAAGTGCCTTGGCAGTTTGTTTGTTTGTTTGTGCCCGGCTGGATGGGTGTCCCTTTTATGTGTCCGGCTACCTGGTGCTGATGCTTTTTTTCTTCTCTCCCTCTCTGCTGTGCCGGATATTGCTGCTTTCCTGTGGTCAGCGCTCGGTTCGCGCCGTGTGTGTGCTGGGATTTTGCTGAACTGCGGGCACTGTTCGGTGTACTCTGTTTTCCGATGGTTTCCGATGGATATATATAAACCTTACCTACCTACCGGCATACCGCATCCGTTCGGGATGCTGTCCGCTACTATTTGAACAAATTTCTCCCCCGAGGGTGTGGCCGCCGCAAGCAAATAACGATGCCGCTGCGGGCAGTGTGAGCGATGCGATGGGCCACGGGCTCCTGGTGGAGGAGGATGGAGATGGGACCATCCTGGTGCTTCAGTTGCCCTACCTGTTGCGTGCAACACTGGCGTTGGCGGTCCAACGGCCTTCTTCGTTGGTGATGCGATTGGTGATCGTGATGCGGCGCACTCGCGTCCAGCTTTGCCCGCGCCGTTCGGTGCTGTGACATTTTAGGTGTTTGTTTTTGGTAGGAGGATTGGTCTTTGAACTAGATGCGATTGAAGAGACTCCCCCCCCCCCCATTGTGTCATCCCTTTCAATAAGCGGGTGTGTATTCGTTGCTGGCGAAGCAATTTTTAAAGCAAGCCATGATTTCAATATGCTGGTGGTGTTGTTGTTGTTGTGTCTTGTGTCAGTGTCACCAGCTCTACCAAGCCCGAGTCTTTTAATTTGCGGATGTCTATTGGTGTGGTTGTGCCGTTGCTCCCAGGTTCCGAGGGATGGCTGAGCAAAGGAACAGCCTGTTTGATTTGACTAGGATGCACAGTGAGTGTTTGCGTTTTTTTGTTCTTTGTGTGTTATAGATTTGCTCCAAAAAGGGTGCTGTGCTATTAAAATAATGGATAACTTTAAGGTTTATAATAGAAAGCTTGATTAGCCCTTGCTCAACATGTGTTTGCAATCTGCTATTATCGTTCGTGTATGTAGGTAATTAAGTTCTTGATAAAATTGCAATGACACCACGTCGAGCTAACGACTCATCCATACATTCCTGCTCAGTCAAACCTTCCGTTTGGAGGAAATTTCAATTTGCTTTTCGGTAATTGCTTTCCGGTATCGATTGTGGCAACAGTTACCAACCAATCGATGAGGTGATCAGCGCCTTTCCGATTTTGTCTCACAATTTAGGAGCAATTGAACGAATGAATGTATCTATAGCCGATCACGTAATTTGCATCAAAAAATTTTAGCCAAAAAAGGGTGCTTTTGATTTTCGTGTTTAATATTTAATGCAGCATCATAATGAATTGAGTTCGTGAGATGTAAAACAGAGATTTCGTGTTTTTTTTCTACACAAACGCACACAATCCCCTGACAGCGATTTTATCAGTGAGAATGTTGATTACGCTTTTTACCCAGAAAAACTATTTCCCGCTACCGTGCCCAGTGTGTGTGTGTGTGTGTGTGTGGAAATAATTGCAAATTTTCCAACAATTATCATTACTTGCTAGCCGATCCGAGGGTGTAGCGAATAGCGTGGAACAGTATGTTGGGGATGCGGTTGAAGCCACGGCAAATTGAAACGTCAACGTTTGGAGTGGGCCTTCTTTGAAATGACAGTACGGTGATGGCGGCAGAGGGTTACACTATGGAGAAGAGAGGGGACTGCGGTGTAAAATCAAGCACAAAGAGCTTTTAATAAGCGTGTTGCTATGGCCGGCTGTGGTGACATGGTAGCGGGCATTGGCTTGGCAATTATGTGTTTTATAGTGTGTTTATATTATTATTTATTTAAATAACGAATATTATGGGCCTGTCGCCGTTGTGAGTTGATCAGTTGTCAACTAGCACGGCTTAACAACACGCTCGTTATGTGTTCACGCCCCGTATGGACCCCAATCCTCATACGCACGACTGGTTATCGTGCTATGGGTAAACAACAAGTCTCTGGTAGGCAACTCATTACGGGTAAGGGTAGGCCTAGATCTACAATAGTTGTTGCGCCAAAGAAGCGGAATAATTAATATATCTTTTTGTATTACGCAGGAACAGCTGTACCGTAATGATTAATATATTTTTTTTTACATTCTACTGATATGTAGGCACCAATGCTCGAATAGTTCTATCGGGCATCGATCCGGTAAATATACTTGTAATTAAGCGTTTAGTTACAAATGCTGAGCGTCTAAGTTAGTGTGTTAAACTTAATGAAATTATTTAATCATTAATCATTAACCATTTCTATCAAGAGAAGAGCCATCGTGTGGTGTGGTGTGGTGTGCAACATCTAATAGACGGTATAACCAAAAAAAAAAAAAGGCACGAAAATGCCAAAGCGTTTTGCCAAAGCGAAAATTTGGAAAACATCTTTTGTAGCTAAAATCGGCACCAGCAAACCGACAGCAACCGTGCGCTGCCACATTGTTCTGCCACGCTCCTCTTGTAAATAGCGTGCTACACGCTCCACACCCAACAACCGGTCCAGCAAGCCATGCGAAAAACATACCATGCCAACCGATAGCAAGCTTTTACCGCTGTTACAGCTGACTATGTGGACAGCCAACGTCCGCATCCGCCTAAATGTGCCATGGTTCGCTTAGCGCTGCCTCGGTGAGATATAGTGAAGTGGCTGAAAGATACTTGAACACCCTGCAACAGCTACCGTTCCCAAGAAGACTTTATTTATAAACAAATGCTCAATGGCTCAACATTGTTTGTTGGTCGCTGGTGGAGTGTTGTACCGTGCAAAGTGGCCACTGCTAGCTATCGTGAGCCGGTGCGATGCGAAGCTTAAGATGAATGGTTTATCCTAAACCGTCCCGAAGTTGGTCTATCTTTTTTTTTGCGCTAGGTTTGGCCAGAGTTTATTTCGGTGAGGATATGGAGGGTATTCAGAATCTCTAGAAGCTTCGTGTGCTTACGGCGGTGAAGCAGCAACACTTGTTTTTTGCAGGCCAAATCATTAGGCGCTAATCGATGCGATCGATGAAGCCGATGTTCGTTTGCTTGTTTTCTCGATAGATAGTTGTTTGGTGTGGTACAAAAATAAGCAAAGGGAGGTTGTACGGGAAGCTGTTCTGTTGTTTTGATGCAAAGGAAAAGTGTGTTTGGCTGTTTACAGGAATTGCAATCAATCTGAGTTTGCATAATGAAAAACAACAACATGAACTGAAAAGATGAACTAACTGGGCGTATGGCTCTGAGGGCAGTAAATGCACACCTGCATTCCCCGTTGTCGATCGGAACGGTTGGTAAGGATTGTAAGGATCCTCTGCTCGACTGCAGCCGGTAAAAGTTGGACGTACGAATTTACTGCCCGGTTCAATCAGTGTTTCTAGGAATAGTTTTGTGAGTTATTCCTAAACAAAAAAAAAAAACCGGATGCTTTTTGGGCTTTTCGTCGAAAATTGCAGCACTGTATTAGTACACTGTTCAATGATTGAATTTGTGCTCAAGTGCTCCAATATGAAATCGGATCGAGAAGTTAGGCATCAGCTTTTGTATCTAGCATCGTCTCTAAGCCGTTGTTTGCATAAACATTTTAACATGCCGTTCAACGAATCTTGTCGAATTTTCTCCTACGCAAAGAAGCGTGTAGCGCTGCGAGATGTTACGCATCAAATGCGTTCCACGGTTGTGGTAATTCGTCGGCAAACCATGAATGCATTTTCGCGGTACGAACTATCGAACGATAGCGGCCGTTCCTGTCGAGGAGAGCACGTTTGATTGGTTCCTATTGAATGCTGAGAGTGCTGGTAGAAGTTAGATCACTGGCACTGGCACGTTGAGAAAACAACTTTTGTCCATTCCGCTTTTAGCTCCTAATTGCTTTTGCTTGAAGGATTAATATTGTGTGTAGATAGTAAGCTGAACATAACAGCGAAAATAAACCGTTGTTTCTTTGCTAAAATATGTTCAATGTTCCATTAATCAACTAGGGTAGAGCATCAGTTTCAAATTCTTTTTCATACATAAATTAGTCTTATGAAACATCCTCATCGTTATTGTGATTCTTATTAGATAATTCTTAGTGGAATCTTAAGGCCGGGGGACATTGTCCGTACTCGCTAGGGTGATTTCGATTTTCACCAGCGCATCTGGCGGCGGCTGACCGAAGCTTTTTTTGTCGAAATTAAGTAGTTTTTTCATCGTTTTTTAATGCAACAATGCACAATGGGCATTTGCCGGGATGAAATTCAAAAAATCAACTTTGTAATAGCGCAATTCCAAATAATAGGTTTTAATACTAAGGGTTAAACTAAGAAAAAT
>KB667489.1:967865-1054493 GCA_000349065.1 Anopheles quadriannulatus | reverse complement strand
GGGAACGCACCAAAAAAATATGGGAATCCACCAAAAATTGATGGGAACCAACCAATATATCGTGGGAAACCCTGTAATACAACCTGTGATTTGGAGCAATCGATCAGACACCATGCGTCTCCATTGAAATTCGGAAATAATCGTTTATAAGACAATGAAAACTGCATCGATCGATCTCGATACAAATGCTTCATATGTTTGTCTGTTTTTAATACTAGGAATGATTCATTGGAGAGGTTTGATACTCATAAACAATGTGAACAACCGTATAATGCAATGTGAAAAACTTACGGGATGGTTTTCAGCGACTGTTCACATTTTTCAATGGAATCAAACTCGCTTTTCCACATCTTCAAACATCACGACGAGTCAAACTTGTGACGAGAAGAAAATTCCAATTTTGTTGAAATGGACTTAACACTCTATTATGTTTAAACTTTTGATTATGCTATTCAGCTGGCTTGAGAATTCTGGTACTGTTTTAACAAAATTGTCAAAATGCACTGTTTCTTGTTACATACTATATTATGTAATACTGTCATTTCAATATAGCAAATCAATGATACATGTTCATGAATAAATCACCAACACAGGCTGAAGCTGTAAGTTCCTTTAAATCACCACGCAAACCCTGCAAGAGACTGGGCGAACCCTGTAGGGTGTAATGTATTTGCAACCCGCTGTTGTATGGTGATCGATCTTTTACTCATCAACAGATTGATTGACGGATTGGCTTGAGTCTATGGATGGCCAAACATTCGTTGGAAGTGAATATCGAGCAAATTTTGATGCTGCACTACGTCCGAAATTAAACATACGAAAACGTTTTGTCCGTAAACATGGCTTTATGTGCTATATATGTTCGACATCGGAGGGAAGTTTTTCGTTTGTTTGTTCGTTGTTGCTATCGTTGATATGATTATCCATCCCATCCATTCGCGTTAATGTTTCACCGAATCGAATCAGCTTACAATATGTTTGTTCAACTTCTTTCCAAGTGAAACAAAAAAGCAATCCAAATCGGTAAATGTTGTCGATGTAAATTAAAAACGTAATATGCATCAGACTATTGAACCATACAAAATGCAGATGCAAGGGTGGCCAGTAAACGGGAAATGTAATCGTGCTTGTTTTGTTGTTGTTATTGCTCTTGTTGTGCGTATTTGGCAGCGCTCCTGTTCAGCTTTTTTATCAATCATATCGCCCCGTTTTTTTTTTGCGATACACTTTGATGATGATGGCGCTGGACGGCACGGGAAAATGAACGCATTGTTTGAGCAACGAAGCTCGGTGGAAAAGGTTATTAAATTTACATCCATAATCGGCCCCACCACCCGGACTCGCTGTTCTCTGCCAGAGTTTTAAACCTTTTCCCTTTTCCGTTGCTGTGAAATTGTGTGGTTTCGGTGCAACTGGTGCAACGAGAAGGGGCCAACAAAGAACTGCACAAACACAACTGCATCGATGCATTTGCTTGCATGCACACACAATCTTTTTCTCTCTCTCTCTCTCTCTCTCTCTCTCTCTCTCTCTCTCGACCACCAGCTAATAGCAGGGATTAATTCACAACGGAGCAATATCGACGAGTGTGTGTATGTGTGTGTGTGTGTGTGATTGTATCGGTTATAGTGAACGAATCGACGGAACTATTGAACGGCTAGTGATAATCAGATAATGGAGCAGCCTCGACTACACGCGGATGATGGGTGATAATGGCGATGGGAGTGCTATTGGGATGAAAAGAGATGCAACAAAGAGGCAACGGAAGCATTGGTTGGGAGGGTTGTGTGCAGTAGGTTAGTGGTGATGACGGTTGATGTAATTGGAAGCTGGTATAGAAACACACACACACACACACACACACACACACACATCGACACATTGGCGCTTATGTTGATCCGGTGGCTGGTAGGACGAGATGACAGGTGGATGAATTACTTTCATCAAAAGCGAACGGTCCCGTGTTAGCGGTCGTGTAGCGGGTTTGCTTTTGCTGGCGGCTTGTTAGGTTGCACTGCACTGCCATTTTGTAGCACTATGATGGAATGGAAACGAAACGCGGTGTGGCGTTTGGGGAATTGGGATATTGGGTTGCGTTCTAAAACAAGACCATCACGAAAGCAGACAAGGTTTTTTTTATATTCTGCCTTAACTCTTACATTTATATAAAGTACATAAGTAAATAGGAACGATTTTCCTATTATATCAATACATTGTTGTTTGTTTATTGGAGATCATGTACGTACGTGTATTATAAGGAAAGCTTTTTGCTCGACCTGTTGCATATACCTTTCTCGTAATGTACACGGTTTATTATTGAACCTTATTTTTTATTGAAAAAGGCCGGAAAGAAATGTTTTAGCACTTTTCCTAACTTATTGTTTAAGAATCGTTTGCTCTTCTTTATGCATGTGCAGCAGCGGGCTTTATACCGGTTGAACCGACTGTATAGCATGATTCATTATCGTTTGATCCCAACTCAGCTTTCTTGGCCAGGAATGCTCAATTTTAAAACGGAATAAACAAAGCTGCTTTGAACGTCGAACGCTTAGCAAAACAGAGCTAATTTCAACCCAATATGCGCTGCACATTGTGAGTGTTCTGGACGGAATGTGCAATAAAAGTGCATAAAGAAACCACTAGACTCTCGTTCATCGGGCTTGTTGCACTCAAACTAAGAAGAACAAATAGTACCCCGGATGCAGCTAGACGTTTTAGCCGTCAACTTATAAGGATCTATTTTTAGTGTACCATTGCTGATGCTTCTGTTAGCAACAATGTCCCAAAAAGCGTAAAAGAATAAATGAAAAAAAAAATACACAACATCATATTAGAATCGAGCGAGCAAAGCGAAGCATCTAATCAAAGTCCCATCGAGACGGCACTGGGACTAGGCCGAAAAATGAGAAACAAATTAAAAAGTCGGTTAAGAGATCGTTTTAAATTGAGCTCCACCCTGGTGGCTTCACTTACCCGACCGTTTCCGCCGATCCGCTGCTTGAACAAACCGACACGAAGCCGTTCGCACCCTCGGAGCAAACGCACGATAAACGAACTCCATCGCTCTCCGCAACTCAGATTTCTTGTTTTTTTTTCTCTTGTGCTGCCGCCTACATAATCAGTAAATGATTATGATTACTCGGTTCATTTTATGAAGGCAGATTTCGGTACCGGTAGCTCCCTGGTTTTTGCCTGTTTTTCTTCTCTTTCGAAAAAGCGAACGCTTCATTTTTCATCGATTTACGTTTTCGGTTTTTATTTTGGGAGTGGCAGTTTGGCAGGTAACTCGTTTTATGTTTTGTGCTAGAGCGTGTGGTAGATGTGTTGACATTTTTAGTTTCTAAAAATGATTCGTTTTGTATTGCGTTGAAGAAGCTTTAAAAAAACTGGCGTTTACTCACGCAGTTTGTGGGAAATTATTTATGTTGAAAGCTACACACAGCTCGCTTACCAACGATTATTAGTAAAAGAGCCATGTTTTCCTTGTGCTTGCAGCACAACATTAAGCCCCCCCGGTTGTACCGGAGATCAAAGAGGGCAGCTTTTGATGGATGGTTGATGCGGGGTTGAAAAGCAGCACCGGTCCGGGAGCTGGCACAAACCATAGAAACGGCCTGGTTGGGATGGGAAACAAGACACTCGGAGCTCGGGGCTGGGCATAAGCCATCTTTCCCACCCGCCATCGAAGATTGATGGACCGGAGTGTCGGATGGATAAGGCGTATCGGACGGATGGATTATGGATACAAAAGAGCATTATGGGGACGGGCGCAGGGGAACAAAAGTGGGACAGGCAGGGTGGGATGCGATGTAGGACAACGGCACAACAACACCCTCAGCCAGCAACCCCAATCCCAACAATAGAGAAATAATGAGGAAAAACGCGTTTTTAATTCAATTCCAATCGGTAATTGTTGTGACATTATGTCACTCAAATCTGGCACTTTTCCATGGGCAGGCTGCTTCGCCAAAACGGGGCCCCCGTCGGTAAGAGCGCAGAGCGTAGCGTACGCGTTTCTTAAACCATTTGCTGTTTTCTTATTCCAACCGAAATCGGGTGCGCCACCTGCCCATTCGCAACCTCAATGGCGCTGCAATGGACGCTGTTGTCGCAAGCAGAGTATAAAATATCGAATATAATAAACCAAATGATGATTTCCCCCTCCCCCTTAACGCTCCCTGGGTTGCCTCCGGGTTGAGTGGGTGTAGCGGTGGTGCAAAATTGGTTTGCCTGTGCAGTGGTTCAAGTGGGCCCCTTCGACTAACGGTCAGTTGCGAAGGACACGAGAAAACGGAAGAACGCGAAGAATGCTGTGTTTGTTCGCAAAATTTCAACACCTCCCAGTACGCGGGAAGCGTAAAAGCTTCGTGGCCGAATAATGATGATTTAGAATGTGTCGTTGCTCTTGCCATCGCCCCGACGGGTCGCCCATCTGGGGCGAGTACCGGTGGTGCGAATTAACTTACCGCATCCTTTTCGGTGACAGCTGCGTCATCGGGACAGAATAAGGCGTCAGGCCCCAGGGAAGCGGCGAACGCTACGGTTGGGTGTATTAGCCGGGAGCGGGGCAGAACAGGGATGCGGAATTATGGTTAAATTTGGTGATCATTTTCGGTGGACAGTCTGGGTTTGCCATTTTTTTGCCTAAGGATAACTATGTAAAAGAGGTTCCGTTTGATAGATTTATCGATTCGGGAAGGAAGTGTTGGAGGATTTAATAGTTTTGGAAATTTTATAGAGCGTAAACCATTTCAAGCAAGCGCATTAAAGCGGGTGATTTAGGATTTAGTGATTTAGGAAGAATTTGTGCCAGTATGCTAGTGTGTTGCTGTTGATATTTTTTATGCACCTATTTTTTATTATTTTTGAATGTTTTTCTGAACTGTTTCTATAAATATGATTTAAAATTATTTATTTACATCTACCTTTTCTGTCTTTAGTTTTTTCCTTTCTTACTTTTTAGGTTACTTTTAGTCTTATAATTCTTTTTCTAATAATAAACATATTATTATTTATTGCTGTAATAACCAATCTTTTTATTAGCTATTTGCTTGCATGTTTATTGAATGTATAATTGTTAAAGCTTTTACCTTCTTATTTTTTGTATTTCCTTTTTTATTTCTAAGATTTACTCTACAGCTTACATAAGGGCTGAAAGATAGTATTGAAAAAAAAAAACAATTAAAGACTGAAAACGAAATTCTCCCAGATATCGGACCTCTATTCTTGGTGCTTTCCTTTCCAACAAAATGATCAAAGAAATTCTAAGAAGAAAAACAACAACGGAATACAAATTTCAAAGAACGGCTTCAACAATTGAAAAGCATTATCTCGCCGAGTGAAACCAGTACGCCTGACCAGGGCCGAAATACACGGTGCCACACAAAATTGGCACGGAAATGAACACAATGCTGCAGCTAATGAGTATCGAGCAGACAGGGTAGACAGGTATAAATTAACCATACCGTCAGGCCGCAAGCAGGATGTGACCTGGAAAACCTGATAACGGTCGACATAAGAAAAAACGCAGGGATGTGCAGCCCCACGATCTGGGACGCGCAGCTCGCCGTGGTCCAGTTTCCAGTGCCGTCACACGCTTGCCTTGGCGCGAGCGATGCTGCCTGTTGCAGCCGAAGGTCATGCAAACGACCGGACCGCTGTGCTCGTATGCATACACCAACACACACGCACACACACACACACACCCACACACGCGGGAGCACGTACTCACCATGATCCCCCGGCGGTCAGCAGAAATGCTTGTCCGCACGGTCAATTCACGTGACGTGCATGACGTGCAGACTCCCCGGGAGCTCGTCCTGGGGAGTGATTGTAAGGGAACGGTGGCGTCCGTCGTTGGTACGCGCTTATGCAAGCTGTGACGGTGTGCACGAGCCATTGCTCTGTTCGGTTCGTGGTCGTTGGCCTCGTACGCCGTTCGGGTTTTGAGGTTCCGCTCGGGGGCTACGTTTGGCGCTAGACGACCACCGAAACCGACCGACGACCACCGTTCAACGGGCGAAATGGCGCGAACGCTACCGTAGGCTTGGCCTGGCCAGTGGAGAATGGAGGTGTTGAAGATGTCGGCAGATATTTTCCACCCTCCAGAGGGCGGCACTAGTCCGCGGCAGCTCGTGCAGGATGAACGGAAATCCATCGGAGCACGTGTGCTGGAGGTTTCTCTGCTCGATGATTCACCATTCGGACTGGGCAACAGAGACGAGACTTTGCGTGAGTGTGCGTGTGTATGTGTGTGTGTGAGCGTGAGCGAGAGAGAAAGATTTCATCTGCTCTGAAATGGCTCACAATTGCGCTTTCCCCGGGGGAGAGCGCTCGAACAAAAAACCCGAAAACCCGAGTATAAACCCGAGCTGAGCCGAGTCCGTACGCCGACGAAGCTTTGTTTCGGACGATTCATACCCGCCTTGCTGCTTCCCGTCTGCCCCAACATTGCTCAGCAGCAACCAGTTGCGTCCGTGTTCATTTCCAATCGCTCCCTTTGCGTGCGCGTGTCGTTTGTGTTGTGCATGGCAGAGTGTTCATTCGGTGCGCAACACGTGAGCACCTGTAGCGAAAAGCAGAGCGACCATTAGACAACAGGTGCTCTTGGGTGCTGAACGCGAAAGCGACGAATCATCATAGCACCTACCATCCCGCTTCGCTCTCCCTAGCTGTGCAGCCCTGGTCATTGCTCGCGAGGAGGTGGAGGTGGTTTTTGCCGTGTGCGTGCGTTCGCGTGCGTGTATTTGTGCAGCCATTGCGCAATGCGTGCGTTCCCGGGCAGGCGAAACCGTGTCGACCGGAGGCTCCTGTTGCGCTTCGGCTGAGAGCCCGCTCGTGCCACGGCGGATTTTGAGGCGGTCTGTTAGCGAGCGGGTTGGCCTTGGGGACTGGCGGTGGAAGCAAATGGGGGTTGGGTGGTGGTGCTGCTGGTTACGGGGTACCATATAAAAGTGAAATATGAGGCGCGCTCGAGCTCAGTCGCGTACGAAGGACTGCTCCCGGTGGACGAACGGCCACGACGGCGAACAGCAATCCCACCTCATTATCTCTAGCTAGTTTTGGGCCTTTGGGTGAGCTCTCGGACGGCACGTGCAATCAGTGCAGAAAGTGTGTCCGAGTGTGCATTGGTATCGCATTGGCGGTGTATTACAAACAAAAAGAGCGTGCAAAGTGGTGAAAAGTGTGCCATGAGCTAGCAAACTTCTACGCACAGCAGCCGCGGCCGTTTTGCGGGAGGATTTAGTTCGGTTGGCTTCATTTTAATCTTAAGCATCATCAGTGAAACCGACGCTTAAAGGACCGTCGCAAGAATCGTTCGCGTGTACGGTGGGCAGTATTGGTAGAAAACTGGCAGACACAGACGTTTAGTGTGCAACAAATATAAGAAAAGGCAGCGGTACAGCGATTAGAGTGGAGTTTTAAATGAGGTGAGTGTGCGTCTGACTAAGATACGACGGGCAGAGCCAGGTACAAACGACCTGTTCGTTATAACACCCATTATCTGAAATCCACTTTACGATCGCGATAGTAGTAAAACAATCGTTAAAAGGTTCGAAACCTTCACTCGAGAGCGCGCGCGTAGACGTGTGTGACACGTGTCCTTCGGTGTGCAGCAGCTCGAGCGGAGCAACTAGTGGTCAATCATGGCGGTCTTGCACTGGGAACACTTATTAGCGTAGCGTTCCTACCACGTGTCGATAGTGTGTGTGTGTGTGAGTGCGTAATAATGAACAAATTGTGGTAATTGTGAGCTAAACAGTTGTGCCATAAAACAAAGAAAACACTACAAAAATTAACGCAAATAGCTGAATGCACTGATCGTAGACAAACAGACAAGCAAGTGATTAGTGGCTCAGGATAAAGCATAAGACAATCTTGGTCAAACACACCGACTCGACCGACAGAGCCACATTCAGAACCAATATCGGCATCATGTATGTAACAGACTCGATTGTTTTATGTTTCCCTTTTTCTATCATACACACACACACACCATCTTGGTCTCTCTTCTTCTCTCTGTCTCTCCCTATTACCCCATACACATGAAGCATTCGGAAACACTTGAAAAAGCAACACTGTACCATAAATTTAATGTATCCTACACTACTACATTCAACCTTTTTTTGTGTGTGCAATCCCAGAGTAATCACAATCGTTTAGATGCGTGTCAGTAACAGTCGTTCGTTGGGCAGGGATGGTTTTGTTGGCTCGTATCATACAAGCTCTACGAACAACTTCTGCCTAACACAATCTCCTCCTGTAGCTTGCTCATGTACAGTAATAATAAGAAGGGAAGGAAAAAAGGGATATTCTATCCTTTGGCGCTGTCCTCAGGCTTGAAGTTTGGTGGTTGATTCACTTGTCATCTGCAGGTGACAGCTCCGCTCCAGGTGTGGTTTGAAATTAATGGACATAGGAAGAAAAAAAAACATGGGAGAACCGCAATGAGTTACTCTGAAACATCTCCCTCCAAAACACACACACAAACGTGCGAATTTTGTAGATCATGAGATGGAAGAGATTAGAAGAGCTTTAACAACATCAAAGAGTTTTTTGAGTATGGGAACAAAGGTTCACCCCCTCCAGCATCCAGCTTGATAGCTTCGATAGGAGCATTACCGCAGGTAATTGCGGTCCGTGAGTGAGTGTGACCTCATCCTAGGAGTTTCCATGTGCCACCCTTTTTGAGGCTGCACGGAGTCTTCGGAGCTCGGTATCGGTAGGCGAAGGTCAGCTGTGATTGTCACCGCGCCTATAGCATGATCCCTGACATTGCGGTCGAACTGGGCTATGGCCTTGAGCCTTGAAAATATTGTCCAATCAGGTGGCACGATAGGCACCGTAATCTGCACACTGCATTCAAGGCTATCCGATGTTTTGCTTTTGCAGGAATGTTGAAAAGCATGAACTGCCTGGACTACCAACACTGTTCTATTGCTATGAGCATGTTGAAGATAAGTTGATCAATAATTAAATGTCCTATGGCTAATTTTGATGATGAATCACATACTTTCTAGAAATTGTAATTAAAACTTAAGCTGATTCAGAGAACCAGCTTCCAATGCTTGATCCAATTCCAGCGAGGGGATTTCCAATTTGGTGCGGCATCGGTGCAGAATTCTAAGCAAAAACGAAACCCAATTGGTTCTTATCGGGCAGCCACTAGACCAGTTGTTGAAAGGGTTTTGAATTTCAAAAGAATGGTCAACGCGTTTGATGTTTGTGATCCATCCAATGTTGTGTTACAAATTGTTGTGCTGCTGCAGAGCCCCATGAGCAACTCCCGCTGGGAAAGGCATTCGAGGGTAGCCCGAGTCTGTTCGGGGAAAATCACCACACCGAAAGCAATGCTCCTGCACCTGTTTTACTGTGTCATTTTCAACATCCTGTAACGGGGTTTGCAAAAATGTAATGCTTCACAACGCGAGTAACGACCACGAGCGGAACAGGTCGGTTGGTCGTAAAGTTTTATACGCGGCCAGCGGGCCAATGGAAACAAACACCGAGCACAACTTTCAATGACCTAATTAAGCCCGTCCGAAGCAGAGGCTGCCACCCGTCCGGTGGCATACCTGATGCATGATCTCGTCCATCACCACCGAGATGAATGTGATGCGACTCATCGCGGTGAATAGCATAAGTATGGTGGAAAAGTTGCTCTAACACCTTTAACAGTACAGGTAGTCTAAGGTAACTGCAAGAAACCCCGTCCCACCCCACGCTTTGCTCTTTACTGCTTCACTAATAAAAGAGCTGAAGAAAGGGGAGCAATACTTTGCGTTCCACCGGGGTGGGTTGTAAGGAAGGGGTGGCTTAAAAATGGGAGCCACTTTATGGCTGAGCAAAGTCGAGAAATTACGTCATAAAACATGGAGTCGATGACTGCCTTCGTCACGCCCCGCACCACCATCAACAGCTCGCTCACTGTGGATGCGTGAACCCGTGGCCAGTTTCATTTGTGTGGCGTGTTTTTTGTTTGCCACTTTTCGCTTGCCAGCGCAAACGCCGTGACCTGTTGGCAAAGTGGAAAAGCAAAGTTCTGCCGCACCGCGTAATCCGGTAATCTCGGAAATCGCACAAACGATGGCAAAAAGGTTGTTGACTGGCCCGTCCGTGTTTGGCGCTGTTGAACCATTTGAAGCCGGCGGGATGAGCGGGTGCGTTCGGTGAGCGAAACTTGGCTCCGTAGGTCGCATTCGGAGGCAAACGAGCGAGTCGAGCGCTGGCTGGTGTGGCTAGCGAAATTCTAAGAAATAAGTCTGCTTGATAAAAGAAATCGCAACAAACGGGACACGGAACAACAACATAATAGAAATGGGTTCGAAATGGTTCGCTGCGCGTAGGAATTGTCTGGCGTTTGGATTGGCGAATTTTGAGTAGCACTAGTATGGTTGCGAGAAGTGAAGGTAAAATTAAGCGCAAGGTAGTGGAAGATTGGAGCCCGTAAGCAAGTGATAACGATGTGAAATGATAACGCAATCAGATGGTGGCAGCTGAAAGCAAGCTGTGCAAAGTGCAAAACTCAAAAGACAAACTTTTCCCCTTGCCTGTTCTCGAGCCATGGACTCGTTTTTCGGACGCAATGGACGATGAAGGGGGGGAACACCTTCTTCATTCGTCCATTAACAGCCCATCGTTTATTCTGCCAAAGCCAAACTGGGGGACACAGAACGGGCGACGACCCGTAAGGAGATGCGAGGGCGGGTTTCCATTGCCGATGATTAATGTTAATTGTGAAAAGTGTTCGCGATAGCGTTCGCGTGGCTTCTGGCTCGAACGTGGCTCGAAGGATGTCGGGCGTCTTAATCCCTTCTGCTTCCCGGGGCCCCGTTTAATCCCTAATGAATTCGTGTCAGCTTTGGCTGCCGTCCCGCCACGCCTCGGATGCTGAAACTTAAGCAGAACAACTTGCATCCCAAGAGAGCGATAGGAGGCAGAGCAAGAGGGTTGTGGATGTTAGGGGAAGAGACAGGGAATAGAAACGGTGGGTGCGTTTGTAGATTCACTAGGGGAGCCGTAGGCTGTAGATGGAATTGGAGGTGTTGTGTAATAATGTACCGCCGAAGCAGTGCCATGTAGCCATCTTATTATAAGGTTATAACATTTACATCTAGAGCGTGTAGTCGAGGTGGCAGCAAGGTGTAGAAGATTGAAATTCGGACATGTGGATGGAGGGTCCATTCTTCTGATTGATAACTCTAAACTAAATCTGAAACCGAACGGGAAAAGAGCTCGTAATAATATCAGAACTTCAAACGTTTGAGTGTCGTCTTCATGATTGGTCATATTATCATAATTTAAAGGTGTAACCATGTATTAAAAAGTGCTAAAAAATATTATTTTAGTTGTACTTGTAGCAGGTAGTTCTAAAACAATAATACCATCGTCTTGAGTCGCAAGCTATGACCGCAATGTCAAAGTTGGAATTGAATTTGAAACACGCTATGAAAATCAACTTATAATTGGGCAACTCTCATTGCAAATCTCAAAAGTCTCATTCACCAGCAAAGGCACTAGAGATACCATCTCCCTCTCTCTCTCTTCTAGAATGAAACCCTGAAAAGTTAATCTTTTGCTTCTGAAAAGATGAATATAAAATTAGCCTGAAGCAACAGATTGTTGCTGATGGATGGAAATCACTCAGCAGGGCATAGCATCTGAGGCAAGGAAAACGTACAAAACGAATAGTTGCAAACAGAGGGAAGGTCGTTCAAAATAGTAAATCGATATGCGCTAGCAGCAACCGTTTTACGGAAACCCAACCCCAACCGACCAGCTCTGGTGCTGTTGGATCAGCTATTTTAAGCCAGATGTTTACCGCTCCAGCGAGCTGGGAAGCTGGCAACCGATTCGAGTTTCGCAGCACGAAATCAGGATGAATAAATTTGAATTCTATAAATTCAATCACAATCGACGAACACGAGCACTACCGATCCCGTTTCCGTCTCGAAAGCGTCCACGTACCGGACGTGCTCGCGCCCAAGGACCAATCTTGGACAGGAAGCTTGAATTCTTCTTTTCCCTATCGCCCCCTCCCCATCACCCAGATGGATCAGGAGGGTAATGGGAAACGAACTTGGGCGCACGTGGTTGGCAAGAAGAATTATTTGGTACCAAATTTGGTCCGCCTGCCAACCGCCTGGAAGGACTAGAGAGGGTTTTTGTAGGATGGTCGGACGTGTACTGCACCCACGGAAAGGACCTGAAAAGGAATGGAGCGGGCGAGGAGGGGCGCTATAAAGTATGCAAATTGAATTAATATGTTTTATGAATGCTGTTTTGATTTAGCTGACAGTGTCCGGGTTGGTTTGGGTGGGAAGGAGGTGGGGAGGGACACGATGCTCCGGATTCTGCTGTGTGGCCGATGAAGTCTTTTCATGGACTGCCAGGCTGCCAGTTTTTATAGCCACTCCGGTATGCGTCTAGTCACAACCTTCCCAGCCGCTGAAACAGACGAAATCTGTGTGTGTTTGTGTGTATGGGTGTGTGTGTGTGTGTGACCCCGAACGCTGAGCATCCACTTATTCATCCGTTTTATGGTTTATTTTTTAAGAGGGCTTTTTTATGGGAAAACAATGCTCGAAAAATGGCTGACTGAGGCTGACTGTAAGGGTGTGCGGTGGAAGAAATTGAAATGATGCCGTTGTCGTGCATTAGCTTACGCTTTGTGACACTTTGCGAAACTTTCGCTCCACCATTGAACCCATGGATCATCATCGGTCGGGTGTTTTTGGTACGGCCCTGATGGTAGGAATGGAAAATTAGGACACCATCGCTTTAAGCTACTCTTTCCGGTACGTTATGGTAATGGGTTTCGGGGATGCTAAGACCCAGCATCCGGTACGAAAAGAGAGCAATGATGTGATTGTGTGTACTCCCGCTGTACGCCCGCACAATGGCAACGGCAAAATTATCAACCCCATTTATGCCCGCAGCGGTACGAGCTGTAGCTGAGCACGTGTTGACAGATGCTTCATTATGCAAAGCGTTGAGCCAAGGCGTCAAAAGGCTACCAGGATACTGCGAGGATCATGCATCTATTTGCTTTGGACAAACGAGCCGCTTGCGGATGGATTATGAAAATTAGCCAGACATCATTGCTATGGCTTGCGTACGTCTATACAATGTTGCGCGTCTGTGCGTTTAGAAGCTTCCAGTGGACGGTATTTGTACCGCATTGATTGTCTGTTTTAAGTTATGAAATAATAGACCGCTTAGTAAAGTGCAGTAAATACTATGCTGTAAAAGACTTGCTGCCTTGCGCCCTACATTTATAAACGACCGTGCGCCTCCATCTTACGCGCACGTGTGTAATGTGCGAATAATAAGCACACTTTTCACGATTCATGACATCTGAAATAAAAGAGAACGAAAAACGACGCTCCATTGCTGATGATAATTGAAGCAACAGACCCACCACGTTAGGCAATAATTCTTAAGCTGGTCTTGCAAATCATCCGCACGCGCGTAACATCGTCTGCTGCTGCTGCTGCTGCTGCTGGTGTCGCCCACTGGTAGGCCATGTCGTACATCATTGCACCCCAAACCAACTTTAACAGCAAAAACAAAAAAGGACCACCGTACTTTCGTTTGATGTTCCAAATCAGATTTCCATTCACGCCAGAACGCGAGGAATGTAACGCAAACAGAAAATGACAGCGATGAATCTTCCCATGCCACGAGCACCGCCCAAACACGAGCGCAGCGGCGTGGCTGCTGTCCGTCCTGGTGTGGAGCGTGTTCCAGGAAAAGCAGAAATCAACGAAACAAAAAGCAAGATGCAGAAAGGAAAAGAATTCTTTTTTACCATTCCATTCCTTACCTTCATGCCTTGCTGCTGGTGCTGCTGCTGCTGCTGCTGCACGGCTGTTGGTTGCGGCAAAGATAAAACAAAAATGATAAGTGAATATCAGATGGAATAGGGAAAACGGAATTTTTGGGGCAGATTTTTGGCAGAAGGTTTTGGTTTTCCCGTCAGAAAAGGTAAAGCGTCTTAAAACGATGGGACGATCTTTAAATTTTCAAATGGAAGGAATGCCTTTTATGGTTTTCCTTTTTTCCCTTCACGGAAAGCTTGTGTTTCTGCTTTATTGGTATACAGTAGGAAAAAAGGGAAGCGCGTTGATTGAGATTAAAAACTGATACAACAGAAAAAAGAGCGAAAAATATATTTCCAAAAAAGCTGCTAATTTTACGAACGAATAATGCTCAACCCTTTAAACAGTGGAAAACGGTTAAACGTTAGAAACATGGGACCACCACCAATGGGTTTCGCTTGTTTATCGCACCACACCACCCCGCCCAGGGCGACGGTTGTTGGCTTCCCGTTTTACGCAAGAGGGACGCAGCGTTTCCCGGATGCAAAGCGCGCGCGTCGAGAAAGTGGGCGAAACACGACGTGCTACACCTTTTGCACGCCGCTCGCGTGATGCGAAATCGAACGGTCGTGCCGTTCCGTACACACACAGACAGCGGCATAAACGAGGACTAAAAATAAATCAAAGCATCCCTGTGTGGTCTCCCCAGCTTACATCGTCACGCTTCCTGCCGTATTCGTCCATGGCGGTGGCTCCGGTTTGCCTTATCCAGGGCAACGCGTTCGCATGCTTCCCAGCTTCCCCCGTCCGCTCCGGACTCTGCGGCCCCACCAATTGAGCAATTTCCCAGCGGAGCGTGGCCACCGGGCACTGCACGATGGAATGCTTGTACGATGGAATGGTGGGGGAAACACCGGGCAAGAGGGAAACTTTTCCTTCGATGTCCTTCGCAACCCGCACACTGGACCGGACCGTCGGAGTGGATGGCGTGACGGGATTTTGTTTTTTTTTTGTTTAGTTTTTTGCTTTGCATTCTGTGCGTCTCCCTCCTGTTGCTCTTATTTTGGAGAAACATTCCTCCAGCATGGGCACATTTATGTGTACGTGTATGTGTGTGTGTGTGTGTGTGTGTGTGTGTGTGTGTGTTTGTGTATTTGCTTCGTCCCGTTGTTGCTGGCTGCTGCTGGCTGTCATCGGTTGTTGCTAAAATTAGCTACATAAATCATCATCCTGGCTGGCTACGCCAAACGGAAAGCTGGCAAGGCGGAGCGGGGAAAAGCGAGCAGCATTAGAAGCATTAGGAATGGTGGTTGTAGTGAAATCAGGAAAATCCGCCCGCAAAGACACATGGGTATGGGTTGAGCGAGCGAGCGGGCGAGCGAAACGCGGCACGACCGTAAGGGATCGGTTTGGAAAATCGATCGATTTTCCGCCAACCGTGATATGGTGGAAGGAAAGCAAAAATGATAAAAAAAAACCGACAAAAACGTTTAAAATATGTTACACTTTATGGTTCTGTCAGTGTTTGAAAGCATGTTTTATTGCTTTGTAAAGGTTTTTGGTGGCAAGCAACAGAAGACGCTGTGCCGAATGTTCCTAGCTCTTTGTTTTGATGTAGATGTTTAGAAGTTTTATAAGCTTTTTTGTTGAAAATTTGTGTTTTTTCTTTTGTTATGAGAGATGATGAAAGGTTATAACATCCAATTATCGTTTAATGCAGCATCAAAACAGGGACTTGGTGAAGTATCTTGTCCTTTATTTTGTTTATTTAATTGCAAATACGATAATGAAACGTGTAGATACTAGGTAGTATGTGCATCATGTGCGTTCAATGGTTATATTAAAACAGATTTTTCCCCTCGCATCCTGTAGTTCAAACACCGAAAATGAATGTCTCACTGCAACGCTCGATTTGAAACTTTTCAGCTCAAGATAATTATGCATAAAATAATTAAAATAGCACTGTCTGTGTACTAAGTACGTACGCAATCTATACCATCCCCACAAACCCGTCCATTTCTCAGTCTATTGAAGCACATCAACTTGAGCCGTGGGAAAACTTAAAATTACGAACACTTTCTATAGTTTTTTTTTTGCTGTCGCTCTCTCTTGCACCCGGTTACCATCGTTACCGACCTTACAGCGGCCTCTTCTCGGTTCATTATGTAGCTTTGACTGTAGTGGTGCAAACCACTGCCAATGGCAACAGGTAGGCAAAGCCAGTTTGTTCGATGCGGCACGTGGTGTGGGGCAAAACACTACGGTGGTACAGTTTTCCACCTGTTCGGTACACTACGGTGGTACAGTTTTCCACTTGCCCGGTACGCGCGCGCCTGGTAGGGAAAACTTATATGTGTGCGCTTCGTTTTAAAGCTGCTCGGAAACGCAACCAAGTGTGCAAACGGTGGAGTGGTTGTGTGGAGTGGAGTGATTCTCGTGATTCTCGTTGCGGGCACTGTTGATTATGGATTATAATGGTGCAATCCGTTGCGGTGCTTGGTGCTATGTTTGGCGCGTTGTTATGGTAGTTACGGATGGGTGAGTGGGTTTGGCGCTTCCCACACAACTTGCACTGGCAGATGCAGTTTGCTGCAACGAGGGTTGCCTGATGTGGACCAAAAATAGCAGCTCGTGGATGGTGCAAGATAAGCATGTAAGCCAACCATGTTTTTAATATGTTAGAAATAGAAACATGTATGTAATGTGATTCAAAAAATAACGGGGATTTGTAATAAGAATTTGATAAAACAGAAACAAATGATCATATTTATTTGGTTTGAGTGAAACAAGGCTTTTCAGGAAGCAAGGCAAATGTTCCATATTGTCACAAAAATGATTTTTCTAGAAGAATCTATTAAAACCAATTTTCAATCTGACATAATTTCCCCACACGTGGACTAGCGACAGCTCGAGGCGCACGTTCGAAGGCGTGCGCTAGTGTTGGGGTGGTCAACCCACGCGAGCTCATAAATCGGTTTCACTCGCTAATGGGGAAGAGATTTAATTTCTTACCAGCACACCATGACCAAATCGCTGCCACCATTATCCCCCACAAACTGCTCCGAAAAACCACAACCATGGGTTGGCCGAACAAAAAAAAAAAAAAAAACAAAAAGCCTCAATAAATTGATGAGGGATTTTCCCGACCACTTTCGGCCTCCGGATGAAACGAGCTCCGCGGTGGGGGTCGCGGTTGCTTCACATTGGACCTGTGGTTGCGCTTATATTCTTCCCCGTCCGGCCCTCTGATGCTGCCAATCTGATGCTGATGGAGGTCGGGATATTTGATATCTGCTCCATGGATACCTTTTGCCGCGCTTATTGGGCGAGTTCGGGTTACCTATTTACTACTCAGTCAGTCGGCGAGAGATGGAGATTGCAAGAAGGTAGCCACAGCCATTTTTCGGCTAGCTGGAATAGATGGAAAGATTTGTTTTGCTTTTTTTTATTTTGGTGGGTTGGTATACTTTCCTGCATCGCTAGGCAGTGCCCGGGACAGGTAAAATGGAGAAATAGTAAGAACATAAATTAAAGCAAATGGCTCCGATGATTCGCTCGGGTCGTTTTCATCGCCAGTAATGGTCCGGTGGTTTAATGGAGAAGGTAAAGCCAAGCGGGTGGGATAAACGGAAGGCTCGGCAAAGAATGGGAAACGATTTTCAATTAATTAGCGAATCTCTCCATGGTGCTGGGTGTGGGGTGCTCACTGATCTTCCCATTAAAATCGTTGCTGGAGAGGCTTTCATGTATTTTCTCTCCTTTTAATTTAAATATTTGAATGATTGTATCATATTGTACAATGAACTCAAATATCATAAAGTGTACTAGCTGAACACTATTCGTTTGAATGCTTTTGAACTTTAATCTTCGTGTCATGGCTGTGATTATTCCTTAATTTACATAAACTTTATTTATCATAATGTAAAGGCAAACAGCTGTCAATTTTGCAACAATTGTCAAATCATTTGCCTATTGCTCAAGATATCAAGATGAGATCAAGCAATAAGTTCCAAAAGCTAAGGTTCCGGCGATCAGGTGACGTTGACGATAAGCGGCAAATAGTATATTAAGTTGGGGAAATGTTCACATCTAAATAATCATTTCAAGCGATGGATAAGCAATAACTAATATTAATAGTAACTTCTTTTTCTTCTTCTTCATGCGGGGCTTGAACCCATGACGGGCATGTTGTTGGGTCGTACGAGTAGACGACTGTACCACTGAGACCGGCTTAATAAGAACAACGAAATTATAAATAGTACTTATTGTTGTGAAACTCAAAATGAAAGCATCAAAAGCTGATTGAAAGGATTGACTGAAAGGTGACTTGACATGACCGAGAAATGCATTTACTGTTATACTTAGACATGTTTATTATTGGAGACTTAACGTTTGTCTCATTCGTGCATTTAACGTTTGCTATATAGATAGATAGATAGATAGACAGATAGATATTGCGTGTTTTGCTCCCTAACCGGGGAGCCTTTTCAACCAATTGAAACTATTTTTAACACTTTTCCACGCAGAATTATAAAGGACGTTTGTTGCTATTTTTAAGTGGTACGAAACCAATTACCATTCCATTTCTAAGCCGTCACAATGCAAGTCTAAGCTCGCTTTTTATTATGTTCGAAAATAAAAACTCTTTACCACGGTGAAATAGAGCGCAGTTGCTCTGACGCAATTTAATATGTTGCGCTTTTCTCGGGGGTTTTTCTTCTGCAGAAGCGCTATCTATAAACGTGGCTCTGCTAATGATGACAGTCGCACGTACCTGGAAAAGATTAGCGCACTGACAATCACTCAAGAGCATCGCTCAGGTCCTCTTTTGCAAACATATTTCGTCACCAAAACATGCCTCCGGCTTCCCCGATTGCTTCAAGCGCTCCCCGCACCATTCCGTGGTGCGTTGGATTAATTGGAAAAGTTTGTTTTTTAAATTCACTCGTGTACGTTTCCCCGCCGTCGTGCGTACAGCATCCAACAGCGCATCATCGCTTTTGGATGTAATTTTAAATATTCCATTATCAACGCGTAGCAAAAAGTTAACAAATCCTCAATTAGGTTGTAGCGAAAATATTACAATAACAACACGCCACATACGCGAACGCTCTCTCGCTGTGTGCGCATCTTTGCGTTTGCGTTTGAGCAACTTGCACGCCGCCTGTTGCGTACACGCAGCAGCCATGCGCTTCCGTCCATGCGGCACCGTAGCGTAGCGACGGTAAAGTTTTGCTCCCCCCCCCCTCCCTCGGTTTAACTTTACCTTTTTACTGCCCGAGCCCGACGGCATGGCGGTGGCCCGAAGAATGTAAACTTCGCAACAAAAAAGTGACATTTTTCTTAGCCCATGTTCTAGCCCTTTTTCTGGGCCCTGTTGTTGGGACCGTAATCCGAACGGGCGGGCGCGGGTGTTTTTCTGTATCTTCAACTTCCCACTTCTGGCAAGGAGCGAGGGGCAAACCTGTGATGTTTTATGGTGGGTGAGTTTGTGCATGAGGGTGAATGTCGGATGAGGGATGGCGGTAGTAAAAATAAGATATTCGCTACGAATTCGAAGAACTTGTGTTTCTAAATTAAATTCTTTGCCCCGGAAAAATGTGCCCTTTCGCCCATCACCCCCCCCCCCCACTATCACTCCCTTTGCTTCCTCTGTCCTTGTCTCTCCATGGAATGGTAGCGGTGTCGGTAATGGTAGGTAAACTGGCGTCCCCTTTTCCTTCACCACCGCCAACACCATCAGCACAGGCGAGCCAAAGTATCGCAAGAATGACTTCCCACTGTATCTCTCCCTACTTTTGGTGCTGTGGGAAACACTGATGAAAGATGGAAAAATCTTCCCTTTCCCGCCCTTCTGCCGGTGCTTAACAAAAGTGGTTTTCGAGACACAAAACTGACCCCGGAATAGAGAGATCAAAAATAACATAAAATATGCAGCATCTCTCTGCCTCTCTCTCTCTCTTTCTCTTATCCATACACCCATAGATGCTAAATATTTTGAAGCGCACCGTTTCCGAGGAGGCCGCTCAGTAGTTGGGCGTTGTCTTGGATACCTTTTCGATCTTTTCTTTTACTGTTATGCTGCAGGTGAGATGAAATAAAATACCGTACCACTCCGTTTACCCACCGCCACTGAATGTGTCCCAAAGGGTTTCAGGGGAGCGAAGAAAACAAGCAAAGGTTTTTTATCCGAATGGATTACAAAAAAACGCACCCCGTTCCCGTTGAGGATGCACAAATTGTGTTCGTTTGTTGTGAATTTCTAAAAAATGATGCATTTTTTCGATTTATAGTTATTTTCATCCAGCAAAGACGCATGCTGTTTACTGTACCATCGCCAAACACCAGAAATATAACGACAAAAGACTGCCCATCTCGTGATCGTGTTCTCCCAGCAGCGGATGGGTGAAGGTATCCCATCCCGCTCCCTTTTTCACAGCAGGGTTTCTGGGATAAGTAATAAAATAAATTTAATAACACAGACACCGCTCCATCGCCCCAAAAACTGCTGGCTGCTGTGTGTGTGTGTCACCGCCACGAAGCTAATATTGATTAACTTTCCTTCCCACTAAACTCACTAAACTCAGCACCGTCAGTCGTGGGCTCGCCCTCTTTTGTGTCATCATTGTGTGCCGCCGCTGCTGCGAATATTCAATTATAATTAATAAAACCACCAGGGCGGGATAGCGACCACTCCGTGCCGCCGATCCGGCATTTCCTCCCGGGGACTGCGGTTCTGTGTGGAGTTCTGTGTGTTTACGTGGGTTGTTTTTGTGTGTGTCTGTGTGTGTGTGTGTGTGCGTGAGTCCCATTTTGTGGCCAAGGTTGGTTGGTGTGGGTGGCGAGGTAACCTTTTGTGATTTTCCACCACATTCATTCCCCCCCTGGCCGGGTGGCCCCCGTTCCCGTTCCCGCTGGAGCTGTTTGTTATTCCGATGGAGGAAAGAATGATGTTATTTTTACGAATTTTGTTCGTCCCATCTTCAAAGGGTTTTGTTTGCACAAGCAAAGGGCAAATATTTTAAAACGGTTTTGTTCGTGCAATGTTGGGAGCATTAAGGCTCGGGAAAGTCCGATTGTTTTTCGAAAATTCGTCAGCCTGACTGTTTTGTGACGTGCGTATTTTGAATGTGCGTCGCACAAAGCGTTTGGAAATGATAAACGACACTCTTTTCTGGCCCCCCCCAAAAGTGGGAAAGTTTTGGTAAAGATGCCAAACACACAGGCAGACAAAACCGCTTTCCTGCTTTAAAATCGCTTAATCAGAAATGGATTCACTGATAGAGCGATTGGGGGGTGTGAGTGGAGGAACAGCTAGGACGTGCACTGGAACTTCCCTTTTCCTTTCCTTTCCCTACTGTTTGATTAGGTTTCACCAATTCACCAGACGTAAGTCGGCCATGGGAGCCGGGACTTGATTCATTCAAAGTTTTGCGTTTTTTGTTCCCATTTTCCCATTTCTTGTCTTTGTTCCAAATCAAGTGGGAAGGAATGAGGTTACGGGCGCCGGGTTGAGAAACAGCCGGAAGCCGGTTCCCATGTAGCTTGGATATTCTGTCGCTTCAGCATTGTTTAAAGTTTCCCCTCCGTACCCGCCGGGAAGCCTGACAGTGGAACAGATCCGCAGTCCGCACAACACGGTTGGCGCACGCAGCGAAGCGCACGAAGGTGTAATGGGCGCGCAAGGGTGGGCCGGGGGTCGGGTATATGTTACACCTCCCGGGATACAAGGCACTAGCCCGGAGCCTACACGTCAGAATGGTTTCAATCAACCCTCACACAAATGACGTTTGCCTTTTTGCCATTCACGAATGTTGCGTCCATGGGTGGTGTGGGGTTTTTTTTGGGTTTTGTGCGACCCGCAACGGAGGCGCCCAGAAAACACAACCACAAAGAAAAGCTTTCACTGTGCGATGAAGTACATACGATACAGAAACGCACACGGGAACGTGTCAACGTACTAGCTGGGTACGTACGTGTGCCTGGTAAGTGTGTGTGTGTGTGTTGGTGTCGGTGGGTGGTTGTGTAAAGCTACACAGCGCGTCAGCTACACAAGCTACAGGGCTACCGGGCGCTCCAGACAGGAGGGATTCGAAGGGGCACCACACCGACCGTCTATCAAGTGACCGGGAAAATTGGAAATTGAATTTCCCCGAGCAAAGTTAAGCGCGCGCTCTCGCTGTCTGACATTTTCATTGTTTGAACGATGACATTTGTGGAAGTAGGGCGCGCGCATGGTGGGCTTCTGGGTGCGAATGTTGATGCCGAGTTGGTTAGTTGGTGAGCCGGGCCCGTCCCCAGAAATTGCGGGCGAGCGGAAAACCTTCATTTAAGCGTGTCCTGTCCAAACGGAGCCCAAAAACTTTGCTCGCTTGTTCCGTTTGTAAGTGTGATGGATTTAATTTGCCACCATCTTCTCCGCTCGGCGGTGGCCAACACATAGGGCGGGGAAGAGGGTGAAAGTAGTGGGTAAAAAATGATGACTACAAAGGAAATCTTCTTCTTCACTTCGTTGCCCAATTTAGGGGTTGTTTCCCGGGAGGATAGGGAGGCGTTTTCCGGTCAGTACACTTGTTGCCGACCGTAGGAAACTTTTAAAGGTGAGGCTTTTAGGTGGGCAAAAGATGGAAAATAATCAATTGTACAAAAACAACGAGCAGGAGACAGTGGAAAATGAAAGCGTTATCTCGTGAATCTTAGAAGATACCGCGTACCCGCGTGGAAGGAAGAGAAGTGATGAGAGATGAACGAATTTCCCTTCCTTCTTTGGGTGTTGAGTTCATGTTTTGCGCAACGCAAGACGCAGCGGAATAGCTTAAAAAGCAGTTTACCTTAACTGGTTTTGTCATTTAAAAAATCAATTTCTTTTCCCACTTGTAGATGCTTAAACAGCAGCCAAAAAAGTGCAATCATCATCATCAACTGTATCATATGAAATTGTTTTTTTTTCATTGACTGTAGCGGCTACTGTCTTCACTCTGTTTGGTCATCTACTGTGGAAAACACTTTGGAACAGAGATTGTTGGGAACAGAGAAGAAATAGCAGCTTTTGAAAGACATTCCCCATTGGACGTGGCGTAAAATATCACAAACCCACCTTGGGTTGGGTTTTAATGGTCGGGAGGGTCGGGGTTTTTTGTATGCTTATGGAAGCATCTGCGTCATCTAGCTTTGCTAAGTGATTGCTGTCGTATCGACGCAAACCGGGTCATACATCATCATTATTGCTGCTGCTGCTCCTGTGAGGCGGTGGGTGTACTGTGGGTGTGCGTAAACATCCGCGTAAACAAGAGCGAAAGGGAAACGATGGTGGTCTCCCTCATCATCCTCGTGGTTACAACAATTGGATGAGGGAATCTGGGAGCGTTCGCCAAATCGCACGGGGAAATTGTGTTTTTGGTGTGCCACTTTTTACTAATCGCTTCAGTTGAATATTGGATGGAAGGAAAGATTGAAGGCTAAAGCAAATACAAAAAACACACATATCAGCAAAATGTAATGGAAAACGGGGATAGCGTTTTTTGAGCGGCAGAAACGGAAGAACCGGCGATTTTACCACATCTATTCGGGAACGAGCTTGACAGCTTTCCTATATTTTTTTATTCTTCTTCAGCAATGCTCCCTATTCCCTGTGTCCCCAAAAAGTGTGTGTGTGTGTGTGTGTGTGTGTGTGTGTGTGTGTGTGTGTGTGTGTGTGTGTGTGTTTTCCTTTATACATTGCTTTATTGCTAGCTGCTCAGACCCAAACGCCCCGTGAGCAGGGGAGAGCAGCTATTTCTTCGCACTTGTTTTCCACCGGCATTGTTTGCTCGTAATAAATTGGAAATCTTTTTCCAGCCGGCTTGAAACCACTTTGCAGGCGCCGCACGGCACACACACAAGACCAGCCGCGTCAGCCGTGGTCTTTTCATTCCCCGTAGTTCCATGCACCATTTTTTTGTTTTGTTTTGCCCATTGTGTGTGAAAAAGACAAGCAGAAGAAAATCAAACATCTCGATTCCCAATTGGAGTTTTCTCCTTGCTTTCTTAGCGCTAACCGTACACGAGTGCCGTGCGTGTGTGTGTGTGTGTGTACGTGTGCAAACGATTTGATTCGATTGAAGCAGCAAACGATGCTCCAAGGACTCGAAGGACCGGGCAGACCGGGATTCGACTTTGCGGAATTCAGCAAAACAACGGCACATCGATTGTTTGCCCGATGGCAACAGGTGGAAAATCATGAGCAAATAGAGTGTGCTTTTGTTCGTTTTGCTAAGGGGCAAAAATGCGGAGGGAGGGGGGAGGGTTATTTGTGGCGCGTGTAAGGCAGTGCCGTCGCTGCCAATTCGCTGAGGTGATTATATTTCTTTCGTTCTTGTTTTTTTGTTGTAGTTGTTGCTCGTCTGCTTTTCCATTTTTCCCCGCTAGCACGAAGGCAAGCAACAGCCAGGTTGGTGAAAGGATTGCGATCTCTGCCCCCCCTCCTGAGATAGAGTGGTGGATGAGTTTTATTTCTACTGTTTACTATGGCAACACAATACTTCACCAAGCAAACAAGTAGTAAATGGGTATGGTGGGTCTCACGGCCTTCTAGGAATGGCGAGGCCTCGCTGCCGGGCTACTAGACAACGGGCAGCACAGGTGTCTTAGATTGGAGCCACCCTGGTGGTGCGACGCCATTGGAAGAACTGTGCGAACTTAATAAAATGTTTAAAATGAACTGCCGTTGCGCAGAGGAGAGAAAGGAAGCGGCAAATACGGACTGGGGAAAATATTCGTTAGCAAAAAAAAAAAAACCCCGAATCACCTGGGCAGAAAGTTTAGGATCTTGCTATGCTTTGCAATTTTGTCACAAAGCCAATAGACGTCTGCGTTCCTATTGTCGTGATTACCTCGTGCACCCGTGCTTCGTGCTTGTAGTGGAGTCAGTCACTGTGTGAGTGTGTTGCTATGGCAAACGGTCCTCCGGTGCGTCTAGTGGGCAGCGGACGAATCGAGACTCTCCCAGCTTGGTGGGACAAAATTGAAAGCTCATCCGACAGCTGGCGCCAATAGCAGGGTGCCTGTCAGGTGCCATTAGCATAAAATTAATCAGCGAAAGTAAAACGAAACCATGTTAACGCTGAAGCAGCAAAGTACAAAGTACAGGACAGTGGGGCAGGAGCTGAACGAAAGTGAGATAACCAAATGGTTGAACCGTCAACAGGAGTAAGGCGAACGCTAGGAGTAAAACAATTTCCAGCCAGATCAAACACACGATCCTTACGGCAGAAAGGTTCGCTTTTGAATTATTGTTTCACTTTAATGGTGGCAGTTGGTGGTTGTGAGTGCTTTCACCGTATTATTGGCACTTAATTGGAAGGTTAGCAAGATGGCAGACGTACACTTGCTTGAGCTCTGCTGATAAGATGACGTGTTTTTTGTATTACTACCTGGACAAGGAATAGCATCATTAGAAATAAAATTAGCAAAATGTAAACCTTCGGTACCGTATTATTGAGGAAGTAATTAAGCAGAAAAAATAGGTTTTTGTCAATTAGATCAACGCAGATAAAGCAAATCAACCCGTGGCACAATCAAATAACCACAAAACTACTCAATTACATTACATTGAACTGCCATCGTTGATCGTTAATTCGAAAAGCTCGCATTGTTTGAGTGCTAAAACAGCTTCTTTTGCTATCACCTTCCCCTATCGTGCCTGTCTATGCCCGTATGTGTATAAGCCAGTGTTTTAGACAAAATGAACTACCCGTGAAATAGAAACGATGTTGATGCTATAGCAAAATTGGATTGATTCGATGAATGAGTGCGTAGCGAAAAGGTCAGCTTTGGATACCGCCTCTAGGCACAAATACTGCGAAGCGATAGGAAGGGTCAGCAGAAAGTTTTCCAAAAGTATGAAAAAGTTTTGCTTTTAAATCGTCCGTGAGAAAGGGAGAGCGAACATGCTAAAAAGCAAAGTTTATGTGCGATTGATTGAGTTTAAAAGTGGAAAGCGTGTTGTGATTGGGGAGCGTTTTGGGGCGATTGGACGATTAGATGAGCAGAACGACTGGACACATTCCCGCAGACAGACTGATCGTTCATGGGAAGTTGATCAATGTGAAAGTTTTAACAGCTGAGTGCTGTTTTCTATATCAATCTGTTGTAAATTTCTTTAAAACATGTAATTTCTCTTCATAAGATCATACTTTTCAGTGGTCTGTGTTGTAAAAAAAGCCTTTAAAAGCATCTTTTATCTTAGAAAGAAATTGTCAAAGCCTTTTTAAAGGATACTTAAAGCTTGCTTGTCACGATCCAGTGACCGAACCGGCAACCCAAAACTTTCCTAATTCCCATAGCGGAACTCAACCCAAATGAGAGAGAAAAGGGCAAACAAAAAACACGACAACACCAGCAAAAAGGAATCGAAGGGACGACAGTTTCCGTACCCGTGGTTCGATTTTGCAAAAACATGACCTCATCTGTTCATTCACCATGAAAAAGACACGCTCGTTTGCAATTTTGTAAATCTGAAGCTACTTCCAATGCAGACCAAATCCAAATGGGAGATACTTACAGGGATCGTTACGAACCCCCCCTCCCCTCCTTTCCCGTCTGCGCTACCTCTCCTGCTTGTCAAACAAACGCCTCGCCCTGCCCCGCAATTTCCCCTCGGTTTCCAGCTGCCTCTTGTGTGAGCTCGTTAAGCTTCCGGTGCATCGAGCATCGAGGATCTGCCGGCAAACGAGGCAAAAGTTTCCGGAAATGGGTTAAGTTTGCTGTGGCGATGATCGGGAAAATTTCAATCGACCGATTTGGTTTGCCTTCTTGCCCTGTCAGTTCCCCCCTCAGCCTTCGCCAGTTTGTTGGTTGCCTTCGATTCTTTTTTGATTGATTTTCCCGGCCGAGAGTTTGGCTGCTCTGGACGCTCGGGTTTGGTTTGGCTTGGCGCTCGAAGCCATTGCAGCCGGACGCCGGATGCGCCGTGGATGCCGTAGACCGGGCAAGCGCTTACAAACTTACTTGTGGGATTGGGGTTTTGGGGTGACCCGGTTTATCTTGTCCAACCATTCGTGATTGCAGAATGTCATTCCGGCACGTTGCCGCTGAAATTTATGGCTGGGCACGGTGGCGATGGACCAACCGACCAACAAAGAAAAAAAAATGTCCCATCTTTCGCCACACGCTGCACGGTGGTGGACTTGGATGGTTCTGAGGTGCTGAGTTAGGGTTCTAGCGCTGCCCCTAGGATTAGGCGACGCAAACGCAACGCTAAGCGTCGATGGGAAGCTTACGCGCATAGCGTAAAGCGGGTAGAAAAAACCCACCACCACCACCATCAACAACACCGAAGGATTAGTGAATGAATTGAGCGCTATTTATCTCCACCCGGAAAGGGTGAACCAAGCGGTGCCGAGGAGTGTGGTTGAGGTGTAAGCCATCTCGACGAATCAATCGCGATATGTGGGGATATTGAGCGCCATAGTGATATCCATACCCGCGGATTGGTGGGGGGAAAATACCGTTTTCCCACGTTCGACACATCCCGGCTAGCTTGGGGAGCATTTGGTGTACACAAGCGCCACTTGGATTGAAAATGGTGCCACAAGGCCATTTATCACCTCGATTGAACGGGCGGGAGGTGAGATGGTGAGCATAAAGCCCACTTGAAGCAGGGTTTCATAAATTTCCCTGCCCAAAACCGAACCCCCTTCCTGTACGACTGTACGACGGTACTAGCCCGGGCTGTATTGGCACTGCCAGTGAAACCACGCCACAATGACGCCGTCCAAAACCGTGGGAATAGATCCTCCGCATCGGGGGCGGCGAGTGTGGGCGCTGGGAGAGAAACGGCCAGGAGAGGACAGGCTAAGACAAATGACTTTGTCGGTGAAAAGTAATGGCCACCGGGGGGCCTCCTTTTCTCACCCAATAACAATAAACATCGCTGGCGCTGCAGTCACCACTGGCGCGTGTGCGTGTCGATGTGTATGTCGGAATACGTTTTTTGTTGTTGTTGTTGTGCCTTTTTTCCCCCCTTTCCTCGGGAGATAAATTTCGCAAAGGTAAAAGAGACGTGAAGCGCTTTCGAGTTTCCGCCACTCATGTAAAATTCATACGAGTACGGGCAACAACTTTACCCGGGGACGTGGACCTTGGGCCGATGGGCTTTGCCTACGCAAACACCGGTGTCCACCTGGTCTGGGGAAAAACGCTGCTTCCAATGGAAGGTCGGAAGGAAAGTTTTGTCTGTTGCAGCGCAGCGAGAGCAGGGGAAAGGGTGGAAGTGGATGGTTTCTATTATTGTTTGCTTGTTTTCTGCTGGAAAAAACGGACACCTTGGCAGAAGTTTTTTCCCCGGTAATTCCCAGCTACCGGCAAACACAGACGAGTAAACGCGCCACTAACGATCTGTCGGGGACTGTTCCTTTTTTTCCCGTGCTTGTGGGAGGCTTACCCAGAAGAGCAGAAAAGGTCAGAATCGATTCGAATTGTTCGTGCCTGTAGTACTACCGGCTTACGGGAGAGATATTCGCCCTCCCCATTCCTAGAGCACACAAGAAGTTTTTAGCTGAATGTTTACGGTTCCATTTTCTGCGACACATTTCGTGGTACAGGCGCTGGAACAAGATAGACGTGGGCGAACGGTTTTGTAATGCAGGCGGCGGCAACAACGGCTGACTCCCGTGTGGGTTTACCAAAGCCAAAGGAAGTAGAGGAGCGGACGGGACAATGAAAAGACTGTTATTCCTCTTCTCAGGGGAGCTGCTATCGTTTACGTTTGGCGCGTGGCGACGGCGTGCGACGCACCTGTTCGATTCGACCTGCTGCGGTAGGGTCTGTTCTGGGAAGCCACACGAGATATGTTTTACGTTGTGGAAGGTTCGTCTGGCGACTGGGCCGAGAGTCGAACGATTGGAAGATTGAATGTTGTTTGTTCGGATGTGTTGAGAAAGTGTTTTTATTTCTATTTTTGCTTTCTTCGCTAGCGGGTGCAGGCATGCGAAATGTTAGAATAAAGGATGGCTTATGCCGTTGGATCTGCCTATCATCCGTTATCGAGTTACGTTCGCGTCAATCACAAATATTGATCTAGCAGGTCGTAACTTTAAATTTTAAATTTATACTCGGAAATAACGGATTTTCTTGAAGGAATAAGTTGAAGTACTACCGTTAGTTCCATTTGACCTTTGACCTCAACAAGAGAGTACCTAAAACACAGCTTTTTAGTTGACTTCAATCCAATCCAATTCAATATTTCTAACTTACGTTATTCTATACGACATACTGCCTGGAAAAAGGCTCTGTAATACTTACAGCTCAACAGTAATTATGATTCGCCTTTCTCACACTGTGCACCCCTTCACTGTACCGTGCTGCAACCACGATTGTTTACGATCGCTATCCGTCGCGGCTGTAAGTGTCGCTGAACATGTACCGGCCAGCACAGGCACATCAATTTGTTCAAAACCATTTGCTTGATCACACCGCTTATAACGATGGCGATGAGCCAGCCTGGGCAGCGTGTGGGTGAATGTCGTTGTATGCAAGACTAATTGCCCCCAACACGTATGAGCCCTGGCAGGACTTACATGGAACTCGCCGCCCCCCCGACCCAAAACGGACGCAAACAGATTGGCGACAGATGTATTGCTGAAGCACGCGTGTTATTCTTGGCCTTATTTTACGGCTCGCGTCCACATTGCGTGTCGCTCAATTTTGCTACACGTCCATCACATGTTTTTTTTTGGTTTGTGTTTGTTGGGCAATCGGTTTGGGCAATAGCGTCCAGCGTGGCCGTTCCGGAACGGGGCGCACTCTGTTCAGCCGCACATAAACCAATCCCTGGCGCTAATGAAGCATTTAATTTCCTTCCATTCATGATTAATTACAGCAATGCTGGTGGCGGGGAAAAATATAACCATCCCTGCAGTGACCTGCCCCAACCTCACTCAGCGTCTCGGGTGCAGACACTATAATCCGGAGCGGAGAGAACATTGGGGACAAATCTGAAACCGTACCGTTTTCCCATTTGCCGTCAATTAGGTAGGGCCACTTACCCATCCGTCGGACATCGGGGGAGCAGAAGAAACGCGTGTAATGGCTCATTAGGTGCGTTCCGGGCTAATGTGGCCCTGTGAAGGTGGGTTGGGAGGGAGGGCAGAGTTTTGTAGCAGATTAGGGCTATGAATATGACCTTCTCATCCGGCTGTCGCCAGGGCAGGGCAGGAAGGTAAAAACCATTGGGTAGTAGTTACCATTTTGCTCGCCATTATGCTTGCCTCACAAACAAACCCAATGGCCAGCTCGACTTTGTAGATGGTCTGGAGTTTTTACAATTTTCCTTTTTTACGAATTAAGTTTTAATAGAACAAAACAAAAAGAAAACGCTCCACTAAACCAAAGTCTTGGGAAAATAATTGAATTGTGTTGCGAACCGGCGAGCGGACTGTCGTAAAAAATCCAATTTTCTTTTTCCGATCGTTTAAGTGGCGTGATCTGGCCAACTAAACGAAAGCAACAAAACACACTGGCAGTGAAGCGAAAGAATTCAATTTGGGCGCGACTAGCAGCTCAGCGAATTTAGAAAATAATCTCTTTTCAAATGAAACAAACTTACAAACAAATGTGAGTGGTTCTCATGCGTTTTACAGGGAATCAAGCTAAATCTAAATAAAACGTTAAATTTCAAACGTTTTTTGTTTTTTGAAGTATAAAGTTTGAAAAATGCTTTTAAAAGAGAGTTAAAATTATGCAACACGAATATTTGGTTGTGAAACGAAAAGCTCCTTGAAAGCTTAATAATTCATTTGATAATTTTTGATTAAATCAACCACAAAGGAAGGCAATAGCGAACCGCGCACGGAAAGCAGCCGAAATCGGGAAATCCGGCCCAGACAAACTAGAAACAATCGATAAGCGTAAGGCAGCATAAGGGTGATAAGTGAAATCAGTTCACTCTGACCCATGCGCCGTACAGGGGCGCCCCTTGGTGAAGGGAGGGAAAAAGGTCGATATTCGCTTTATCGTGGCGTTTGGTGCAATTTGTTCCAGCTGCTTACCGCACTGAATCTCCCCCCTCCACCCCAGACGTACGTCGATCCGAACCGAATTCGTTCGCTCAGATTTCCGTTTTTAATGATTACGTTTTTTTGTTCCTGTTCTTCATATCATCACATCAACTTTCCCTCGCTCTTACAATCACACATACGCACGCACGCACTTTAGTATGTGAGTGTGTTTAGCGGTAGACACGGTGTGGTTGTTTGTGTATGGAAACATGTGCTCATTGGAGATAAGATAAGCTCGCCCAAAAGTGATTGCGTGCCTGTGAGTGGGAGAAAAAAGCCTTGAGCACACAAATTAGACCTTGGAAGTGTGCATGTTGCTTCGGAGCTGTTTTCTTTTCGTTCTCCTGCTCTTGGGTCGCTTTTATTGTGTCTCTCTGGGTGTACGTTAGAAGGGCGTATGAAAAATACATCCACCTTTTGGTGCTTACTTGGTGTCGGGTTTTTTTGTGTGTTGTTGCGGTGTATCATTTTCCTTGAAAAAAGGTCATATCTGTAGTCATACACATACACACAGTTAGCTTATTCGAACATTCACGATTTTCTACGAAACATTTGCGGTGGGTTTTATGTTTTTTTTCTCTCTCTCTCCTCACTTTCTCTTCACCTTTCCATGCCATTTTGTGTACAGCTGGTGAAATTCTCACCATACCATACAGATATACCCCAAACAGCACAAGTGGGGATGAACGGTTTCGCTTAAAGCAGCTCATCAGCTCGAGGAGGCGATGAATGAGAGCCATGTTTCGCTGGAACGGAACCGAAAGTGGATAGCGACCGTCCCGAAACTGGACCGAACTGGAGTTGTACCGAGCAGGGCTGGACATGGTGAAAAGTTCAGCCAAATTGCCCTTGCAAATATGCCGTCCAGGGGCGTTTATTTTAAGGGGTTAAGAGTGTGTTTTTTTGTGTGTGTATGTGTGTTTCTGTCCCAGCCACGGTACGTCACGTAAGGGTGATGATGGTTGTGCTGCGGATTTCCATCAAATACGGTTCGCTGTGCGCATAAAAATAGCCCTCCAAGCGGCGGTGGATGAAGTGATAATGCGGAATGGCAGTGGTTCGTTTGGTCGCCTAATGTTTATTCATCGATGTGTCCGGCCAAAGTGACCCGAACATGACACTAATAATGATGGACCCTTTGAGCTCCTTTTTGCTTATACCCCCGGGGGTGGCCCGATCCGTGTGCCGGATGGGTCAAATATCTTGCGTGACCGTGCGGAATTGCACACAACACCATGTTATCGTCGGACATTTGGGGATGGAGTGTAGGAGATGGATGGTGTAATCGAGACACAACCAGCTACATCTTGTTACGATGCTTTTTCCACTTCATTGCGTCCGGTGCTTCAAACGGATTTCCGCAATTCAGAAAAGCATCCTATTTCTGTTGGTTGATTGTTTTTGTTTTTTTTTGTTTTACTACACAAAACAACAATAAAGCGACGGTCTTGGAAGGCATGTGAAATAGGGTGACAGTTGAACCAAATTGTTTGTATTTCATTTTTGCATTTGAGAGCATTTGTATTCATCTAACGATTTCCAATGACTAAGCACAAGTTTAGGGGAGTTTGGAGGATGCAATAGGAAATATAGTGCAACATACATTTGTTACAAGGTTTCCCACAATGTGTTGGTTGGTTTGAGATCGTCTCACATTTCATCCATCGTTTCCCATTGATTTTGGGGAAAAAAATCGGCGAAACGCACATAACACCGTGGGAACACACTAAAAAAATATGGGACAAGCAACCAAAAATGTTTCGGGAAACCCTGTATCGATAGGGGTAGTGTAACAAAAAGCACTTTCCTTTCATCTAAAATTCATGCTGTATTATCGGTTGCTACATAATAGCTAAGCAAATAAGTAATACATCACCTTACCGTCAAACATCCCTAATTGCCTAGCCAGCATTCCGTGCGATAAAGCACGTCCTCATCATGCGAGCAATGGAGTAAGCTGTTAATAAAATGTATCACTACTCCGTCAAACGCACGTTTGCGATATGTCAATGTGTGCGGTCATCCCCCCAAATTTCAGCTTAAATAAGCAACAAATCTTTCCCAGCGCATTGCACGCTTCGGTACGCATGAAAGTGAAAAAAAGTGGCAGAAGTAGCGCCAATAAACAGAGCAACAGAGCATGGACAAATACTTCATCCCTGCCGAACATAGAGACACGGACGCGCGCGCACCCAAACCCGCGCAAACGTGCTGGGCGGCTGGTTTCGGTTTGATAAACTTTCCTGTCCCAGGGTGAAGGGGGGACCAAGGGACCAAGGGGGCTGTCTGTCGGCTGTTTCTTGATGGTCATCAATTTCCTCACAAGTACTTTTTTTTTCCTTTTTCCCCGAACTATTTCGCCGGAAGTGGTGAGAGAGGGAGAAACATTGGATCTTGCGGTGTTGAGCGGAATGATCCAAATGTGGCAAACCGTGAAGATGTGGTATGGAAGGAAGGAAGGAACGAGAACTAACACACATACACACGCAAGTTGAGAGATAAAAATGCTTCTTTCTTGGGAAGGATCCAGACTTTGCGGGATTGTACGGTGGGTTTGCTGTTTGTTTGGGAATTTTTTCACACATTGCCGAAGCAAATATCTCACCGGGGCGATTGGTACGGTTGATAGTGTTTCCTGCTTCTTTTTGTGTTTGTTGTATGTGCGTGTAAGCTATCATACCTTCATGTCTTGCTGGCCAACGAGGCAACGCAAGAGAGTGTACCTATTTTCATATTGAAATACTTCACCTTTCTTCATGCATCTCCGATAATGCTGCCTTGTTATGGAGCTACAGGTATGATTACTGCTTCAGTTCAAAGGTTTGAACTGGACGCTTTCGTTTAGCCTAAGTTCAGCTGAGCACCTAAACCACTGCCCTAAAACTATTCGGGAGTACGTCTTACAGCTACTAAGAGAAACTCTGATCTTAAGTGAGTGGAACCGTGCCTGAAGAAACACTCACGTGGAAGTGGCGTGTGGCTTATGGAGGAGCAGCAACTAGCAAATGGAATGAAGCAATTCCATAAAGGAAAGACGCAACCGTACTCCCACCGGCCACCGGCAGCCGTTTGACCTTAAGGCAGGCCTCGTCGCCCCGACAATGGGAAAGAAATGTGATTTTAGTTGCGGGGAAATATCCTTCACCGACAGCGAATGCTTCGTTATTTCCAGCTTTCCGTGCTGCCCCTTAATAAAGCTACACCCATACGTGCGGAGAATGGTTGATGCTGGACCCACCCTCTGGCACTAATTGCTGGGGCTGAGGCTGCTGGGGTAGCCACTGGAGCAGAATTGGAAGTATCGCTCGCCCCATCTTACCCGCCCTACGAATCTATGAACCTATGTTCCCGAGGCACCCTTTCATCTTTGCGGTAATCCGCACACGTACGCACATGCTGTACTTACCTGCACCTGTCATTCGCAGCGTTCGTCAGAAATAAGTCGGTGGGCGATATCCAGGTGGGCGAGAGAGAAGCTTTGTGGCGAGTATGCCGGGCTGTGTGCGGAGGATTAAGGCGTTGTTGGTGTAGTGAGTGGGTAGTGCTCCAGCGAGTGGAAGTCGATCCCCGAAGTGGAAACACACTTCAAGGAGGTGCTTGATCTTCAGTCTTCGCCAGCTGCGGGGCGAGCTCTGATGGTTGGATTATATATATATTTTTATTTTCTACAGCACCTTGCAAGTTGAGAAGTTCGTTTCCATCATGGTGGGAAATGTTAATGCAGCGTTTGCAAAAACCGAACCATCGCATTCGTCTTATGCTCATCACCATCATCACCATCATCATCATCATCGTCGCCGGTGTGATGCAAACGGCCAGTGTGGTTGATGTTGGCGGTTCCATCCCAAAGTAAAGCCATCAATATTTATTGCCTCGTAAAACTTGCAGATATGCTTCGTTATTTCCGTTATTGAGTGCAAAAAGAAAAGCGAAGAAAACAAACGACACGCAAATAAAATTCAGTTTCAGGGCCGGATATTAGGCGCTGTCTAGGATTTGTACGGAAGCTACGAGGCGGTCCCTCACAGCTGGAATTCACAGCTTTTTTTTGTACTGACGTTTTTTTGTGCTGAGCTGATGCTTGAGATGGTAAGCCTGTTGCATTAACTGACGAGGTTTGCTGTATCAGGAGGACTGGATGAAGTTTAATGCCGAATCGTCCTTGAAATGCTACCACCAAGCTAGAACGAATTAGTGTTTGCGTTAGATTACTGATTTATGTGGGTTGTCTACTCGTTTCATATATTGTTCGTAATGTTTTAAAAATGTGTTTGATATTTGGTGTGGTATAGCATGATACTTCTACATTGTGCAGATGACACATCTTATGGTTCGATTTCTCAATATTACTTTGATAGTAAATGTTTTGATATTATATTGTGGTATATTGCTGTTATATATCTAATAAACAATTGAAAGAAGGTCTTGCAATACTAAGTTTTAGATTACGATCGAAAGTTGCTCCTTTAATCTGTGGTTATATAGCTTTATATTTTAGAGGGTATTTGAAATGTTTTCATAGATCCAATTTGTTAGTATAAAAATTTTATATAATACTTAAAAAAATACACAAATATATGATATGCATCGATATGTTCTTGCATGGTCTTACGTAGCCGCAACACATCGTCTAGAATTACTTCCTCTCAATGTCCCTTTCATGCAGGATAGAAAAGCCTCTTATGTTACAAACGCATGTTACCAAAGGCTTATATCCAAGCAGCCACTCACGGCTTAAGTGACCAGTAGTTGCTAAGGTGAGTTGACCAAAAAACACAAACATATCCCGGTGTCCATGATACACTCGGACACAAACATCTCTTTCATTCGAATAACAGACCACGTCGTTTCCATGACGAACGTGAAAACCGTCAAAAGGATTTCCTTTTGTTACACTGAACTGCTGCTTAGTGCTCTCCACGCGACAAATACGCTAGAGCCCTTGGGGAATGGGCATTATGAGCGAGAATGAGAGAGAGAGAGAGAGCTAGAGAGGAAGAGAGAAAGAGAACAAGACAGAGCAAGAGTGCTGTTAAAATCCGCATGTAACGGGCTGCCCGAGGTTTATGGCGTGCTTGCAGCCATCGTACGCCTTCCCCTTCCTCCCCACCCGGACCAATCGCTTGATTGGTGTTATTACGTAATGAAGTATTTACACCCGCTGCTTCTACGTTTGAGTGCGAAGGTACGTTCAATTACGGTTTTACGACAGAAGCTGTAAAAAGGCAAGGATTTCGTTCCCTTTGCTTACCCCATGGCGCACCAATGGCGCCGCGTTCGTTTGGGACGAGTCGGTGAAAGTATCCGTAGCGTAAATGGCAGTGGTAGTTGGGAAAAAAGAAGCAACCAGGAATGGTTTCAGTTAATCGAAGATTATTGTTTAAGCTTTTATGGGCTCGTATTGACGACGCCGATCAAACGGCACGATAGTGCAGAAGCTGCATGCGCTATAAAGCTTATCGTTTTGTAGACAATGATGCATTGTTTGTTGTGTTAGAAGAAAGATACATTTTAGTTTAACTTACTCGCATGTTTACTATGAGAAAAAACGATACACGTGTAAGTAGGTACGTTATTGTAATACAGAATTTTTCAATAGTTTATGTTTCCAACTTTTGATCTGGAATCTTTTGAAATTTTGAGTTGGAAAAAAATGTTCTAATCCGACATGCAGCGTGCTCGAGGCGTTCAACCAGAACAGGAACATTTCTCAAATTCTTCCTTTATACATGTAATACGGTACGATCCATTCATTATCCCTTTCTATGGTCGCTTTATTTCTACGAGAACCATGGTGCAGAATGAAACATTTCCAACAATTGTGACTCGTACGATGAGGAACAAAAACATGATCCTCTCTATATTTCCATCCTTCAAATGAAATACAGACAGCATGAGATATTTTCTCAGTAATACAGCAATTCATAAATCTGAGAATGAATAAATGAGCTCGTACGGTGTAAAACATACGAGAAAATTCAGTTTACATGTGGTGCAAGCTAAAGGGGAAAAATGCTAACAACGATCATGAGATGTTCGTTATGTTCGCTTGAATCATTCCGTGTCGGTGGTTTTCAGTTTCAATCTAACTAGAAGGCTATTATTTTTTTACACGCTTTTTGCCTTTGAAGCAATGGGTAAGCATGGAAATAAAAACATCACAAAAACCACGAACCACGATGGTTGGCATGGTTAGCACATAGAATCGGTTCTAAGCGTGGGGCGAATCTGACGAACCGTACTTTTACGAATGTCGCCCGTGTTAGGATATTATTTTTGTCCATGCAACCTTTTCATTTACAAAGAATTTGGCTTCCATAACATTCGAGTCTCGAGCCAGTGGCACAAATATATGCATCCTTGTGTGGTTATGTTTTTCAAAGTTATCGCAAAGTTTGCAGAATCAAATCTGCCACAAACACAGCACGCCCAAAACTTGTCTCCATCTTTTGGTGGCAGTGTTGTGCGACAACCGTTACACCTTCCCAAAAAGCTAAACAAAAACATAAAACATTGCTTGTAACGGGAACTGAACTTCCATCCATCCATCCGTCGGTGCGCTACACGTTCCGGTTTTGCTTTATTTGCGTTAATTTCGCGTGCTGCAAACTGTTTTCACCCAGTCCGCCACCACGTTCGTAACGCCATTTAACCAATTAGTGGCGACACTTGTTGAACGGCTGCTCCTGTCCAGGCCAGACATTGTCGGCAGCCATAATTCTTCCACCGCTCGGCATTGGCCCGGCTAGCCGCACTACGTACACGCAGTAAGTGGCCAGCCTGCGCCCCGATTGGACGGCTGTGAATTATTTAGACGCGTTCCGTGGGTAGCAGTGGTGGAAAATCGCGTGCAGCAACCGTGGCGTATGTACTGAGCGTTTACGCTCAGGGACGGTAAAACTGGTAAATGACCTGCCAAACAACCATAAATCATTCCATTAGTGGCCGGGATACGCCCCTACAGCCACGGGGGGAAAGTTGTCCGAAAGTTGTACTAATCATGTTTTATGAAGCTCGCACACTCGCTGCTGATTCTTTTAAGCGTTGCTGTGCTGTGGTGGTTGGGTAGAGAAAGAGTGTTTAACAAAAAACAAAAATGAAGACGAGTGTATTCGAGCCAACCAAAGTCCCACGCACTATTGCGACAAATGGCGATACTGGTGGCAGCACGGACAAGTGTAGCGACTGACGGAGTGAAAGTGCTAGTGTAAGGATAGTGGATATTATTTTAAATAAAAACAAAAAACGATAGACACGTTGTACTATAGTATAAATACTTGTTACTGATTCGTTTGCAATTGTATTTTGCAAATTTAATGTAATATTTTGCCTTGGCTTTGCCTGCAGCTTTCCCCTAAGAAAACAGAGCAAAACATGTTTTTCAACTGTTGCGCCATTCACTACGCCCTTGCTAGTCATCTTGTTATTTTTTACTTCAAGCAATTCTTTCAAGGAAATGAAAATTTCGCGATAGATTACTTGCATATGACTGGAGCTTGTTGAATTTGTATTTGCTTATCGTTTCTATTGTCCTTTCCTTTTTCCAATGATTTTTGTTGCTGAATCATCGTTTGCGATGTTTTCTCTGTACTTCTTTTCCTTTAATTTCTTCCGGGAAAATGCAGGTTACTGCTAAGTGAAACGTTCGTAAGAGCAACACAGTTTGGACGATTGTTATGAAATTCTGTTACAAAAATCTCTCTCTCTCTCAAAAAGGCAGAAAGGTATACATCACTGCAAAGGCAAAAGTAAGTACAGCCAGAAGATTAAACTGCAGCGTGGTGCGCATTCGTTCGTTAAGGCTCGCTTTTTTGTGTTGACTCTAGCAAAAAGACTAACTTTTGTAGCACACAAGCTAAAAAAGAAACCGAACTTTGCTTGCTGATGGTGCAATGGCAGCCAAGCGGTAAATGTTTTTTGTTTGGCAAAAGAATGTTTGTTTGCAGTTGCAGCGTAGCTTTTCTACTGCCTCATCGCGGATGAACCACTTCGGAAACTTCAGCAAAGAGTTGATGGATTAGTAGCTTTAGGTTTTGTGCAGGGGTAGTGTTCGTGGTTACCGCTACACGGGCGTTTCAACAGTGGGAGTAAAAAAATACTTGGTTGCACTGATTATACCATGATTTTTTTTGAAACTTTTATGTTTGTCTAAAGTTGTCATATTTGTCTAAGAATTAATTCGTCAGTAACAGCGTTATTAGGGTTTAACTTAAAGGGGTTTGTTACCTTTATACAGATAGCAAACTTAATTTGTTGAAACTGTATCATTTAACGTTCGGTTTAAATGTGTTTAAACGGTTAAACGTGCTTAAATGTGTAGATTGTTTATCATGCTAACACTCCGTAAAGTACCAGGCGTCTCCATCAAAGAACTGATGCGTGTGAAGGATTATGAGTGTGTTGATGTATTTAAGGGGCTGGTTTTTAGCAAAACACTTGCCAAGTTTAGGAGTTATATATCAACCAAATATATATCGTTCTAAATAACTCATACCAAAATAGCTGATCACAAAAACTCCTTCATCGTAGCATTTTTGCCTAAAATACATTCTTTACATGCGCAATATAATGATTATATTAAATGGCATCTATGAAATTGGAGTTTGATAGGAATAATTTCATAAATGTGTGTGTTTTTATTGCAAATGTTTTTGTTCAAAAATACAATAACACTTCATTCCCATGACAATGGCACACAAGGACGTACTCCCTGCGGGAGACACGATAATAAAAGCGACTGAAGAGACCCAACAGAAGAAAAAAGGGAAAGCTTTTGCCCACACCATGTCACTCCTCTCCACCCTTCGAGCGTGATGAAATCTTACGCGAAGATTAAGTTCGTATGATTTCGACCCAATTTGGTCCAATAATCGAAACGTCAATCTCTGACCGTTTCAGACCTGTTTTTTTTTTGGTTGGCAAAAGGGACACTGGGAATGTGGCTCATCGGCTCTGGCACCGTGCTACGTGTCCATCTTCGGGCGGGTATCATCCCTAACATCATGATTACCATTCGCACCAGTTGATTCACGCAAGAATAGCGTGGAAGTTTGCCTCGGGAATGGAACGGACGGGGGGAGAAGAAGCACCGATAAATTTAGTCTCAAAGTCATTTCCTTCGGACGGTCGGTGTCCGGATGGGTGGATTCTTCTCGAATCCGGGTCCGGGTGTACAGGAGGCTAGCGGTAGTCCATTTGCCACTAAGGGAAAGGATCAAGAGGTTAACGTTTTAGCTGACTGACAGCCGTGAGTGACGCGTTGGTAGATTGGAATGTGGGCCGGAGTGGCGATGCGCTGGGACGGAACATTGGGATGGCCCTGGCAGTCGTGTTTTAAGTTGACAGCACGATGGAATAAGCACCAGCTGTCGTGAATGAGGCTCCAGAACCATTCCAGGCGCAGGTTGGAATGAAAGTTTTGGCTGAATTTTGTTAGTAGAGCTAACTTAAAAAAACAGAGTAGAAAAGTTTGGCTTTTGGCATGCAGGGACAATGTGTTTTGAGGACAAAGTTTATCTTTATTTTGTAAAAAGTTAACAATGCACAATTCATAATTTATTTACATTGAACAAATCGTGTGTAGGACGTGTGAAATACATATAAAAACGGTACAACAAATCGTACTATGACGTCCGCTTTTTTAGAACATCAAAAGTGGCAAAGCTCATCCATTTTACGAACCAATTGAATTATTATATTTAAAGAAACTCTTTCCTAATCTGTTTTCTCAAAGTAACCGTTTTACGAGTGCAGGTGCTAAGCGAATCACTCACCAGAGCAAGGGCTCTGCCTCGTACTGGCGAAAGGCACGCATAATCGTTTTTGGACGCCGTCCTAGTCCCTTCGGTAACTCGTAAACGGCCCATTTTCCATAACAAGATGTTCCTGGCTGATAAAGCTATCCTACCCCATCCTGCCGCAAATCGAAGTTGATCGCATGGCCCCTTCCCTCGCTCCAGTGGGAAGGATGCCGAAAATTTATTCATGGGAAATTTGTTGAAATTGATTTATAAACGGGCGTCGGACCATGTTGAGCAGCCCATCGGCTGGCACGGCTTATTGGCTCGAAGGCCGGCCCCGTTACCGTTAAGTACGGGCTTTTGGTGGTGGGTGAGCCCCCGGTGTCCCGTCACGTCAGCCAAAGCGAACATTCTTATGGCTACGGATAGCCGGAAGCGAAACTTTCAAACGTCATCTTTTTTTTGCGAAAATCTCAACCCGAAGCAAAGCCACTCACAGCTACCATTTTGATTCTGATTCGAGAGTATTCAACAGTTTGCCTCGATGTGCCTGTTGAGCTAAACGGTTTTTTGTGGTGGTGGTGGTAGTGGTACCAATCGTGCAAAATACACAGACACATTAATGTGAACGCTTCAAGGCAAGATAAATTTAAAAAAATGGGATGAAAAGCACAGCGACGAGCGAACGATTATGGAAATCTGTTTCAACTCGTATCGCTAGACTCGCTTTGCTGGCCGGAAAATCGTGTGCGCAGAGAGAGAGAGAGAGAGAGAGATAGAGGCTCAGTGCAAAGTTGCGGAAATCGGTTTGGACTTCATTTGCTTTCCTGCTTTCATTTCCTTCAATGGTCACGGGAGATGGAGTGCGGGGAGAAGTGTGCCCGGGGGGGGGGGGGGGTTTCCACTGGTTCTGTTTGGCATTTTGTTGCTGCTGCGTTGTGCGGGAATGCGTTCGACACTGAACGGGAAATTCAATAAAGTTTGTTAATTTAACTTTTGTTGAAGCGATGATTTTACAGCGAACCTGTGATTTGGGTTTGAGTTATTTTGTTGTTTCAAGTAGCCTGTAGAGGTGCAGTTTGCTATAGACTCCAGTGAAAAGTGGTTGTTGTTCAGTTGTACGCTAAATAACTTTGCTTGTGATAAGATGATTAAAATTTCAATGCAATTTTATTATAACGCAAAATACGAATCGTACAGTCAGCATGGATGATTTAAAAGATATGAAAGGGATGATATCGAAACACAGGAAAAGCGAAATGGAAGAGCAGTGAAGTACAAAATTGGCGAACAAACACACACGCAACTTTCAAGCTTCTAACGAAAGATTCAAGTAAAACACGCCATTGTCCTCTCACACGCCATTGCATACGATCTATCCAAATGGAAAAAAATATCCAAGCAGGCGTTAGCTTTTCTACGGAGGCTTTTATGATGGTTCCGCATGACAACCAGCCTGCACGTGTCGTGATGGCGGTGCGTTTCGTGTTGTTCACTCGTAGTCGCTTGGCGGTGGGTGCAAAAAACACTACTCGATGTTAGAAGCAGCGTGCAAAATGAATCTACATAACTGGGAACCGTAGGAAGTAAGGAGGGCACTGGGGAGGGGTGCGGGTATGACAAAATCCTATGCTCGTATTCATGTGTTCAAACTTTGGCTTTTCTTACAGCCATCATCAACACTCAAGCGCCGCCTGTCATCGCCGGACGGGGGGAATGATAAAGCAATGGCCCGGGGAAGGTGAGTGTGAAAAAGAAGCAGGGGCTGAAGGGGTTATGGTGATTGGGGCAGGGATGGGCAGCAGCTAGGGGGAGCCGCTTTGCACCTCTCACTTTTAAACACTTGCACACACGCTTTCTCTTTGTTTTTTACACATACACAGACACACGCACACATCTATACAGTGGGTATGCACAAAGAGTAGCGAATTTACATTGTTTTCTCTCCATTTTCTCCCCGGGAATCCCCTTTTCAAACGCTCGAAAAACTGTTCAACTGTCACTACGATGAAACTTAAGCTTCTTCTTGCGTGCATGTGTGTGTGTGTGTGTGTGTGTGGCTGCAGCGAAAACCGCCAGAAAAGTCTGCCCGAGTGGGGTGGATGGATTGTCGCGCCGGGACTGTTAATTGAGTGACGGTGAGTGACACACGGGCAGCGTGGGGAACTCCATCCCTCTCACTCCCTCTCCCCTACCGAGTGTCACCGCGACAAAATTGGTAACATTAAGCCTACTGCTTTTAGGGAGGGTTGGGGGAGGTGCTTTGTTTTTGGGGTTAAAACAATTCCCCTTCCTTTCCACGCAAGCCCCGTTCCCTGTTCCGTATAGTGTTGAACGGGTTGAGATGGAGTTGTTGGCAGATTGCCTGATGACATTTCTTGCCCCTACAGACGAACGGTGTGGTCGGTCGGGTGGGTTTGTGAGGTACGATAAATAATTTACGCCACGCGCAGTAAGCGGAGAAAGATGTTTCATTGTAGCGCTCGCCGTAACGCCCGTTTCGAAGTTGCGCGTCCCTTGTCATAGGATACACCATCAATCGTGCGGTTTGTGTGGGTGAGTTTGTTTTCAGAAGCGGGGGCTAAAAGGGAGGATCCTCGTTCGAATAGTGCGTTCCGAGAAGTGGGAGAGGTGATCAAAAAACCGGGGGTGGTGAAAAGTGTAATTACAAAATTCAGTAGTACACTGCTGCGAAATCACCGTGAAGTGTAGGAAGCTTATGTTTGCATGGTTTTTGGCGGATGTTGACAAAGCAAGCTCGTGCAAAATAGATGGTCGCGCGAAAAAAAAATTCCATTAAGTAAAACATGTTATTTAATGTTGTTCTTTTAAAGTGCGTCAAGCTAGTCAAGTACAAAAACGCACGTTCAGAACGAGAGCATTTAAACATAAAATAATTCAAAGTGGAAACTTCTTAGCTGAAACCATTTTATTCCAAAATGTTCATTTCAACCTAGCTCAAAATCATCAAAATAAGGCAAAACACTGTAAATATATTCGTAATATTCTCCACGTATTATGATCGAGTAGTAGATCAGCAAAGCATAAAAGAGTCACACAGCATTTTGGTCACTGGTTTTTTGTTGTCGTATTTTTACTCTCTCACCAAACAAACACTGTGTGGTGAAGCATGACGAAAATGTTTCCGTTACACCATTTGGTAGCATACGGAAAATTTGGGACACTCTTAAAATAACCAAAAATATGAAGTGAACACTCATCGCTCTCAAACGTCGTAGAGCTGCATACTTTTCATCACCGCACCAGGAAAAAGCTTTACCCCATTCATGTTGATATTAATGCACAAGCCTTCCTCCATACATACAAAGCAACAGTACCTCCGGTGCCTACAATCGATGCACGTTGAATGGGCATTTCTTTTGCTTTTTGTTTTTTGCCGCTCAACACGTTGATTGGAGTGTATGTGTGCCTTGCTGCGGCCGGCACGCCTGTTCGGAGCGAATGCATGTTCGCGGTTGCACACATACACGCACAACAAACAGGAACAAGCATCGGCAAACTTGTGCACCCGGGCTATAAGTGCACTCTGGAGCGGTGACGGAGGGTAGCATTTTCCTGTTTCCATGCTATCACCGTGGGTTTTCGTAGCGGAAGTTTTCCGTTCCTTCCCCCCCCCCCCGCCTGTTCCATGCGCTACACACTCTGGCGGAGAGCGAGAGCAAGAGCGCTGCTGGCAAATGCAAAGTTATCAACAAGTGCATAACGGTTCTCCGCTTGCTGCAGGGGTGTCGGAAAACGGGGTGGAGTGAAATGGCATCGGTAGTACGAGGGCCGATGTTACTCGTTTTTATTGTTTGTTTGTTTGTTTGTTTTGTATTGCCCGCCCTCGCCTGCCCCGCATTGGTGGTTGATGGGCACAAACAAAATAGAAAGCAAATATACACATTTAACGAAGGTCATGCAAATTTAAAGCAGCGCACAAAGCGCACAAGCGAGCCGGAAGCGGGAACGCACACAGGGGGAGGACAGTGTGACAGGGTGTGCGATTGGTGGTTGCGGACAGCATGTTTTGATAGTATGTTTGTGCATACTATTTGTGTGCGCCGGAATTCATTAAACTAAAAGGATCGTTACCGGTGTCGCTAGCTTTTTGCCATTGCGTTTCGTCAAAGGGTGGTTTATTTCCAGTCGCGTTTTGGGTGGGTGTGGGTGATATTGCATTGACGCTTCAGTTGGAGTCTCTCTCTTTTTTTGTTCCGATTTATGTTGGAACTCGTTGGAATAAAGCAAACATAATCAATTTTATCCTTGGACGAGAGTTGTTGTGGTACAGTTTCGTAGAAAAAATATTAATAACTTATGACCTATCACACAATTTAAAGCGACCGGGTTTGGTTTGATGGTTTCGAAACTTAGTAAAATATTTATTGTAATGGTTTCATTCCTTTTTCTTTGTATACTCTTACTTATCCTCTTACTTTGTTTGTTTCGTGAAGGTTTGTAAAAAGTATGAACATTGAATAACTGCTACACTAAACAAATTTGCGTTTGCTTTGTAGGACAATTGTAACATGGATTAACGTTGTAAAAAACGATTCCTGCAATAAGATGAATTGTTTCTGTATTGGGTAAAACGAGCTACACGAGAAGAAACATCCATCACACACATAAAGCAAAAAAAAAACAGCACAAAATAGGTACGATAAAAAATCCCATTACCAGAAGACTTCCCTCCCTATTCGACGGGAATGGTTGGTGCGGGAAATGCTAGAAAGCAAAACAAAAAGCGGGTTCCTTTCATGCGGTGGAAAAGAATTATAATGCCAGCTCAAATTGAATTCTATCATTTGGAACGTGCTCACGACACCGGGTTCGTGCTTTGATTTGCGATCCACAATTGCGTTTGTTCCTTTTCCGACCCGCCCGCGCTGGGCTGCGCTGGTTTTTGCAACGCTTCGGTGCAGCTTAAGAGCCTGGCTGGCAAAGCTCCAGCTCCACCACGCCAGCAAAACAGGACAAAATAAAAGCTGTACCACCAGCACCGGCTCAAGCAGCGGAAAGTGGTGTTACGCTGCAGTCCACAAGCGTAACAAGTGTATCAAGTGGAATATTTTCTTCCATCTATTCGGGTGAATTGGCAAAATAAAGCAAACGAAAGCACGGATATGTAAAGCAGTTCACTTCAATCGGTGAGATTATAGCGCGTGCAATTTGCACATGCGGTACAGCTGGCTGGAAATGGATTTTCTGTTGCTCAATATAGTTTTCAATGCATCACTTTTGATGAGGGTTTGTGTAATGTAGTTTTAAAATATTATAAATTATTCTTGAGCGATACGGCCTTTTCGGACCGGTTCTTTTGAATATAAACAATACATTATTTTTAATACACGTAGTTTTGTACACGTTTTTAAGTAATATTAAGCTACACTGTAATGCTCTATTTATATTATATAAAAGTTGGTGCATAATACGACATACTGTTATACTGTTAACAGAAGAGCAGAAAAAAGTATAAAACATCAAGTTATAACTTCCTCGTTATAGTAATTTTGAAACAAAAAGTGTCTCAAAGAACACAATGTCTTGGATTTAAGACGGCTTGAGCAATTCGCTTGGTTCTTTCAAAGTTCTAAGGCCTCCTTATGGTGTTCTTTTTACTTATTTATTATTTTGGAGTTTTTTGTTATGTATTTCTATCACAACTTTGAAAGGAAACTGATCAAATACGATTTTTAACTTGGGCTAAAGCAAAACAACTTTGCTTGATGTATCAGATACATTCAAAATTAACGTACCATAATGGAGTTGCACAAAACCAGTAAGTAACATAATGCTTTTCCTAAAAAAGCAACACAATTTACCAAGTCTTGCTACACAATACGCGGCCGACAGCCTGCGTACGCAACTCGCACTCACCACCATCGCCGAATGCTTAAAAGCCCGTCGGCAAGGTAACGGCAAGATACATGATCCGTATGATAGCCCATCCCTAACACAAAAAACAACAACACCATCGAAAAAAAAAAACAAAAACTTACTCCTTTACGGTTCGTCTTTCGCTTACTACCTGTGCTACGCTATAGCACATTCTGCAACTTTTAGCTAATCTTAATTCACTTGAATCCATTAAAACATGCAGCACGGGAAAGATAATCTACTGCTATCCGTGTGCCACTTTTCGGACTGGGACTCCACTTCAGCTGTACGACCCTTTGGTCCAGCTGATTACTGCGAGCGTAGGAGCGCGGCCACTGGTCGTAATCGCCCAGCATTTACCGTGTGCTAACGGTAAACCACTCTACAGGTATCGCTCCCTCCCATCCTCCCCAATTTTGGGTGGCCTTTTCGCTAGACCAACACAAAAACAAGAAGTGGTCTGCCGTCTGAGGAAAGGGGGAGGTACAAACTTGAGCCAAATTTCGTCCGGGCTCGATGGTGGCTGACTTAATGGACGAGTAACCGTGAGACGGGTGCGAAGAGCAGCGGATGCTTGAGTGCAACGAGCACCCCTGGAGAGGAGTTAGCGTACACTCGATCGGTCGACTGTCAGCACCGAGCAGGCAGGGACCATTAGCCTTCGTCAGTGGCGATGGACAGCTCCGGACGGTTTGGTTGGTTGGTGTGGGGTGAGGGGTTTTAGCATATCCTGTACCCGAGAGCCAAACGTGTCGACCATACACACTATTGTAGCCGTTAGTGGAAGGGGAAAGGAGGCTAAGGGTTTCTTCTCCCATTGCCCCAAAAAAGCTAGAACCCACACGTGCCGAGGTAACTTGCTTGCTCTTGCAATTATGGAAAGGATCTCGTACCTTGTACCCGCCAGGTACAGAAACAAGCAAAAAGCCAAAGAGATCATTTCCCTTCTCCGAGCGTGCTCCTATTTTTACTGTCCACGTAAAGGCAAAGCAAATGTATTAGGAAAAAAGGAATTGTATCCACATTCGAAGGCAGAAAGACAACGGTAAGCGTGTCACTTGGGTGAGTGTTTGTGAGCATACTTAAAGGCTGAACGGGGGTGTTTTTTTTTTTGGTACATGTTGCGTCTATGTGTTGCGAGTGTGTGCTTGGCAGAAACAATGAATATTTAATTACCTCATCCAGTGCTCCGAAAGAGCAGAAATCCATGTGAAAGCTTCTCGAGAAGAGCTCTCGTGAATGCTGCGGGGCTTTTTTTTCTCTTCTGTTGCCACACTATTACTACGTGCAGGTACACTTTCATTTGGCGGAAGCAAAGAAAAAAAGATAAACCATACCGACGTCACACGACGATGATGGTTGGTATTGCGGAGCTCAGCGCATGGCATGGGTTACGCCCGTACAGCTTTGCTATCCTTACGGCGCTTTCAGAGTGGCTAACAGAACAGATTTCAAGAGTTAATTTTCCTAATGTACGGATAAAATTTGCAGTTCGTTGGTATCCATTTACATATGGCCGTGTGTGTGTGTGTGGACGAAACATGTGCACGGTTTGAAATTAGCAATCATTACGACCGCACCGCACGGGACGCTTTCAGTCGAGTGGTGATAATTGCAACGGAGTTGTACAATCTTTGCAGCACCATTTTGGAGCGATATCGCCCATTGCACCCGTTGCAGAAGGGGCTTTCGTGCAATGATTCGTGCAATGAATTGTTAAGCAATGACCTAGTTTAAACGTGAAATGAACTGAACACAGTAGCTCATGCACAGATTGTGCATGATGTGCTGTGTAGGTGGCTGCTTGATGGTGAAGTGTGTGCAATTTCTGTACACAAAATAGGTAACAAACTCGCGTTAATTATTTACCTTTACCTATTGTATACACTTTGAATATTACTATGAACTATTGTTACTAACTATTACTCTAGATTCATCAATGTCAGGATGAATATTGATACTAGTTTGCCCATTTTACTTTATTTTTATCTCCAGCTTATGGAACTGAATTTATGTGGTAAAAGTTGTGGCGCCTGTTTATACTCTTATTTTTATTTTCTTAATATTTTTGGGGACAACATACTGGATGAAATATTGTTCTTGTTTTCATGATTATAAAATGTTAGGATCTCTTACAGGGTTTCCCACGGTTTTTTTTAATCGTATCCCATAGATTTTTGGTTCGCTCCCATAATTTATTGGTATTTTCCAGTTGGATATCAATACAATTGGACCAAAAAACTCTGGAAAACGGCCAAAAAATCGTGGGAACGCACCAAAAAAATATGGAAACCCACCAACAATTGATGAGAACCAACCAATGAATCGTGGAAACCCCTGTAAGATCTCTTTCAGCCCTTAAAATCCCTGCATAAATGTGTAGAGCGTGTAATCTATAGTCAAAATAATTGCTTTATACGTTGCTTTTTCATGTTGAATATTTTGAGGCGTGAATTTGTTCGATACTCATCATAGTTGGTTGTTATCACACATTTTTTTGAAATGTTTCCTTTAATTAAACAAGTAAAAAACGGCACTGTATTGTTGAATACATTTTTAATCTTAGGTAGCCTTACCTTCCACTTCAACAGTTTTAAAAAAGAATTTGAATAAAACTTGTCCCAAGGGCACTGAGCAAACAACTCTGAGCCCGGGACAATGTGAACAAAACAATTGTGCTCTTTGTCCTTCTTGGAATGGCTGGGAGCGGAATCGGTTTGCCCTTTTTCGGTGTGTCGCGGTCTATGTGTCTGCCAAACAATATTTGCCTAACCGGTGGTTGGATGTTTGTTTGTGGTTTGCTGTATTTTCTTGGAACTTTTTCCCTCCATACACACAAACACATGCACACGTCTAGAGCGTTTACGTTCGCTAATATTCTTGCCGAACGTTCTCCTCACATTCAAAGCGGTTAAAATGTACCCTTCGACAATCGATTGAATAATACATGCGGCACTTATTTTCTTTTCCAAGCTCTTCCAACCCCTTTCCCACACGCTGCTATTGTGGAAGCTTTGCATTGTAAACGCGCGTTTGTGCGTGTGCTATAAATTAAGCCTCTTTTTGCCCACTCTCCCCTGGAACGATGTAAAACAACCACAGCAAGCTTCGCGCATGATGAGGTAGCAGTGGAAAGAATCAAATTGCTGTGAGTGTTGCGTATGTGTCTTCATGCTCTGCTAATGAAGGAAGTGAGTGTTGCTGCTCACTCTAAGTACGTGGAACATACTCTGGCAGGGCTTTTCTGGGTGAGGAGACAGAGAGCATGCGTCACCATCTAGCTAAAAGGCCCACATTTAAAACGATGGGTCTGGGGCATCTTTTGGCTGTGCATGTGTGCGTGTGTGTATTGCTGCGTGCGTATGTGTGGTGAGGTGGTTTGGGAGAAAAATATTGTAGCGATTAATTTTAGCCCATCGCTGGAAAACGGAACTAGACCGCTCGAACGTTTGGCGTGGGTGAAGGGAATCGTACTCGCCCCTGAACGCTCGGAACAGTAGCAGGGAAGGTATGATGAGCGTACCGTATTCTGCGTGATATAAATTCTTCAAACCAAAGTGCTGTTACCGCACGGCCCGGTATGGTGAAGATCCGATTGGGGGATTGGTGCGTGAGGAGGAAGGAAGAATTTTTATTTTTACAACACCATCATTACTTTCCACTTCATTGCCAATTTTTTACATCACCTCGGTGCCTTCCATTCTGTACCTTCCTTCCGGTTCGGCTTGGTTTCGTCCGGGGACTGATTACATTTATTATTTTTCGGGGCTTAGGGACCGCCCGGAAGCAACGGGAGAGCAACAGGAGACAGCCACCGGGCGCATGTACTATTCCTGTGTGTGAGAAGGCTTGATTTAATCTTATGAGCTGTGTCGTTGATTTGCCGTGCGTGTACGGGCGGGAAGGATGGGATTTGTTTCATTTTTGTTTCATACAGCAGGACCCCAGCAACAGGCGTGTGCTGTTCGAGCTTTCGCCGCTATTTATGGTGCACGTGGTACGCTCGCTATTTCACTCTAGCTTCGAGCAGAGTTGTGCATATGCTTGGGCCTGATGAAAGATGTTTCTGTTGTGTGTACTGTAAGTGAGCAAAAGTTTGGGTATGTTTATTTGCTGCTTTTTGCGATGAACGTGCACGGAGAGGGAACAGTGCGGATGAGCCGGACTGGTTAAATAATTTGCATCCATTTACATTGTGTGCCAGTTTTTCTTTCTGCTTTCTGCCAGTGGGATGCTGAAAGGTGGGTGATGAGAGGGATAGGCGGGTATCATTTTCATTTAATTATGAAATGAATTGACATAGAACCGTTGCGTGGATACCGTTGGCGAATGAAGTTTATGCTAGTCTCGATTGTAGCAAATTGAATTAATTATTTCGAATTATACAACTTTGGGAATACAAATTCAGTGAATATGACTCAATGAAATCGCCTAGTATAGTTGAGTTCTTTGTTCAATGCTTGTAAAGACACAAATTTTAAGAAGATAACTTGATTCTTCTTTGACTTACATTATAGTTTATGTACTAAATGAACGATATAAACTTTATTATGATAAAAACTCAAATATTAAATAATAAATGCGGTTTTTACGGAGTACCAGGCGTCTCCATATTGTACTATATTTTATCTATTTAAAAAAGCTCAATCAATGACTATTCAATAAAAAAAAAAACGTTATTACAGTGTGGAATGTCATTTGTCTGCACATAATTTATACATGTGCAAATCGACACATTCATGAGCCCGTTTACGACCGCTCCCATCAAATCGATTCATATTCAAATTAATCTTGCACAGGTGATCAAAGCATTCCACATCCACCACGTTAGAGGCGACCAATAAGAAAATCGAATATGTATATTAAACGAACCCTTGCCAATCCACTGGCTTGCCCACAGAAACTCACGCCGAGCTGTGTAAAGTGTCTCTGTAATACCATTGGCAGAAAACTTGTGGAAGTTGCTTTGCTTAGGCAAGTAAATAGGGCAAAAAGTCAAACGTGCTCGTAACAATGCTGCACACCGTGACAATGAAACAACGTAGTGCTGCAAGGTTGGCAAGTAATCCACCATCAAAGTGACAATGTGAGATACGCAATTTCCTACTTCATCCTACCCACTCACATTCGCCCAACAAACCCTGTGCAACACGACGAATAGCAAGCTGCTTTCGTTTCACTTCAAAGATCAAGCAACATCAGCAACGTTGAAACGAGCATTAATGCTGCCATGTTTTTCTCTTTACTCCGCCGTACATTTTCGTACCGCCCCTTGTAAGGTTGACAATGTTTTTGTAAGAAAGTGTTCGCGCATAGAGTGTTTCTTTTTTTGTTTTGTGTGTGTGTGTGTGTGTGTGTGTGTGTGTGTGTGTGTGTGTGTGTGTGTGTGTGTAACCGTTTTCCTTCTGCACGGTAAATTCATCAACCAACAGGTTTGCATTTCCCACGAAACAATGCAAAATGTATGAGGAGGACGCAGCGGGCGCCTTTGGGGCGGGCCCGGGCGGGTAAAGCGAGCATGGCGCGACCCGTTTGCTCGGTTCAGTGGCGAAGAAACACAGTCGCTTGCCATGCGCCAATACGCGCCCCGGTGCTATCGGGCACCGTGTCACCGCGGAAAGCCGTTCGACCCATTTAGTCGTTTTGTGTGGAAGTTTAGCATTTAATTAAAAATTAAAATTGCTACAGCGGGCGTCGCTCTCGGGCGTCGTTTTTCTCCTGAAGCGTCCTTGGAGTGAAGTCAATCAAGCTCGAGCGCGATAGCAAGCTCTGTGTACTATGAGGGGGTGAATTGGGTGGGAAGGTCCGTCGACATGGTGCATAATACCTAAGCAGGACGCTCTTTTTGCCGTAGAAGATACAGGGCAAGAAATAGGAGTAATAAAAAAAAAGCTATATTCGAGATCGAGCAAACGGAACGATGTGTAAGTTCACGTTAGTAAGCTGACTGTGGAAGAGATCGGTGTCAAAAAAGGGGATTTTTTCCACCACTCGAGCAGTGTTAATAGGGTCGAACATCGAACCGATGTTGCAATATTTCAAAATTGAAATTCTCTCTTAATTAATGCCCAAACACACATATGAACACTGGTTCAGTGGCATCGAGCTACAGGCTACATTTTGCATCACCACTATGTACGGTACAAACTGTGTTCAACTCGCTCAACAGCTTCACAGAGTCACCGTGGCAGCTCGTCAACATTCGCTATAATGTTTCAATCCTGTTGGTATCGTCATATACGCCAGCGGGTGCGGGGCTTACCATTATGAATTCATGAGTGACGTCAAGGCGACACTCGTGCAAACAGGAGTGACGTTTACCGTCGCTTGTCCGTGGGTCGTGTATATTTATATTTTTCGTTCGTTCCTTCGAAAGACAACAAAATGCTTTCATTTTCGCAGTGACGTGTAAGCGTGTGAAGCAAATGAGTTTCCTGGCAAGAGAAGGTAGCAGCATAACGAAAAACTGGCTGCCCTAAGAGCATAAAGAGCTGCACGGTTCTGGCTGCAGCGCGGGCCCAAATATGGTCTAGGAAAAGCCAGTGTATGCAAAGCTTACACAAAAAGCTCGGAGCGCAGTGTGCACTTTTTTGTTGTTGTTGTTTTTATGCTTTAGATCCTGACATCGACCTTTCTCAGTTTGTTCCGCACGATCACGAGAGAATGACAATATGTTGGGAACGTTTTTGTGGCTGGTAGGAACTGGGAAGAGGCGCTTTTTGTAGAATTTCTTTTTTTATGGAAAAGTAGTTATCCCGTGGATCTCACCAAAATGAAGCATATTGCTGTGCGCATCTAATTGATTTTTTCTTCCTTAGCAAGAGTGTTGAGTTTGCCAAACGATCACCCGTGAAGTGGAATGTTTGGTGGTACGTGTGTAACAATTTGCGGTATTTGAACAGATGATGGCAAATTTACTCAAACTAAAGCAGCGCTTGGCGTAGAGGAAGGCAAGATGCTAGCTCCAAAACTATTGCACAAATTATAGCCTTTATTTGAACGATGCTAGTAACAGCTATAATAAATTGCTTGTGAATAAAAATGTATATTTTTTTAATACAAGAGGAACGATCCAAAAAGGCCGTATTGCTTAAAATAATGTAAATGTCTAAACAATTTTAAACAACTGTGAATCTAAGTACGCAGCCTTTTCCTAAATTGTTTGATTTAGCCAAATGAACATTAGTCTAGGTTTAAAGTCAAATTATACCGTAACGGTGATACCGTGATGCATTGAAACTCTGTACTAAACATGAAAGCACATCAGTGCAATCAAAGGTAAATCAAAATCCATTCAAATCAACTACAATGGATTCTGCAGCAATACTCTTTCCTCGTTTCCATTTGTGTCAAATTCAACAGCTTCTGCTCTCAGCAATTATGAATTTTGTTTTCACAAATGAGAGCTTACCCGTGCATTGTTGCTAGACAATACCGGCATTGTTTCTTTATTAAGCCACTTGATGGAGCAAGATTGAAATGTATAACCAACAAACTATTGTCCATCCGATTGTACACTCCATTTTATCAACCCAATCTGCGTTGAGGTTGCCTAATTTTAATCCGATTAAAAGCAACGCATCGTAAAGGATACCATCAACGATCGTAAGTCCATTTGCAACGGCTGCAATGCCATTCACTGCGCGTTACGGGTCAGCTTCCGCTTGTACCGCATTCTTTGCCCCCTTGTCGGCGGGTAGTATTGCAAATTCCTGCGTTTTGTACACAATTATTACCCTTCTTACCTCTGGCCTGCATCCGGAATGTTGCCGTGCAGATGTAATCTGAAATTAACCAAACGCCCAGCACCAAAGTGCTTGCAGTGCTGCACTGGCAGGTCCCGTGGGCGTACCGTTCACCTCCCACCATTTGCATACATCCCTGCTGAACGATTTGTAATCCAGATTAGCTTTCGACCAGCTCACCAGCTAGAATTCGCAGGACGCAATTAAACAACTTTCCCACCACCGAGCGCCAATCGATTGGTGCTTCGGGAACCACCCGAAGGACATTTCATTATCACTTCAACGCACCACGACCTCGGGTCCAGGGCAAGATGAAGCATCAAGCTAATAATTAATAGCAAAACTGTTTGCTGATGCTCTCCAGCTACCACGAATTCCCCTTTTGTTGGTCGGTCTGGTTTATGGTCGGAAGGGCACCAGAACCGGAATACCCTTGAGCGTGCGTTTCTTTATCACAACCCGAGCGGTAAACCATCGGACAAAGAAGTGAAGTGTGCTCCGTTCTGCTTCCACAAATCAATGCTCGCCCCGGGTCCGTTTTCCATAAGCCTTGGTCTGGTCTGGTTGCGGCTTGGTTCGATGAATTGAAGCCTAACAACCACTTGGGCGTGTTTCTATTGGGCGTGTGCCGCACCCCGGGAAGACGCACCATCTTTATTAATAGTCCATCTCATCATACCTGTTGATTGGATCTCCGTTTGCTCTCCCGGGAAAGTGCTCCAATCGGTAGGTCCCTCGGATAAGGTCCCTTTAGCATCCTGCTCAGTGCTAAAGAAAATTGAAATCAGATCGACAGCAGATGAAATAATTAATTAGAAGTGCATTGCACGTCTACTCTCGCACGCTTTTCCCGACCACGTGCGTTGGAGTTGTGGTTTTCACTGAATGCTTTCTCCCGGTGCAAACTTCTGCAACGATGTGGATGGGTACACAGCTGCTTTAGTGAAAGCTGCCAGCTCGAATTCATCATCCGGTTGCATTCGGTCAGCTAGATAAAGCAATTTCCGACCCAATGCTACACGTATTGCGTTGTAAACTTACTCACACACCATCGTCCTTTGCCAATGGGTTCGAAATTTTTACCCCAAGTGTGCCAATCATACCCCAAAGCCTCCCCGGTACCGGGCCAGCATAGAGAATTTCTCGAGCCCATAGCACGGCGAAACAAAACAACAATCCATCTTGATTTCGTTGTTCGTGCTTGGGCTAGCAATCGATTGGAATCCTCCGGCCCATGATCGGTACGCTCATGGGTTCCAATCGCGGCGAACGGAACGGAGGGCACAGCAGAACCACTGCCGACTCCCCGCGCGAAAGGTAAAACAACATTCCTTTCGTGCCCAAAATCGGGCTTACGGGGCCGGCCTGAAACACGCAAAGCGAAGGAATGCGTCGAAAGAATGCTTTCTCCCGGTACGGTGCAGCTGAAGGCATTTTCTCTCTGGTAGCAAGAAAATTCCTCCATTACTGCTTACGCATGTCTCGATCACTGCCCCAGGGGTAGCAAGCTCCCTTTCCCATTCCCATCTGGTGGAAGATATTTTTGGGCCCACTTTCGGACGCTCCAGGGAGCTTTTGGCAAGCCATCCTTCCGATTCTGAGAACTGTTCATCATTATTCAATCAGTGTTGTTGCACGGTTGCGGCGAACGGTTGCGCTCGAACCGTTGAGGGAGGATGCTTTTTTATGTTGTTGCTTCTTTTTTACCCCTCCAGGTAGCAGATGGATAATTGAAAGAATGATTGATGATTTGTGCTCGGTGGTTAGGGAGAAAACAATAAAGTATCAAACCTTCCAGTGGGCGGTGGGCAGCACAGCGCATTTAACAGACAAATTACGTCGAATGATACTTTCGGCAGAACATTTGTGGTTTTTTGGCAACTGTGGACGAAAATCATTCACTGTTTCGAAATTAATATGATTTTAATGTAGCTTGGTAGTTAATGAAATGAAATAATTGATACTTGTAGTGTAGTATTTTCTATGGCCAAGTTCTACAACTGAATTAAAGTTCGATCAGCTTCTTGAACACTATTTAGCTTCCGATAAATTATGATCATACTAAAATATCCCAAACAGATGATATGAAACAGTAAGTCGAAACATTTAACAGACTTTTCGTATTTTTCCTGTATGGTACAACTTTGAAACATCCATCCCACTATTCCTTTTTGTTAGGAAATCGAAAACACTATAAAAAAAATCCTAATTGATTATTAGGAATATTCCATCTAAATTAGACGGCAAATAATGCCCTTTTTATACTGTCTTGTAGACGAGCAGGGTTTTAAATCTACGGCCATTTGCATCTAAAATTGTCGTCTTCTAAAAAACTGATAAAAACACATGATTACAGAGAAGCATGGAACTTGCCAATAACTAACAGGATAACTAATTGTTTGACCTACATTTCCCACAGTAGTATTTCCAACATTTACTGTTACACCTTCAGACATGCAATATCTCAAGAACGTATCGAGTATATATGATAACAATAAAAAGGGATGTGATAATGAAATCAATATTAAAAACTATCAATTTTAAATGTTTTTAAATTTTAAATAATTCAACGCTCCCATCAACAAATGATTGAAGTTAATGGCAATTGCATATTGACAGCAAAAAATAATACTACTCACCTGAACAATCTTGTAAGCTTATACTACAAAATCTATTACGAAACACCGAATGCAATGGCTTTTATCGATCTCAGCACCACACTAATCATGGGTTACAATTATTTTTGTGCAAGCGTCTGCGTGAACTTGTCTTCAATAATACTAACTACCCTTACACATTGATTTAACAGACGTGTGACACCCACCTGGCCCTTTGATTACCCTTCAGTACCGTGCTTAACAATCGGTTCGTCTGCCATCACTGTGTAGATAGATGCTGAAAGGGTTTATACTATTCCCGCAATAGGCTCACATCCATGGTTGGCTAGTCGGGTGCAGCCACCCGACAAAACCTTCATCCCATTCATCTTCCTCAACCAAATGTGTCATGGAACGTATTACCCATGCAAAAAAAAAAAAACAAAGTATTGCACCCAGATGAAAAGATGAATGTTACACATGCTAAAAATAGATTATTGACAATTTCCGTTCCCAAACGGATGGAGCGGGACTTTGCCGTGTGCCCAGACAGGCAGCATATTGCATTGCATTACAGTAACTGGATTAATGGGTGCGGTGCTTCATGGTCCGATGCCGAAGCTAACTGGATGGAAACTGATCAGTGCGCAGAAATCGAGCGATATGAATGAGTTCCTAAGTGCAGCCCAGCTAGGGACAGTACGGGAAATGGCGAAGAGCTTTCCCGCTTGGCACTGGACAACAGAATGCCTCCACAACAACATAAAAACCCTGTGAATTGTGAACGCTCAGGTGTTCCATTGTGATGTATCTTGCCGTGGGATTCCTTCTGCCATACAATCCATCTCTAGTCACAGCCACACTGTAGAGTCATGTGAATATGGGTGAACACTCTCGACGGGGCTGCATGGGTGAGTGGCCTCGATACCGAACGATTGGATGGATGGAGCGGCGTGATAGCAAGTACAGCACCGGGTGACATTTTTAATTGGCCTCATGTTGCCTTATTCCAGCAGGCTTTCAATGGGTGCTTTATGTTAGAACGAACTGAAAAATCAATGAAAGAGGTAGGCCAGAATTGTATCTTGCTGGGTTGTGTCTTTATTGCATTGGAGATGTACTTTATTTGCAGTACATTCCAGTTCTCTGAAGCAGATAATTAAACCAGAAGGAGAATGGTTGCATTGCAAAGAGTCAAAGAGTTGTGAGTTTCCAATTTGGAAATGAGTCTTTTGTGGATGCGTTCTCAGTCAAATTGTTTGCTGATTTGCAATTGAGTTCCTTCGTAAAATTAGCAGCAATTTGAGTGAGCATTTGAATTGCATTGTTTTGGTCTATTCGTAAAAAAAAACAAATCTTGTCAATTTCCAACGTATGCTCTCCATTCTATAAACTAAATATTGAAGTTCATTTCATCAAATGAAAACCCCCCACCTGCTGCTTTATCATCATTATTTAATTACTCCCTCAAATATGATGACGCTGAAACGCTAAAAGCATCACTTTGTAATCCGTAAAAATATCGTGCTGGTCATTTGCTGGTGAAACTTTTCACACCACACCTTCAGCTGCCCAGCGCCATGGTTGGTGGTGGAATCACTCATAAGCCGATGATTAAATCACAGCGTGACGATAGCAGGAAGTGAAATAACACAAAGAGAAAGCCAAACTACAAACAAAACCGAGGGGTGAGGGAGAACAAAAACAAAAAAAAAGAAACGCCAAGGCTTATCGCCCGCACCCAACCTGTCCGACCGACCGGCGCGGTGACACAAACGAACCGGAAAATCAGGTCGCCTGACGTCCCGCCGTGAGCGGAATAAATGAGAATGCTTCTCGGCTTCGAAGAATTTTTCATCCACCCATCAGTAGTTGCCTTTGCGGATGCTTGATCACATTGTTCTCGGTTCATTGTAGGGATTTATGGTGAGTTCATAAAACGCTCGCGCTAGCTGCAGTGAAGCGGGCGACATTGGTTGGTGCGGTACGATGGTACAGGGTGGACAGTGCAGTAGGCGGGTTTTTCAGTTCCGGCTAAAAAAAAAGGTTTGTAAGCGGTCCCGTGATCTGATGGATGGACGGAACGGTTCGTAAGATGCGTGGGGCTCGTACCGATTACACTGTTAGCTGTTGGTGGTTTAGCTACTGATTGTTCCTTCTATAAAGAACACTGTTGTTAACCATACGGTGCAAGGAAGGCTCATACTAAAAATGCGAAAGGCTAAGAATGCCAATTAACTGCGTGATGCAAATGTCTTTTTTGTGAATGTCTGTGGCTTACTACGAACCACTACGTGAGTTCTAAAAGCTTTTTTGTACCCATATTTCTCTTCATACATTCATACATAGCGGAATTTGGGGCAAGTGTGCCACCTTAAGCATTTCAAGTTATAACTCACTAAAACGTGTTTTTTAAAAGCCGATTTAAATCTCATAACAATTTAACATCTATTTCCTCACTTATAAATGAGTTTCGCTTGAAAAAAGTGCAAACAAAACAGTTTTTGAAGCGTTTGAAAATGGATCCAAAAAGACGTTTTTTTTGGGCTATGGGGCAAGAGTATGGGGCAAGACGGCCACCTGGTTAAAATAACCGTATTTCTTAGATAATTGGAAATATTAACGTTTGTGGCACTAGTGTATGTATTCCTACATGTATTTAGTCACCAATGAACCCTTTTTGACCACCAACTGTACCACAATATGGTTTGTTACTGTTCTGTTTTTCTGGCGTGGAATCCGCTCACAATAGCGCACCATTCCGCAGCACGCTACAACAATGTTTACATTTTTGACAGCTCGCGCCTATGAAAGATGGTGGCACACTTGCCCCAAACAGAGATGGCACACTTGCCCCAAAAGTTGTAACTTTTTTGAAATCGAATTTTTCAGTGACAAAAAGAAAGTTTTTTCAACTAACCCCACAAAAAATTTCACGTTTTCTCAGCTATACGGTGGTGTAAATATTTTCTCGGTTGTTTGTTCGCATGATTATTGAGAGCTTATTTGGTTGGATTAAAAATTATAATATTCTGCTCAATTTTAAAACTCAACATAAATCAGTTCAAAACAATGGGAAATATCGATTGGTTTATATGAAATTCGGCTCAGTATACCTAGTCATTGGAAAGCAACCAACTGTATACACAATTGATCATTAAACTAAAGTTTTAAAGGAAAAATGTTTGGTGGCACTCTTGCCCCGTATGGCACATTTGCCCCAAATTCCGCTAAATTCAACAAATAAACCTTATGTACTAATAAACTATGTTGAATAAAGAATTATAAAGCGTTATGAGATAGAAAAGCTCTTATACCTACAGAAAATGCTAAAACTATTCAAATGCTTACATGTTTTGTGTGCGTGGTTGTTGTGCTCCTGAAAGCTGCTATTTGCTATTGTTTTTTTGGCAATCACAGCACATGACAAGCATTTAATTGCTTCAGTTGTTAATTTTCATACTTCATTGCACGGGGGTTGCGCGTGTGTGAAGGGGTACAATGCGATCAAAGGTAGGGTTGTGTGCGTGTATTGCTAGTAGCAACCGACTGCTGCCACTGACATTCTGGAATGTAAATTTAACGGTAATAATAATTCGTTTCATTCCAACCGCTTCGGTGAACCTTCGTGATTGGCCGTACCGCTTTCCGGGAATGATCGGTATTGCAAATGATTTTTAAAACGTATCGATAGAATTACCTGTGCGATACTGCATTTTTCAGTACCCGGGTGGTGGAAGGGCGTTGAAGGGAAAGGGAGGGGGGGGGTATTTTTCTGTTTAATTGAGAATTTCAATTTGTTTTTTTCTTCATTGAATTTTACATCGGTTACATGATCCGGGGGTTTCCATAGCACGGATGCACGGTAGTCAGCTTTCACGCCAGATACCTACCCCCTCCCTCCCCTCCCATCCCTACCACACATTCACCAGCCACAAAGCCACCATGTACTACGCTGCAGGTATATTAGCAAATATTTAATTAACATACTTTATCGATTCACATTGTGCGCTTCCGATCGATGCGGGTGGTAGATTTTGTGTTGGGGGCTGGTTTGCAGACTTTTTTTTTTACTTACTGAACTTACATGGGAGAGGAATTTATGTGCAAAAACTATTACTTTAGCTTGGGGTTATTAGCAAGTTTTTTTTTACAAACTTTGTTTAATATTCGCTTCTGATAAAAGATCCTTCATTGCGTTACATACATCATACACGGGCATAGATCTACATTAAACAACACTTCAACCTACATCACTGTTTCTTCAAATACTGTGATATGTAAAAAAATCACACTCATCACTAGGGAAAACCTCCCCTTCCCCTTACGCTACCCTTTACCATTTCAATTACACTGTTTTTTTTTCCTTTTTCAATTATTATATCTCATACATAGCGCATCAAAGCAAATCAATCATCAATCGACACATTTCTCTGTACTTTCAGCTATGAGATTGGCAGTAGTCGGTGGTGGTAAAAAAGAATAGAAAGGAAGTGAGGAGCAAAAAAAAAAATCAATCTGATTGGTATCGTTTCGGATAAAGTTTCGGCTGAACCTACACCACACACCACAAACCCACAAATCGGCTTTACCCAAAACAAGAAAGTGCATCGCAATACGGATCACACAAATAAACTCACTCCAGCATCGGCGTATTCAAGAGCTGCTAGCTCAATGCAAATTCGGTAACTTGTCGTTCAAACAACACCCTGCCAGCATCCTCCCCTGTGTACCCGGCTCACAGTGTTTTCACTGTTTCTTTGCTGACTAGCACAAGCGTTGAATCATAAACTATCAACGTTTTTGATCGTTCACGTAGCCCCTGGTACCGATTCCTATTTCCTCCGTGGTAATTACGCACAAGAACGTAACAACAAACAAATAACAAAAAAATAAACATTATTTACGGGCTGACGAATCACTCCGAGAGAACGTTCGCAACGCAAGGCATAGCGTCCCCGTAGGCTAAATTCCTAGAGCAGCGCCCTTTAATTCGATCGACAGTACCAAGATTGCACTGAACAGCCACACCAGTACCACCATCCACCACGATCTCCACGGCTCCGACCTAATCTGAACCAGCCCTGAACCAACCACCACACAAAAAGCCCCCCACAGCTTTCTCAATCCTCCAGTATAGGCCGTAGATATGAGCCATGGCAAAACTGCGCCATTACAGGTGTTATTTTCGTTTCTACCCGCTCGATTTGTTTAGCAAATTTTACTGTTCCCATTTATGCATTTTCGTTGCCCGGTTTAAACACCACCACACACTGCAAACCGCACGGTCGTGTTTACACGTTCACGTACTTGTTCTACTGCTGTGATGCGCCCGTTTCTCCTATCTCTATAGCTTCTGCGTTACATTACTCTCGCGCTTTCCTTCTCTTTTCTTGCTCTATTCTTATTTTTTCAGTGCAGAATAGCTTCTAACTTACGTTTAAGAACATTTGCCATTTTTTCATGCTTCGGGTTGTCGTTTTGCGACCTTTTCTTTCACAACCTGCTCGTCGTGGGTACTCGCTCTCTCTGTCTACACTCTTCGTTTGCTCTGCTGCTTGAACTATCCACATGCTTTTCTTGCTCGGAATGCGTTTTGTGCTTGTGTTTTGTATTTGTTTGTTTGTATGGAAATAATAAGGCATAATGATTTTACAAGTTTACAAAAATGTTGGTTTGTCATATTTTTTATTTCTTACTAATTACGTTGCTCCGTTAAGTTTGACCTACCATTCCTATAATATTAATTTTATGTCATCCTTATGTTGATTTTATATGCATATTTTTTCATCATATTCACGCACCTAGACGTGGTTCGATTCGACGCTTTCTGCTGTTATGATGATTTCAATGCTTTTCACCATTCATTACCTTTAAAATGAATAATTGTCCATCTTCCACTATTAATTTTTTTTCAATATTTAAAGATTTACACCGATCAATCAATATTGTAACTGAAATTTTTATGATTTAAAAAAATCTTACAAAATGTTACTTGTAAAAACCTAGACGCTGCCACATCTGAAGCTCACTACGGAAGATATACAATTATGTCATCTGTCATTTATTTATATTTTTGAAATGCTTAATTTAGCTCCTTCTTTTCTGCTATACGCTGTTAAGTGAGATGTCCGTTTTGTCATTTGTACCAGTTGGAATGCATTGCCGAAGGCATAAAGCTAAACTGCGCCAACGTATGAAAAAAAAACACACACACACACATCACACCTGCACTTTGCAAGTTTGACAAGTTCAGTTCGAAACACAAATAGCGCATGCCTGTGTTTGACACACCTTAGATGAGTTGCTGCAAATTCGTTCACACTTTTGCATACCTTTAAGCAGAGCCCGGCCTAACAGAGCGTGTGAAAAAATAATCCATTTCTTTATGTTTCTCTGGTTTTATCGCCCATTCTTTCAACCCGTTTCTGCGGCGGCGCCTTGCATCAGGACCATGACGGCGATCTGCTTTGTCTGCAACCTGCCTATCATGTCTCACCAGGTGGGACTGGTATGGCAGGGTGGAAACGGTTGGGACGATCTGGTCCGCGAGCAGGTAAGTGGGCGCCGAAGCTTAACCCACGTGACGTCATGTGACTGTGACTGACTGTTTTCGATCCCTTTTCGCCTGCAGGTCGAAGAGTCCACCATTCGCCAGCGCCTCGGAGGACGTCGCGATTCGGCGGCACAGATATCCGGCGCTTCACCTCCTAGTACCTCACCACCGCCAGGTAAGTGATTCGCAATGGACGATTCTTTACAACAAAAAAACAGCAGCATTGTTTAATGTTTCACCACTTCCCGCCACAGGTGCTCAGCGGCGTCGCCGGAGCTCACTCGCGCAGCTAACCGACATCCTGCGCGAATGGAGCGGCGGTGGCTCGAAACGCCAGAAAGCCCCGCTGAACCGTCGCGAGACGCTCGCCGATCTCGCGCGCAGCCTGCCCTGGAACAAGGCGACGACGGGCGAATCGTACAACAGTCAGAACAATTCGGGCCACGCTCCGCCGCTGCGCAAGCGCCGCGAGTCGAGCGCGGACTCGGGCGTGAAGAGCTGGTCCTACCGGCGGGACTCGCACGTGTCCGACTTCCGCAAGGAGCGAGAGTGGGAGCGCGAGCGCGAGAAGGAGCGCGAGCGCGAACGAGAGCGCGAACGGGAACGGGAGCGCGAACGAGATCGTGACGATTACATCTACTCGACGGACAACTATCGAAATGTAAGTACGAGTGGCATCCATTTGCATTCTAACAGCTAATACGCTAACACGCTTGTCGGTCGATTCTTGCAGGGTTCGCGACGCAACTCGAACGACTCTAGCCGCGATCGATCGTCCCGCCGCGACAGTACGATCGGAGGAACGGCCACTCCACCCCCACCGCCACCGAAAGTGGTTGGAACGCAGCGGAAGCGCAAAGATTCGCTCGTGGTCGCGGAAATGCCCAACTTCCGGCAGGAGCAGCGACCTTCCACCAGCTCGACTGCGTCCGATTCGGGCCCACTGTTTGTGGCAGTCGCACACGTGGACAGTGCCTGCCAGGCGCTGCCACCGCCCACCATCATCACCAGCTCGGTCACACCGCCCGCCACCAGCCCGACCGCGCAGAAGGGACGCCGCGATTCGACCACACAGTGTGGGACGAAAATGACGCGCCGGGACTCGCGCGTCAGTCCCGAGCGGGCCCAACGGCTCTCTAAGTTGCAGCGGCAGGTGAGTGCGAAAATGCAGATTCGGACGTTCCGTGTCGAATCAACGATGAGGAAACTTTGTTTCGCTTTGCAGGCAACCGCTTACGACGAGTCGTGCTTGCCGCCGGGAGGCTGGAGTCGCCGAAGCTCACAGCCAGCGCTCAGCCCGGACGGTGAAGGGCCGGAACGGCAGGCCCGGAGGGACAGTCTTAGTCCGGACAGTGCTTCTAGGTGAGTCAAGTGCTCGGTATAAGCTTTATTATGGAAATTACATTATATTTTTCATTTTTAAAGATAAAGGCGTGAACATGAACTATCTAAAAGTTGATGGGAAAAATTCTCTTTTAATCTATTCATTAATGATAATTGCAAGCTTATACATGCAGTTGGAATTTATTCAAAATTAGTTGCAATAATTGTCAACCAATATTATATCATTCGTTAGTGCAACAGTAAACACGATAATATTCCTTCTTCACATCGATGCTTTTCGCTGATTATTAACGAATGTACTATTAAACTGATTTCTCTCCCCACCGACAGAGGGCGCCGTGATTCGCGCTCCCATCTGTCGCCGGACCGGAGCCACGAGCGGGAGGGAAGCCCACGACGCAGCCGCCGCCTTCGCCGACAATCATCCTCAGCCGCCCGGCAGCCCCGCTCGCCCGATTCCTCCAGCTGCTGCTCCTCAAGGTAAGAGCTTTCATCAGCCGCCCTCCATTTGCAAAAAGCTTTCCGTTTGCTGAAGCTTTCGATGCTTGCTTCTTGCGATGTCGCCCACAGGGATGCAAGTCCTTGCGCCCGTCCGCCCCCACCGACCGAAAGCACAGCCCGGCCCTCCATCCGTCGGCAGTCGACGACCGAGGAGATCCTGATTGCGCGTGGCTTTCGCCGCCAAAGCACGACCGAGGAGATGATACGCTGCCGCAACTTTCGCCGCCAAAGCTCGCAAAGCGATGACACCAGCCGGTAAGTACGCAGCCACAAGGCGAAAGCTTGCTCCGTGGCTTTCTCGCTCTCTGTCTCTCTCTCTCTCTCTCTCTCTTACTCTCTCTCTCTCTTACTACACACACACTCTGTTCTCACTCTCGTCGGGTTGCTTTCGTTTTCGGTGTACCACACACAGCTACCGTGGCAGGCGTGATTCGAGCGCGCAGATAATCGACGGCACCATCGGCACGATGACGGTGGAAACCACGAGTACGTTTTTCGATTCTAGTACACAAACAGGTATGATTAGTGTGTGTATGTGTGTGTTCGTGCGTGACCGTCTGTTCGTGTGCGTGTCTGTGTGAGTGAGTGGCCAGCTAGGCTTTCTAAATAGCGAAACCATTCCTCAGCTTACCTGAGTCCATAAATGAATCATCCATCCACAGTTTGCTGTTTTGTGCTGATTGAGTTTGTGTGAGTGCGTGTGAAGCTATCCAGCCAGCTGGGTATCAGCTACGCGTGTCGCAAGCGTTCTGGAAGTAGAGAGAGGTCGTTGGGTTGTTTACATTCGGGTACTGGTATGGGCTGTGCAGTTATTCACCGTTAAAGTAAGGGGGCGAAAGGGACAGATCCCCGCGTGCCGTCGGTGTCATTACCTTCCCGCCGAGCGGTTACTTTGCGTTATCCTGCCCACACTGGTCTCTGCCTTTCTCACTCCCCCACCTCCCACTTCCCCCTTACGTCACGATTAGAATATTCAAAATGTATCCCCACCGGTACCGGGGCAAGCCAAACGGAAGCGCAAGCTTGGGACTGCATAATGAATGAAACTGCCGCTTGGTGGAGACTTTTTGTCTGCGTCATTCATCTGTCATGTCACGGCTGGCGGACGGGCGGACCCGGCCGGAGGATGGATCCTTTTTCCTACTCATCCATCCTCCGGCCGCATACACCCTGCTCCCCTTCTTCCCTGCACTCGCTAATCTTGCCGCACTCGACGGCACTCTGCCTCGGCGGACCGGGTAGATTACAAAACTACTGACAAAACATTTGCCAACCTTTCCGCCCTGGCCTGGCCGTCCATTTTATCGTTCCATTATAAATGAATCGTTCCGAAAAGATGATTTATTTCATCGACGGAGGTGTGGCAGGGCAAGGTGGTTCGCGCTCCGGAAGCGGACGGTGACATGTGGCGGAAATGAACGTCCCGGTGTGAAATTGGGAGGCAAACGCTGCAGATGATTGTAAATAATTATTGTCCATCGCGTTCCCTTCGCGACACGCCTGGCAGTCGTCGCAGTTGGGCGATCCAGGGCGATGATTGGCCATAATGGATATGAAAATGAAGCGTTTACACTTTGGTTTGCTGTTGAATCTCGCAATGAAAAGCGAGATTTAATTGGGAAGGCCGACAGCAGGTGGCTGAATGATAGTAACTAGGTTTCTTGCGCAATTTATTTCATTGACAACCTTACGAGGCTTAAATATTATGAATTTCAAAATTAACTAGCAATACTTACCCATATTTATATAATTAATATCGTTTTACAAAACTTTTTAAACGCAACACAATCCATACGGGAGGAAAACTCTAGAAAAGAACTGTCTTTATTTATTTTGTTAATTGTTAGAACGTTTATCTTTATATTTTATTTTAATATTTAGACTTTTTCAACGTAAAACCTGAATGGAACCTAAATCTGGGAAATGACTCGATTATGGTAGAACAAAAACCATTCGTTACGATCGATACTGCTTGGTTTTAAAGCAAACGAAATTAATTAAATTCTACACTTCACTGGAAACAGCTGCATTTCAAAGAAAATGTGCTTCCCCCCCAAATCGGGTTTAAGCAAAAGGTTGACTTACTTTCAAAGAGAAGTTTCCCCTTTTTGGAGAGCGAACTCTACATGCCTGAAAGTGAAAATCTTTAAATAGCAGCAACAACAGCTAGAAGAAAGAAAAAAAGACATAAGAAATCCGCCGCCACGTTCCGCGAAACACAAACCGGAGAAAATGGGAAAACCAACAACTGAATGAAAACATTGTTCCACTTCCTGCAACGCAACGTGCCGCCGTTTTGGCTTTTCTCCTTTCACTGCAATCGTTGCGTAAAAACGGGGTTCCCTGAATTTGACAAGCCGTACGATAAGGACCGGGTACGCATACTGGGTGGGCAATGTGAAATAAATTATGTTTCTGCTTGCCAAGGGCTTAAGCCATTAGAAGCATCTTTCTGTTCGCCGCTCAACTGACCGACGGAATGGTGCGGGACGGTTTGGCTGAACGAGTTTAACTTCAAAGACGGACTTGCGCTATGCTCTCCAGCCACCAGAGCACAGTGAACCAATTAGCTTTCGCTTTACTGTTTGCCCGGGTTGCCTAAGCACCGAGGGTGACAATTTTCCTTAAGCACCAACCGTGCTCAGTGGGTACGGGCAGGGGACGCAGGGGGGGGGGGGGACAGAATTGTTTGCTCCGGTAGCTTCTTTTGCTCCGCTGCACGCTTACGCACGTCCGACGCACCGCCATGTCGCACCAAAAACCCCGGAAGAAACGGACAAGATTCTGTGTGTGTGCCCGAGACAGCGAGACACCGGTGCTGGGTGGGCTGGAACATCCTGCGCTCGTCACGGTGCCACACGGTGCTATCTGATGCAGCTAATTAAATTTTACGAATGACCTACCAGCCCGGCCAACTCGGGCAGGAGCTTGTGAAAGCCGTGCCGGAGACAGGTGGATGGTGATGATGGCCTGAAACGCCGGGCCGATCTTGAGCCTGACCGTCTAGCCGGGATGGTAAGCAGCAGATGGGGTGCTCTGTCACTCAGTGTTGCGGGCTTGTCTGAAGCTTTGCAGGAAACTGGTGGTCCTAAGCCCTTGCCTCACTGATCAGGAGAATGCATGGACACGAAGTGTATCACGCGGTTCAACTGTTCCGGCAGTATTGGTCAAGCGAAAGAAGCACCCCAGACAGTGTTAAACGTTGCTAATGACAGTTCAAGATGTGCACTGGGTTTGCTGAACATTGTACAAAAAACATTCAAAAACTTACATGAATTATACATGTAGAATTGTATGTAGAGTTGAAAGTTAGTATTGCCTGATGCAATCGGAATGAATCTATAAAGAAGAGAATTTTGGCTGAGCGGTCAGTCGTTGATCAGAACTCAATAAAGCAACACCGTCAGAACAGAAAAAAGTCTGTGTCAACGTTCTCCCTCATTCGGTCCACCTCCTCCACCCCTCGGTCGGTTTTCGGTCGTCGTGATACGGTTGTGTCAAGCATTTGTTCTCTAGTGTTGAAGTATTGGTCGCCTTCCTTCCATCCATTCCGCTCTCGTCTTCTCTCTTTCTTACATACATTGGATTAATATTGTACTATTTTATGCGCATTTCATGTTTTTGAGATGCTTTCGTTTCCTTCACTACCAAAAGCTTCCAATAAACGATTTAGGTCAGGCAAGCCATGATTGTATTCCAAGAAACAAAGCCAACAATCTTTCTCGTTCTGCCCAACAGACTTTCCAGCCTGAATGGTATCGAGAAAGAGTGGTAATGTTGATCCTCTTTGCGACAAAACGTGCTGAAATGATGCGTCAGACAAGAGCATGTAAATAGTTGAACAAGAAACATCTCGTACAATTGCTACAGCAAACCAACAAACCGTCAATGACGCGTTTTCCTTTAAAATAGAGTAAATGCTATTCTTGGAACACTGTTTTCGCCGTTTAATTTTAAATATCTTCATTAAAAACCATCGCCATCCTTGCTGATTTGCATCGACATGTCTGATTTCCAGCTAAAACTCGAATCATCATCGTTTGCACACTCGCGCCGTTCAATGCTGGCGGCAGAATCGAAACCCACCAACGGGAAGGTGTTTTGTTAAATTTAAAGCCTCAGCAGCTTATCGCCACGGTGATGAGGCCGTCGCGGGGACCAAATCGATCCTGTTATGCTAATGGTTTGACAGCCCGAAAAGTATGGGGCGATGCAGGGCGAAAGTTCACCCACGCCCACCAGCTTGCTGCCAGCCAAACCGGTAAGAGGCACCGGCTCTTGCCCGGAGAGGATGCGCACGCGTTCGTCTGCTCGTGTCGGCGCTGTGCTGCTATCCCCAGTTCGCCCAGCAGTACTTACATTGACACCAACGTTATCAGTCCCAAAATTAGAACTGCTTTTCATTCATCGGCCATGTAACGATGCGGCACCCAAAGCGCAAATGTTGCTGATGATTGTGGTCGCCCCCGCATGTATTCCACCGAAAAACCGCTCGTGCTTGGAGCGTACGCAGGGCAGGAACTTTGTACATATCATCCGGCGTGCCCGGTCGATGGGTGTGCGTAGGATTTGGCAAGTTATGAATGAAAACCGTTCACATCATTCGGCCCGAGAGTGTGGACGGGGGAGCCGCGGGGGGAGTTTTGAGTCCAGAAATAGTCCAACGAAACGACAACATGAATCACTACTACCATCCGGCCACTGCCGGTGAGTGGGAAAGACTTTCTACATTAATAGCCAAATGCTTTACATAATCAACAGCCGGCAAGGCAAACGAGTGTAAATATAGTACACATTCTGCTCAAAGTTTTGCGCAGTGAAAGGAATCAATCGGATGCGATGACGTACGCCCGCCGCAACGGGTAATCTGCTGATGCGATGGTGGGGGTTTGTTTTTTCTATCTCTCTCTGTTTTTTTTGCGCACACGGAACGAATGGAATGTGTCAATTGCAGATCCGCAGCTCGCAATGTCGTCGTTACCTCCCGCCGGCGATGGCCACGTGGCGCGGGCACGATCTCACCTCACTGCACACGAAATGAGCTGAAAACGCACCGCAAGCAACTGAGGATGGAAGCGGCACTAATGTGACTAATTCATGCCATCCCGCATACCAAGCAGCTCAAAAACATGGGTCCTGATTTAATACTGGATTTACTGTACAGCACGATTGGGGGAGAGGGTGTACGGGAGAAAAAGAAGCGAAAAAGTACAGCCTGCCGCCCACGTGCTTTTGGCACCATTTTGGAAGCAAAGCGTAACGGGACGGGAAATTTTAATTCCTTTCGGCTTCGATACGTTTGCTGCGCCTTCGTTCGGCTGCGTCCGCTGTTGCTTGCGCTGCCCCACCCTTCACCACGTTCGGAAGCAAGTTTAAGAAACTGTTTCACGTAAATCTGATTTGCATACCAATGAGATGATGATCGCTTCAACGCGGTCCCGGCTAGCGGCGGGGTAGGCACGCGCGTTTGTCGAGCAAGAAATATTGGAGAAGCAAACGGTTTCTTTTAGGCAACGACAATGTGCTTAAAATTGTATCACAGGCAACTGGGGAGAAGAGCAAGTCTGCGTCCCAGATCCCGCGAGGTTTTCCCGCCAGTTTCGTTGACACATTTCAGAGGGACCCACGGGTACTCTAGAGCGTGATGATGATGATAATGGTGCTGGTAAAGTAATTTAATGGTGAAAGTTGTTTGGGAGCAATTTTCGAATCCGCACTTGACGGATCTTTGTATACGTTTTACGTGTAAACGTTCAAGGAGGTGAAATGTAGTAATTATTTACCGTCGTGTGACGGTGCGCTTCTATCTCTAAATTAATTTGGTTTGCTGTGTTTGTTTGCCTTGAGAGTGGTGAGATTGGAAAATGGTAGCTATTTCTATTGGTGTGCAATGTGGTTTGATGTGATTTTAATCGTCATCATCATCATCTTCGGGTCATATTCCTATTACGGCGTATCTTCAAAATTATGCCATTGACATTTTCCTATAACAAGTCTTATCATCTTAAGTCTTAAGGCAATTAATGCTGATTTCTAGTTTTTAAACGACACTATACTTAGCCACTAGCATTCAACATTAAATTATCATTTCCAATCATTTCAAGATATGTGAAAAACACAGTTTGCAAAACTTTGTGCTAAAGTAAACGAGTAAAGTATCATTGCCCCATCATCAAACCTTCTAAGCGCCTGCTTAAAAAGTTCTTAACAAAACTCCCGACGCCATTCCGTGCTGCACTCAAGAACGACCTACTTTATGTACCGTTTCAGCCAACTTACAAACCGACTTACGGCTTTGCTCAGCTAAATAATGGAAAAATAAAAGGGAAACGATCTCCCCTCAAACGTTACACTTGCTTCCCTTTTCAATGCTTCATAATCGCTTAATCTGTTACCGGTTTTAGCGACAACGCTTCCAACCAATCCACGGGCGGAGTTTAGGTACGCTGGTACCAAAGGAGGGGTATGAAAACGGGCTGCTAAATTTGCTGTCACCAGCCCGAAAACTCATTGAATGTGCCATCTCCCGTTCGCCCTTTTTTTGTTGTTGTCAAGGCCCCGCCAAACGGCTTTGCAGTGGTCTCGCTCCCCTTTATTCCTGTTTTTGGGTAAAATTTCGTGCAACCCCATAACATTACCCTTCGAACGGGTTTGGCCAACGACGACAACGAACTCAATCGAAAATCGCATAAAATCACATTTCGCATCCCAACCTTAATGCGCTTGAACGCCCAACAACAACAACAAAAACGCACAACACACACACAGACAGTCTCTAAAATAAGAAGGGGAGCTACTGGCCATGGAAGCAAACAGGAAAAGCACCAAGAAACTGTTGCCTCTCTGATGTTGGAGTCACCACGGGTACAACAGTCGGATCCAAAGAAATGCTTGGGGTAGCTTTATGCTTCCCTAAACCGGTCCACTGTCATCGATATTGGGGATACAGTTCTGGGCACACGCACACTACATCCCCTTCCGTTCTTATGCAGGGTGTGTTAACAGTAGCATTCCAAAGCAGCACTACCGCTCACCTGCAGCGTGGTAGCACTGCGTTTGCCTCTCACTCTAAGGTTGCTGAAGCGGTAGAATCAACTGCTCTTATCTCGCTCACTCATCTTTGTGAGAGCATTGTGGGCACAGAATAAGCGGGTGAATGGTGACCGAAAAGAGGGAAATGCTGTTTCCATCCGTGTAGCGAAACGAGCCCAAAAAACCCCTTCTTCCGTCTTCCCAGTGGGCAAGCGAACCATTGTGACGGTACTTGCTACAAGTTGATCCTTTTTTTTGTGAGCCAGAGTCGAAGAGTCGGAAAAGGACTTTGCAAAAGCTCACCCCGGCACGCTTCCCGCTTTGCGTTGTACCTAAATGGGGCCTAAATTTGTTATTTTTGATCGCTGCTGCTTTTCTGCTGCATCTACTTTTGTGTTTCGTTCGGATTCTTTTCTTCTTCACTTGAGCAACACAGAAAAAAATGCTAAGCCTTTTTTACGACCTCCAGTCACGCAACGGAAACCTTTCCACGGGTGGACCGAAACCAACCATCAAGACGACTGTTTCTTGCTTCTTTCTCTCGCTCTCGATCGCTTTCTCTCTCTCTGTTTCTCTCTCTTTTATCACTCTATGTATGGGTGTTTTGGGTGTGTTTTTCTTCTTTTACTTTTTGTAAGGTATATATTTCCCGAAAGTCGAACTGATCGTTCTAAGATATTGTGCGTGTGCAAGCGTTCGGAGCTTCTTATGGATGATTTATATGCCTTGTTGATAGTGAAAACCGTATGGAAGGCATTGTACTCCGGTGGTGCGCTGGAAAACAAACAAAAACTGTCGATGCTATGCCACCATTTGCTGCCGATGATGGCATTGTGAAAGTAGAGAAAACTGCTAGTCGATGCGGTTTAGCTCAACAAGTCAACAAGAGTTTGGCATCGGTCGCAAAACGATGTTATAGTTTGACATCAATTTTCTACCACTATGAGTACATTTTTGTGTGCAATAAAAAAGTTCCTTTTTGCTGGTTTCTACAATTTTAACATTTTCAAAATAGTGTCTAACGTTTTAATTATCAAAGGAGAGTTAATCGATAGAATGCTATGCGGGGCGAGCTCCCAAAGTCAAGCATTTGTGGCAATTACTCATCACACGCTTTTGCCCGGGGGGACCGGACGGGAGCTTCGTTCATTCAATTTAATGGTTCGTTAAACGGTGCAACATAAATTATGGTTGGTAAAGACAATAAATTTTGATGCATGTTCGCTGCCCGTTTGTTCAGGTTACAGTGTGGAGTGTGTACTCGGTGCAGCGAAGGGCCTTCGTTCCCTTCGTTCCAGTGCGATTTGCTTCCCCTTCAGCATTCATTTATGTTCCACTCGCAAGAAGTATCCTTACTCATCGTGCACTTTAATTATAATTGCAACCGAAGCAACAGTCTGCCTTTGGCGCAGTAACGAGGAGTGGTTCTTGCAAGACGGTTTTGTTAGTTATATACAGACAGGGTTTTCTTATGCGCATCAAAAAAAAAAATACATCCATCAGCATGCAAATGTTTGATAATACAGCGATGAATAAAGTGAAACGAAAAGATAATCATTTTATCCTTTCTTATCTTATCGTTCTCTAAACAATTCGTGCAATAACTTTCATTACATTGAATTGCATACTTTTAGGCGTTTTGAAAGCTTCAGAGCGAGACATAGTTAGCGTTACCGTTTTTCAGGTATGAACAATTTAAAGAGGCGAATGGGCCCAATAGGCTTAATACCTGTTGAAAAAATGAGAAAATGACACACTTCAGAGAAAATATTATGGTGAAATTTTTATTTGAATCACATCATATTTCCCTACTGAAACAAAGCAAAAACTGTTGGTCATGCAACGATCCTCCCCTTTGGTTTGCAGTTATTTTTTTCTTTTCGCACCGATAAAAATGGGAAGAATTAGTAGCTTACCTGACTCAGCAGATGGTGCAGGAAAAAGGACCAACTCAAGATAAAGATAATTTTGCTAACAAACGTACACCTTCATCTTCCTTTCAGCCAGCCAACCGTCAAACCGTCTCCGGTCTATCCATTCGACTTTGCCCATATTGACCGTCCGGAGTGTCATCTGCGAAACACAAAATCACACCAAGCAAAGAGTGATGAATAAATCATCGTCTTGCAACCCTTTCCATCCAAACCGGTATGGGTAAAAGGTACCGTTTCCTTTTGTTTTTGTCATCTCGAAAGACACTCACTTCCTTTCGCCAATCAAACGCGCAAGGGTGTTCCACGTTCATTACCACTTTACCAGAACAAATAGCTTCCCAGCCACTGCTGGCAGGCATCCTTCCGCCAGCTGCACGGTACACTTTTTATCGATCCCGGCTAGTTCGGGCCGTTGAGTGGGAAGAATGGAAGCAGCAAAAAACGTTGTGTTTTCGTTGTACTTAGACGGTGAAGGCGCCAGCGTGTTATCGGTTGGATCGTTGCAGTTTCGTCAGTTTTTTGTTCCGCTCACAGGGCAGGCATGTTCCGCCACGATGAGAAAGTCATGAATGAGCCACGCTTTCCCAATCTCGGAAGTGTGTATTTTTTCAACGACCAAGCATCAGTTTGTAACGTAAATAATACCACAAAGCTTGTACCCGCTTCGTACGGAGCACCAGGCGTCTCCACCAACCGATTTGCTACGATTCATGGTCACTAAACTTGATGAGCGAAGCGAATGGTTTTCTTAGGAGTAGAGTTGATGAAACGCTACCCCAGTAGCAGTGACGTTTTCTTTCCCACCGAAGGGTTCGGCTTAAGACGTTAATGCATTTTTGCTTCCTGCGCAGCGCTTCGGGACGCGGGAAAGCGTTGTCATTATTCAACGCTCCCTGCTCTTGTTTTTGTGCCACACCCTCAATTGTGCTGCTTGGTAGCTCACCCGCAACATCATTGCATCGTTGTGGTGGAATTTTCAAGATACACTTTCACCGGTGCACACCCACATTCACCCGAAGGCTGGCGCAGGTTTGATGAGTGTCAACCTTGACAGTTTCTGCTGGCGACGAGGTGGGTGTGCCAACAAACAAGCAGGCGAAAAAGAAGACCAAAATACGCTCATAAACCGAAATTTAATGGTGTAGAAAAGATTGCCAACCGGACATCGACCGGAAGGGACGGTTAGTTACGGTGTCATTTTTCGGGTTTTGATCACAGTGCAGCACTAGGGCACCCGATGAGACCGTAAACTTTATGCGTGTGTCATCGTTAACGTTTTCTCCGGTATCGGTACGGTCTATTATTTATAGCAAGGGAGAGAAAGATACAGCGAGAACTGGAAGGGTGTGCTTGTAACGGATTCATTTTCGGGCCTTCTCTTTTGTGTACATGGACATGGGGCTCAAACAAAAAAAAAAACAATGAGATTTGTAAGAAAAACTCAATCTCATGCGGCGAGTGTGATGAGAAGCAAGCAAACAAGGGAGAAAACAAAATCTAACAGAGCAAGAGGTAACGTAACTCGGGCAGAAGAAGCAGCAAGTTTATGGTAGGTCGTCGTACGTAATTAGATCAAACTGTCCTTTTATACACACGAGTACGAAGAGCGACACAGAGCTGCTTATCGGCTTCCTTTCGGCTGCTTCTTTGGTTGCCCGGCTCGTTGGCAAGCAGCGGCACAGCGCAAGGTCGGAGAAAATGATGTTTTCCGCTTGGTTAAAAACTTTCACTTCCTGCTACAGGAATGATATTTTTGGCCTTCTTGAACCTGAAATGTAAGTGTGTGTGTGTGTGTGTGTGTGTGTGTGTGTGTGTGTGTGTGTGTATGTGTGTTTGAGTGTGTGTCCGTTATTTTTACCAGACTGGACAGCATGTAAGCTCCCAAAAAAAACAAGAAAATAACTTTTTTTTGCTTTTGTTGCTTTTTGTTTTTGAATATAGTTCCCAATTTTCCACTCACCCTGCTTGATCCTTCTCAAAAAAGAATAAAAACACTACCTCAATCTCGAGCATGATTCCGTCCGAACCGGAAGAGGCTCCTTTCTGACATTGAATGTGTCTGCTTTTTGTTCGTTTTGTTCGTTCCCTTGCAAATGAGAAGGAAGTTTTACGAAGCAGCACTTCCGGTTGTGTCCAGGTCCAGGCTTACCGAGCGGAGGAAGCTTATTACTGGCCTTTTTAAGCAGCACGGCAAGTGGCATATAAAATCATATAAAAATAAACACTCTAAATTGTAAATTTCGAGAGCGATCGTGTTTGTTCTACCCTGCTTACGCACAGGGACGGATATAACAGGGGCCAAACGGGTGCAACGGAAAACTATTTCTAAGCTTACGGCGGTTTGAGCTATGGACCATTTCAACCGTGCATTGCATTAATTAACGGGAAGTGGAAAACAACGTTCCATTTAAAGTTTTTGATGCTGTTCGGGAAAATGATCCTAGCTGGTGAAGGGGGAAATAGTTCGTTATTGGTGTGCCCTACTGTGGCTGCTTCGAGGTGCGTGGTGACGTGACGCTTGTACTGCGCGTTCTTTAGTATACTCTGCCGATGCTGGGACTCATCAGACGGGGTGTCTCATGACACGAGGCAGGGTCGGCGGAATGTAATTTAAACCTTAAACGCCTCGCAAACTAGCAAACGAAACTGCATTAAAAGCAGTTCATTACTGTTGCACAGGATTGAAACTTCATGAAGGTAAAATATTTGCCAAGGACATGCTTAGGAAGGCTAGAAACTACACTCGTACTACGCCCGCACTACGGACAGTTTGCTACCATTCGTCAAAGAACAGCGGGGTTGAAGGTTGAAGGTTGAATGGTTCAAAGAGTGTAATGCTGTTGTACCATCTCACATATCAGCTGAGCACGAGCGAAACGAACCTCCATTGTACTGTGTGAGCAACTATAAAACACTTCCACCCCGCCAGCAGAGACAGTCAACGTCTGGCGTGCCTCCCGAGACCTAGACTTTGGCATGTTTGGCCTTGCCCGTGCGTACATGCTGCATGCTTTCCGTAGAGCGCCACCGCTGGAGCTGCAAAACTAAACATTGTTGCTTGTGGCTGGGTGTGGTGCTGTTCTTTTTATTTTCCTTTCTCTCATCTAGTTTTATCTCATATCGCTCGAACCGTGAAACAATGCAACGGTACAGACGAAAAAGGAAAAACTAACAGCACTGCCCGCTATCGCAACAGTCAATGGAGACGCCTGGTGCGTGGTGATACAAAGCGCGCGCGCCGACCCGATGCGACCTCACTTTTGCGCCAGCTATCGAGCTCATATTACGCATTGATGAAGACAAATGTGCCCCATTCCGTGGATCACTTACACATCCATCTACCGGTTTTGCTCCGGCGCCTGTTTTCATGGCTCACTCCCCTCACCATGCTCGATGCCGAGTGGTTACACCTAATTGAACATCACTCATTTATGTGGAGCTGTGTTATTGCCCTGGTGCAACGTGTGTATCGTGCCGCTAGCCAAGCGGAAAGATGATCTTTTATCGTCGACTGACGGCGTGAAGGGCTGGGACAGGAAGGGAGATGGAGGGCAGTCTTGAAAGAATGATACATCGCTCCCGGCTTGTGGCACCGAATCATCCATCCAATCGATTCAACCGTGCAATGTCGAGCAAATCATTATGAATTCAATTTGTTGAAATCAACACACACACACACGCAGCTACATCACTGTAACGAGAAAAAACGCACCAAGCTGGGGATGGAGCAGTGATGTATTCGGCGCCCCGGTGGTTTTGATTTGAAGCACCATTGAGCGAGGGCGAAGGATGGCGTTGAGTGCCGTAAACATAAAAATCATTACCATGCCCGACCCACTCATTCCACTTCGGCTTAATGGGAAGAATGATACGACCGATGCGGAGTGTCTTTCGATGGTCGACATTTTATCTACCACCTTTCCCGCTCTCCCTTCGAACACCACCGGGGCCCACAACACTGAAGGGGGGCTGCCCAAGACACAAATCAAACGCGTGAAATGCTCTGCTTCTACCGAATGGTTTTGTTGTCCCTGGCTTGGGAGGGTGGGAACAGAGCCTAGCAAGAGGTCTGCCGTCTGTGCGTTAATACCATCGGATGGCCTCATTCGTTTGAGTAATCGATCGTATTTAGTTTCCAATTTCATTCAAATACCATCCCAACAATCGCGCTCGAACGGGATGGTTTTTGCTCGTTTGCTTCTAGCCACCACTTACCCGAAAATCGTTTTTTTGTCCCTTCCCCTCCACTGTCGTTTCGTTCCTTGCAATGACACTTCTTGTGCTGCTCCTTTTCACTAGTCTCTGTGCGTTTTCTCTCTCACTCTCTCTCTCTCTCTCCATGTCTCCCTCTGTAGCGCTTTTGGTCGATCAAACGAAAAACATCGTAAATCGTAGGTCGCTGCGCCCAGTCGCGGCTTCTGCACTTTACGCCTGTCCTCATCAATTTTCCGCCTTTTCGTCTGCTTTTGCTCGGCACAGAGCCCCCTTGCAAGTGGAAAGTAGGGAAGAAAGGGGGATGGTAAAGACTTATGCTCGTCCTGCGCTGGGGTTTTATTGCAGCGAAGGGAAGCGCGCCATCATCCGCGCACGTTCGGTTGCGTTTTGGAAAATTAATGCCACTGCCGTTTGCAGGCGCCAACAAGGGGTACGCCTAAAGTGGAATCAGCCGAGTTGGGCATGAATGGGAAACGAGTGGGCCACCTCCCCGTCCCCCCGGTAAGATAGGTGGTGCGGCATTGATGGGTGTAAACGGATGGGCGTTTTCTTCTGAACGGAAAAGGGGGAACCATGCAGTGAGTAAAGAAACGCGGACGGGAAAATGTGTGTCACCAGTCACCTAAGCCTTTAAGCGGGGGCATTCGGTGGAACTTGTTAGCGTTTGTTGGCGTGGCGCGTGCTGCTTGCCTTTTTACTTGCTCACTTGCTTACCAGAGGGGTGCGATCCGGCGTTATTGATTGTGTGTTGTCAAAGTGAGTCTTTATACTTGAAATGCTGTTGATGTGGTGCCGTGCGTTTGGGACAATCATTCAAGTGCTGGAAGCTCTTCAGGCAAAACGAACCTGTCCACACGGAGCTTTGGCACTGCCTTGTTGGTAAGTGGATTTTCCCATCATAGAATCAAACGGCACGCACACCTTTCTTGTGCCGACAAAATCCAAGACGCGTAGACTCCAAAAAAAAGATGGTTAGATGCAGGCAAAGGAGAGGGAAAAGCGGAAACAGCAACAACCAGCAACAGCCTGCCCAAAATCTACCACCTGTGAACAAGCGCCGTCGGTGAGCTACACAAACACACACGCAATCAGCCTTCCCGTGAGTAAAGGATGAGCAGATGAGTTGCTTTAGGGGATTTTCCTTTATTGTTACCGTTCACGGCCTGGGTCTCACTCTTTTTCTCTCATTCGGTGCTCCTGCCCTGCGACTTCCAATCTAGTAAGCTCTGCGCTGCGTTCCCTATTACTTTCTCTCGCTCTCCCGATCTCGCAGTGGAGCACCGTAGGGGAAAACCCTACTTTCGCTCCGTTCCAATTTTCACATCCCGTGAGCAAATTTTCGAAACGTAAAATTCGGGATTTTAACTTGTTGGACTCTCCAAGGCGTAACACACACACACACGACCGGCTGTTATATGAGAGATTGTGAGCTTTCTCTCTTTCTCTCGCAATAACCACCACCTTCGCAACAGAAGCAGAGACTCGGATTGCCAGCTTGGGGAAGAAAGTACCACCCGACAAACAGTACACCCCAAACAGTGCAAAGCAGTAGCATCCAAAAAAGCACGAAAACATTATACGCACGTACACACCCACACACGCACAATGAGAAAGAGAGAGAGAGAGAGAGTGTGTGTGACAGGAAGCTGAACCATTTTCGGAAGCTCGTGGCGGTGGCTTCTTTAGTGCCCGAGCCAAACACGATCGGGTCAGTTATCTCTGAGACGTCCGCCGATACGCAGCGCCAACCGCCTACAATTGGCAGCACCCGCTGTCGCTGCGAATGCCAAAAAAGCTATGTGTGCATGTGCTTGTGTGTCGATTCGAGGTTGGTGAAAAGCTTACTGCTGGTGGTAAGGTGTGTGTGTGTGTGTGTGTGTGTATGTTGGTGTGTGCCCTTAGGAGTGAAAGAATAATTAGGCGAAATTCGTTTGCATACCCGTATGGAGTCACACGTGTTTGGGGGATGTAAAATTAGGCAACACGTTCGATGAGCCAGCTAAACATTTTACATAAGAGTGAGTCCGGGGGTGCAATTGAGCGTTGTTTTCTATCCTATGCTGAGTCGCCTTCAAACGGGTCTGTTTGCGTAAGCATAAGCGAGTGGAACACAGAAACACCCTCGTTGGTGATGCGAAGATTCGTACGCTCATCGATAAACAGCTGGCAAGAAAGTTGTCCCCTTCCTTCGTTCCATTCGCCGTCTTTCGCGCGATTCGTTCTGCGAACTGTGAAACAAAAAATGTTTTCCAACACTGGTTCTTTACCCTCGCGTTTGCCGCCTCGTACCGCTGGTGCTAGGGACACGCTCCCAATGTAAACAAGTCTCGGGCTGTCTCATTTCATTTCCAAACCTGAACCGCCCCGGAGCAGTACACCCCGGTGCAGGAAGGGTTGCAGCAGCGAAACGAAGGCACACATACACACTCAAACGACTGTAAACCGTTGGCCGGATTTTTTTGTACTGCTCGTCTTCCGTGTTGTGCGTGGAGAGAGTTTAGAAAGGAATGGAAAAGTTTTGCTGTCAGCGTATAAAGTTCCTGCCCGGGCAGGCCATCGCCTCAGAGTCAGCACTTAGTGCAAGTGGTGTACTTGGTGTATTTACTCACTCTGTGCTGTGTAAATAGATCAAGAGACACACAAACACACACACACACATACACACACACACCTTTCGTTGGACAACAAATAGCGAAAAAATAGCAAGTGTACCAGCCAGTGTGTGTTTTGAGCAACGTTTGTTTCTTCTTGTGCTGCTTGTGCCTGTGTACAAACAAAAGCTTGACGTTCCGTTGCTGTAGATGCTGTCCATTTGCGAGCAGCACTCCATCGCACGCGGGCCAGCTCGAGGCAGGGATCTTTGACACTGATTTATGTCTTTTTGCAACAGCGGTGACAGTAGCAACAGCAGCAGGAGTTGCATTTGTTTCGCCTCCATCACTTTTAATGTGCATTTGATTGCAGTTAATCTTCTTTTATTTCAACTTATTTATGCTATCCACTTGCCATTTGCCTAATAGTCATCTCATTCTCAAACCGTACCATTCGTTACGGCTTCTTTTGCACTGCCTGCCCCCGAATTGGGGTGACACAGTGCAACCCTGCTGCTAATCACACAAACGAGTGTGTTAACGTTTTTCTTTTGCTTTGCTTGCCTCCAACTTTTGTCCGCGTCGGAGCATGTAGCGTGTCTGTTGCAAAGTGAGTGCGTGCGCTTGTTTGTGTGTGTGTTTGTGTGTATGTGCCAAAGTGTGGTAAACAAAGCAAGTCAACCAGCTGTGAATGAGTGAAGCTAATTGATACTTAACGAGGCGATCACGAACGAGTCACGTGAATGAGGTGCCAGTGGCAGGAATACTGCTGCTGAAAACCCGAGAGGGGGAACACAGCTTCCGAAGACGAGTGTGTGTGTGTGAGTGTGTGTATGTGGTGGTATATCCGTTGACTCTTGCGCTTAGTTTACGATCCCCGTTTGCGACACCGTTCCCAGCTCGGGCCGATGAAAGGCGAACCGTCGATTGGCTGCGCTTGCACGGCAGGAAATCAGGTATTTTCATTACGCCTTAGAGTGGAGAAGAGGAATGAGTTTATTTCTGTGCGTTGCCTTTTATGCAATATTGTTGAACAATTTCATTGAACATGTGGTGGAAAGACGATTGATTGAAGAACATGCTGCTTTGATGTTGATCGGCTCTATCAACTCTCTATCAACCCAAACAAATTGGGCCTGTTTTAAAACTAATCTAAATTATAATTATCTATTGCAAGGGAGCTAATCCATGTTTCGAATCAGGAATGATAATTTATTTCACCAATTCCAGCCAATGGGATCACTAAAGCACAAAACTTATTCCTTTGCGTATTAAACTTATTCTCAGCCTTGTGAACACTTTTCACATGAAAGCTCATTTATTGTTTTTCATCTCACTACCAAGCTAGTGAACTCATGACAAAAAATGGATTTTTTTTATTAACAGTTTTCAGTTATTATTTGTTCGTTTTACTTTTCACACCCCAATTCATTCATCTCACAATACACCACGAACCCAGGGCCCGACGGAGCTAACATGCGTTTGCCAAATTTGCAACCAAATTCACGGTACGCGTGCCAGTACGTGAGTGTAAGTGCATTATTTTGTTTTCCCGCTTTTACCCACCCACCTCATTCATATTTCAACCGGAGACGACAAAGAGGAAAGCTCCCCCGAACAAAACAAAAAATCCCCTCACGTACCAGCGAAGCGTGAAAATGGTTGCCATGGTGCGATGCGATGAATCTGAACGTTCAATCGAAATGCTCGTCGGTTTGCTGAGGTGACTAAAGAGGGGAGAGATTTGTTGTTTTTTTTTCGTTTTATTTTTCCCTCTTTCTTTGTGCAGCTTGTTCCATCCGTCGTGCAGTCGGCAAAAAATAATAAATGAAATAGATTCACACAATCACAATGGCGGTGAAAATTGGTTCGCGCTCTTGCCTGCCTGCTCCTTTCTGTGGTGGTGGTGCGGTAAGGACAGGGTATGATGAAGGAAAATTGGAAAGAAATGGCCTTATAATGATACGGTACGCGGAATTGCTCCGGGGGGATGCGGCTTCATCCGACCCCAGTATGAGCGGCTGGACCGAGGGGAAGTTTGGAGGAAAATAATCAAAACGCAGAAAACAAAACCATCACGCCAATGATTTGTCGTGCGCCTGTTTGGGATGTGGATGTACTTCGCGCGCTGTGGCTTCCATAAATTAGGCTTTTCGAACTTTGTTCTTGTTTGGCTGCTTTTTAAAGCGCTCAATGTGCCCTCAGCTAAAGATGCTTTAAATTGCTGCAATATGTATTTCTTCTTTTACATAATATAGGAGACTCGCAATACAATAACACTTGAAAGTACCTTCAAAATCTTAAACGCTGGAAATTGCAGCAAAAATCAGCACAATTATGCAGTAAACACTGGCATTGCATGGTTTTCCAGGAGTTTTTATAATTGTGGAACAGTTTATTAGCTCTTACTTGCGTGAAACGAACCTAATGTAATGGGAATTGGACTCTATAGCACTCTTGTTGGGTAAATCCTATAGGAATTTCCAAGGAGCTTGTCCAAAAAGGGTGACACAGAGTCCAATTTCCCTCATATGAAATTCACTTCCTATCAGAAAGAGTCAAGTAAGTGTCCCACAACTATGAGAACCCCACGAAAACCCTGTATAAGAGCACGTCGCTTTAAAAAAATATTGCCTTGCACGAAATAACTCGTCCGTCGCCCAGCCCAGCTTAAGCTAATGGGCCTGTTGACGTGCCGCAATGGCAAAGCACACGGGATGTGTCTTCAATCATTAGCGAAGCATTCCCAACCCACTAGATGTCACACATGCCAGCATGTTTACGTCACAAAGTGCGGCCCGCAAAAGCCTTCAGCAGGCAAACACGGCCCACCGAATGTGAGAGAATGCAAGAATGGAATTGTCATGACACGCGTAGTATCGAGACGCGATCGACTGGCTTGAAATCTCATCCATCATCATCATCATCGTCGTGCCTTCCGTGTAGTGTGTCATTATGCTCGTCACCTTACCCACACGAGATAGCGATGGCGTGTTCGCCTCCCCCTGAACTGAAGGAACGTTTTCGCGAGCTTGCCCACAAACACTAACCCCGAAAATGGCAAGCGAGCCTGGGAAAATCCCACTACACTACAACCCTGCCATAATCGTGCCCGTATTCGTGCACTGCTTGACCAGGCAGGGAACACGCGGTACCAGGGACAAGGGACACGGCACGGCACGGCCTCATCGCAGTTCAATTGAGGTCAGCAAGATAACACGCGGCTTTAGCGGCTATCGGCTATGGCTAATGGTGTCGGTAGCAGGAGAACAACCTCAAGCACCAAGCCAAGCACGGACGGCCTGTGCCGGGCGAACATCGAACGAAGACATCGCTGCCGCTTGTCAATTCGGGCTTGTTTGAATAATGGGCCGCATTATAACGAGCTCCAAGAAGCTACCCATCGCCCCCCCCCCCCCCTCCCCTCTCCCTCTTTCACCGGACACCCGGGCAGGGGGAAACAATCTCGAGAAGCATCCCTCCAAGCAGCCTTTGGATGTATCGAATGGATGATCCCGCTGCTCACGTGCTATCGGAGCAAAACACGACCCAACATTTCCCGATTGCCGCCACTCCAGCCATCCACGGCCACCGGGCCAAACGGGCTAATGTTAAGCTGATAATGATGTGTTGTGCAGTAGGCGATGGATGGATGGAGGATGCGAACAAATGCGGCTCCTTGGTTCTGTGCTAATGTGGCTGTTTGTATGTTTTCCTTCGTTGCCTTATCGTATTATCCGCTCCGGCGGCCGGTACGCTTACTCCGTCCCGTGCAAAACGAGGAAGGCTATCGAATGTTTGCAGAATCGTTGTGCAAGTAGAGATAGAGAAATAGTAAGTCATTGAAATAAAAATTTATTTAATTATGTTCAATGTGCGTGCGAGGGATATTGATGAGTTATCCTTGGGTCGGGTTGGAAAACTGGCTTCCAGAGAACTTTGGACAACTGTCATTAGCACCATACCATCATTCAACCGAGGCTGCAGCAGTCAATCAGCTTTGATTGTTTGTAAAAATAACGTACTATCTGGTCATATGAGCTGTTTCTCTAAGTAGTAAATCTGTTTCTACATTTAGCTAATGTTTTGTATTGGGCTGCTCCGGCCCAACGCCAAACCTCGCTTGATCGCTCGATCACGGGTGTGAATGGGAGTGTTTTTCCGTGTCATCGTTGATTTCTTGCCGCTGCAAGGCCGATGCCATTTAGAATGTCCATTTATCTTCCGGCTGGCGTACCAGATAGAAAAGCCAGCACAAAAAAGGCCAACAAATAAAGGCTAATGGAGTGTTGGTGGAAATCGTACAACACCTTCACACACACACACACACAAACATCGCTTGCTAATGGGTGCAAAAAGGGGGTGGGGGGGGTGGGGGAAGGGAATAGTTATAAATCTCTAAACGTTTCCGGATTAAGCCTATCGGGCAATTGATTGGAAATAGAGCAAAAGCTATGGATTTGCTAATTGTTTCCGCTTCACGCGTTACACCGAAATGGAGCGCCAGTTTTGTTTATTGTGTGCGGGTGTTTGTGTGTTCGTTCGACTAGGCTCAGCGTATCAATCTTTTCCGTTTCGGGGAAAAAGGCAATATATTTGGCTCGAGCTTTGATTTACCTTTGCGCCTTAGAAAGAATGGTTTATTTGTGGGAAAAGGAGTAATTTTGGTAGTGTTTTGTTTCCTGATTTGTAGAGCAAATTGAGTAAACTCGTAAGCATGTGTAATAGCGAATCTGAATGTTATACTGATAAAGAAACTCGCTCCTATTTTTTTTATTCACAAACTCCACCACATGGGCAGCAATTGCGTTCCGAAGATTATCCCCCAACTATAAGCGGTGTAAATTGTTTGGCAAAAAATAAATCACCCAACAAAACCCAAACCCACCATTTCCACTACACCCTGTTCTACCCATGCCTCCATTTTGTTCATTCAATATTCCTACCGAAAACGGAAGGCTAACGGCTGCTGCGTGTCCCTCCCTTTACTCCCCATTTTGATGGTCGATAATATTTTTAGCCAAAAATGGGCGACTGAAAACGATAAAACGATGAAGCGCAATAGATTTAACGGCTCGTTGCTTGGTTTGCTTCGCCCCCCTGCGCTTCGGTTCTGCATGCGCCCATCCCATTCGCCAGCCTCCGCAAGGGCTCCGAACGAAACAGGAGACCCTGAACCAATGCGAAGGGTTATATTGTTTGTTCCCGAGCCGCCAACCCTTCGAAAGTACCACGCGGGTGTGGCCGCAAACGGTGAAAGTGGAAGTTTTATAATACCCGTGAAATTGGAAATTGTTCAATGAATTAGAAGAAAGATTAAAATGTGAGCCTCGCCTCGATACTTTCGCGTGCGCGCGCTGCGCTTCATCGTTCGGCTGATTGGCATCCATCACGGGGAGGACGAGTGTGGACGGGGCGGAGGCGGTTGGCAGGGGTTTCATCCAGAGTGCCAAACTGGAGGAGCATTTTTCTTCCCTTTCTTTGCTCTCGCGCTCTCTCTCTCTCTCTCTCTCTCTCTCTCTCTCTCTCTCTCTCTCTCTCTCTCTCTCGCTTCCGCATGGCTCTCCCTTTCATTCTAAGAATCAAATTTTACCCAACCCAACCCGACAGGCATATTTTCCCATTTCCCTCCTCACG